>OY755038.1:174017286-174617286 GCA_963576565.1 Aspidapion aeneum | reverse complement strand
ACGACATGAAACAGACCATTGAACAAAACCAGAACGATATGAAACAGACATTTGAGCAAAGATTAGATGGCATTCAAGAAAACCTCGATCAAATAAAGAGCAACTCCGAACAGCTGAGAGAAGAGTTCAAGACTGCAACCGAAGATCTTAAGGAAGAAATAACTCAAAGAATGCATATTGTGTAACAAAAGGTACAAAATAAATTGCAGAATGTAGAAGAAAAGCTACAAAACAAATTGCAGAATGTTGAAGAAAAAGTGGAGACCAAACTACAGAATGTTAGGGAAGAAGTTTTTCAAACCATGGAAGAAAAATTCCAGGACATGTCAAAACAGTTTATACAGCTTCAGAAAGAACACAACAAAATAAAAGCTCCTGTTGTAAATTCCAACCAAAACATTAAGCCTCCAAATTTTGATGGTACGTCTTCCTGGTCTACTTACAAACAACAGTTTGAAGCTGCCGCTGCTGCAAATGGTTCGGATGATGACGAAAAAGCTAGAGCTTTGTTAGTAGCTCTGAGAGAACCTGCTCTGGGACTTTTACGGTCCATTCCAGTTGAACAAAAACAGAATTATAACGCTTTAGTGGCAGCGTTAGAAAGAAGGTATGGAGACGAACACTTGCGAAATTTACATTGGTCAGAATTAAATGTTCGCCAACAAAGAGCAGGGGAGTCATTACAAGAGTATGAAGCGGATATCAGGAGGCTGATGCACTTGGCTTACCCAGAAATGCCAGAAAATTACAGAGATCCCTTCACGGTAGATCGCTTTATTAATGGCTTGCGAGACACAGACTTAGCAAAGTTACTTCGTCGAGAACGCTTCCATAGCAGCAGTGAAGCGTTGATTCGAGCCCTTGAAATTGAGTCATCAAATAATATGTCCAGGCCAAATGTAAGGGCTGTTTTCAATTCACGAGCGTGAAGAAATGAGCAAGGAACAAGAGGTTCCCTCAAAGACGCTAAGCCAAATTCTTCAATCACTGAAAGAGAAGATTGACTCTTTAAAAGAAAGCAGACGATCCCCTCCAAATGTAAAGTGTTTTAGATGCGGACTTACAGGGCACATTCAACGCAATTGTCGTATACAAATGAGGTCTCGCCTACCATCTAGCGGGACAAAGTACAGAAGAGATCAGGAAAAACTAAAACTTTTCAACACGGAAATGCGAGTGTTAACTAATGGAAGGGTAGCCCCCAAAATTTATTCAATTAAAAAACATACTGCTGACAGTCTTAACATCGACGGACTTATAAATGGAAGACAAGTTAACATAACAGTAGACACTGGTGTTGCCATATCATTGCTTAAGTTCAAAATTGCAACGAGATATAAAATTCGACCAACAGAAAAGAATATAACACTTAAGACTGTGACTGGAGAATCCGCCGACGTGTTGGGGCAGACAGACATAGACCTACAGCTGGGAAGATTGAAGATTCGCCACACTGTATTGGTTGCTGAAATAGAAGACGAATTTATTTTAGGAATGGACTTGATAAGTAAACATGGATTTGCGTTTGATAATAAACTTAATACCCTGAGATTTGGGAATGAAGAGTTCATTTTGTCAAATAGTCACTTCAATAAAGAACCAATAAAGGTCGTGGCAGTATGTACAACAAGACTGGTCGGTAACAGTGAGACCATAATTTTTGGGAGGCTAGAAAGTAAAACATCAAGCTGTGTCGGACTCATAAGCCAACAGAAATTATCCAACACCTACCTCGTTGCAAAGTCACTAGTTAAAACCGATAAAGACATCCCGATTAGAGTCGCCAATATTTTCCCAAATAGTGTCAAAATTAATAAGGGGGAGGTGGTAGCATTATTTGAGCCAGTCCAGAAAGTAACAAGATGTGAAGAGCCAACCTCCGAGGATAAATGCAAGTTATCAATGGAGGTACTTCAGCAATTTGAGTCAACTTGGCAACATCTCACTCCAGAAGAATTTAGTAAAGCGAAAGAGTTTATAGAAGAACAAAGTAATATCTTAGAAACTAAGAGTAGTTCGGGACGCACAAACCTTATTTAACATTCCATCAACACTGGCGATGCCCAACCGATAAGACAGCCCCCAAGAAGACTACCATTGGCCAAACAAGAAGAAGTTCACAATCTCATTAATAAAATGCTCAGCGACGGTGTTATTGAAGAGAGATCAAGTCCTTGGTCATCTCCTGTGGTGTTGGTCACTAAAAAGGATGGAAGTACTAGATTTTGTGTCGATTACAGGAAACTTAACGATGTGACCAAGAAAGTTAGTTACCCACTGCCAAGAATAGACGACACATTAACAACGTTGGCAAGATCATATTGGTTTTCTACTCTTGACCTGAAAAGTGGGTATTGGCAAGTAGGAATCTTTGAAAAGGATAAAGAGAAGACTGCATTCTCTGCTGGAAGTGGACTTTATCAGTTTAATGTGATGGCATTTGGCCTATGCAATGCTCCAGCTACATTTGAAAGACTAATGGAAGTCGTTCTACGAGGCCTTACTTGGAAAACCTGTCTAGTATATTTGGATGATGTCATAGTAATGGGGAAATCATTTCAAGATCATCTAGACAATTTACGAGAAGAATCAGAAATGCCAATCTCAAATTAAACTCAAAGAAATGTTTTCTATTCCAAGAAAAAGTTGAATTCCTGGGTCACGTTGTTTCCCGAGAAGGCATCCATACTGACGAAAAGAAGTTACAAGCAATAAAAGAATGGCCTCAACCTCGTGACAAACATGAATTGAGAAGCTTTTTGGGTCTGTGTACATACTACAGACGATTTGTAGAAGGATTCGCCAAAATAGCGTCTCCATTACATAGACTTACAGAAGATAAAGCTTCTTACAGATGGAATACTGAATGTGACCAAGCATTTAGAAGACTGAAGGCAGCATTATGTTCTAGTCCGATTCTCGCATATCCTATTCCAAAAGGTAAATTCATATAAGATACTGATGCGAGCAACGATGGCATAGGAGCAGTACTCTCCCAAGTACAAGATGGCGAAGAAACGGATCATCGAATTTTTCAGCAAAAAGCTTTCCAAACCAGAGAGAAATTATTGTGTTACCAGAAAGGAACTCCTAGCCATCATTAAATCCGTAGATCACTTTCACAAATATCTCTATGGGCAAGAGTTTCTGATTAGAACGGATCATGCTGCGTTACAGTGGCTCATGAAAATGAAACAACCTGAGGGGCAAGTCGCGAGATGGATAGAAAAGCTACAACAATACCATTATCAAATTAAGCACCGAGCGGGAAGGGTGCATAATAATGCAGATGCATTGTCCAGAAGACCTTGCCCTGAGGATTGTAAACATTGCAGGAAAATTGACCAGAAAGAAGGAATTACCTACGTGCGCCAGATAAAGTTAGAACCAGATGAAGAATGGATGTCGGCTTCGATTAGAACCACACAACTTAACGACAAAGATGTAGGACCTATCTTGCGATTGAAAGAAGAGAAGAAGCCACGACCATCATGGCAAGATATCGCAAACCAAGGGGTGATATTCAAATCACTATGGGCACAATGGGATTCACTGATAGTAGAAGAAAACATATTTAAACGTGCCTGGGAAAGTGCCGATGGCCTTACTGTGATTAATCAAGTAGTGGTTCCTAGGAGCATGGTAGACAATATAATGGCCGAATGTCATGGTGGAAAATCAGGCGCGCACCTAGGCATAAATAAAACCATGGACAAAATTCGAAACCGATTTTATTGGGTCAATTACTTTCAAGATGTGAAAAACTGGTGCCGCCGATGTTCGACTTGTGCAGCCAGCCAAGGTCCCAAAACAAGGTCCAGAGGTCAAATGAAACAATATAACGTAGGTCTGCCATTCGAACGCATTGCTAGTGATGTGGCCGGACCATTTCCAGAAACTAAAAAGGGCAACAAATACATCCTTGTCATGGATTACTTTAGCAAATGGCCAGAAGTTTTTGCTTTGCCTAACCAAGAGGCCGCTACAGTTGCAGAAGTTCTGGTAAATGATGTTTTCAGCCGATTTGGCATTCCTTTGGAACTACATTCAGATCAAGGAAGAAACTTTGAATCAAAGCTCTTCCAGAATCTCTGTGACCTTTTAGGAATACATAAGACATGGACTACTGCTTTACATCCGCAGTCAGATGGCATGGTTGAAAGATTTAATAAAACAATAGAAGAACATCTTTGCAAAGTTGTTGATGAGCACCAAACAGATTGGGACCAATATATTCCATTGTTTTTGATGGCCTATAGAACCGCCATTCACAATACGACAGGAGCTACTCCATCTAGTATCCTGTTTGGTAGAGAACTGCGTTTACCATGTGATATCATGTTTGGTTCACCTGAAGAAGAACACTTAGAGGTTAATGACTATGTCGAACGTTTAAGGCAAAAGCTGCACGATATCCATGAAGTGGTTAGAGAGCGAATAGAAATAGCCAGTGACCGCATGACAGCGAGATATGACCTGAAAGCAAACTCTTCAGGGTTCAAAGAGAATGATCAAGTCTGGCTATACAATCCTCAACGCAAGAAAGGAAGATCACCTAAGTTGACACCACCATGGGAAGGGCCTTATAAAGTTGTTAAGAGAATTAATGATGTAGTCTACCGAATCCAGAAAAGCCCGAAGTCCAAGATGAAAGTTGTTCATCTAGACAGACTAAAACCTTACCTGGGAAATGTTGATCGAGACGATCAAACCTGAAGAAGAGGATAGTGTTACAAATTTAAGTTATTTAAATTTTATAGTTAGAATTTATTTAGGTTTAGTGTAGTATTAGGTTGACGTATTTTATGGTTGTATTCTTAATCTAGGTTTTGGTTGCGTTATCTGTGACAAACTGGTATGCGAACGGTCCGGTCCGGAAAAGGTTGGAATAATTTCGAATCAAACAAGGATGGAAAATTCTCGAATAGTAGGCATCCCGTTATATATAGGGCCAGACGTCGTGCATCGGGCAGTCAAAGATAACCAACGATAGTGATCGCTAGATGTTAACGCGAAGTTAATAGGCGTATTAAAATAGTGAATTGTTAGCAAGTTATTAGTAAGTTTAAGTGCGTGTTTTTGTACATAATTTGTCGAAATAAATTGACGTATCGTTTTCAACAATTGCGAGTTTTAATTTGTCGTTGTGAACCCGTAACAATATATTTTTTTAAAAATTAATTTTTGCTTAATTTTTCTGTTTCTTGCTCGAGACTTGATTTTATGAACAAAAAATTTTAAAAAAACATTGCGTTGAATATGACATTTTATAAAAATTTATACCAAAAAAATACTAATAAACTACTTTTTTTTTTAAATTATTTTTATTTCAATTTATTGCTCTTGTTCTAATACATGACTTTACTCAATTTCATATTTTTACTGCGTTTTTTTAAAAAGTTATAATCAAAAAAGTTTAAAAAATCGCAAACTTTGATGCTCTGTATTATAGGAACTTTTTTATCAGACAACACCTCCTCTATCACCTGTTGGCCTATGGCCCCTAAGTTATGGGACACCCTGTATAACAATGTATTTTGGTTGCTTAGGGAACAAACCGAATTTGACACAAAAACGGATCTATAATATGGTAAAAGTTTGGTACTTTGCGCAAAGTAGCTTCTTTAGTACGCAATGTTATGCTTTCCCGCATGTGAAACATTTTAATAAACGATAGGCTTTTAAGTGTTTAAAAACATTTAAAAAACTAAGACAAATTAACCATACCACATCTTATACCACATTACTCTACAAAGAAACAGTTTTGTATGTATCTATTTGGACACACAGCAGTTGACACAAAAGTCTATAATATAGTAATTTGGGTTTACTATAAGGTTGCGGGAAAGTGCGCTACTTTGCATATACAAACGTATGCACAAAGTAGCTACTTTGCGCACACTTTTAGAAAAAATATTTTTTATAATCTGTACTTTTACATTAATTAAAAAATAGGTTAAGAAAATAATGCGTTTCTAATTATTATTAGATCCTGTATAAAGACGCGACATTATTTGCCTATTCGACTAAAAAAAAAGCCTATAAAATGCAAATCTTCTTGACCTTTTCAGCCTTTTCGAAGAATAAATTTTTTAAAAGTGGTAAACCCAATTATAACTCAAATTTCCTAACAAATCTAGATACAAACCCGTTGATATTTTTACTTAAATTTATTAAAAACGTATATTCTTTTATTTTGTTAACAATCGCCTAAAACACTTTTTCCTAAATTTTTGCACTTACTTAAAAAACACCGGTCAAAACTTCAGCATTGTCATTATTTGACACTACCAAGATCGTGCCACTTATAGTAAACTGAAGTGGGACCTTAGAGTAATAATAATATAAAGAGAAGAAGTAAACCGCGGCCCCGTGTAAATTTTCCCTATTGGTGGCGGTCATTCCTGAAAACTTAGAATTTACAGAATCCCCGGCGATGGCAACATAGCTGCGTCACTGGAATCATCTCGAAAAAACCACACTGAGCTGAATTTTCACAGTATTTTCAGAAACATAGCACTTCTTGTTTATTTTTACGTCCAACTAAGTTCTTTTTTACAAAAATAAAACTCAGCACACAGAAAAAAAAACACCAAAAATTCAATATACCGAGTCCGACGGCCAAGACAACACTGCATTTAATACAAACACATGTTACTGTCAGTGTCGACCTTAGAGCTTAGGAATATCTGGGCTAACCGTTCACGACTTGAGGACCCACCTAATTAGACTTGTTGCCATTATATAAGTGAAAAAATAATCTTTCGTTTAAAACTCGTAGACAATGATTGAGTAGAAATAAAACTTTGGACTTCCATTGTCTTTATCTGAGGGCACGGCAGTGCCTCGCAAAGTTCGCGCTGCCGTACCATCTTTTCTTGAAACATTTCAGCCCATATTTGACCTATCTAAAGCTCTACTTCGGAAAGAGCTACGAATCTCATACTTTGCACAGTCGTAGAACTTCATAGAGTTAACAACCCCTCCAAGTTTCATGGACTTCTATAGAGTAGTAAAGTAGTTACGAAATTTCAAAAAACGTCGAAATTGCCACTCACTCACTGACTCACTCACTCATGTATATATCACCAAAATTCTACTGTACTTCCAGACCTACTATAAAGCTGACTCCGCCAAATAAATCGGTATTTCAATGTTACATACTTTTTCCTAAATTTTTGCACCTACTTAAAAAACAGCGGTCAAAGCACCCTCAAAACTTCAGCATTGTCATTATTTGAGACTACCAAGTTCTTGCCACTTATGGTAAACTGAGGTGGGACTCATCATAACAGTTTACTTCCCACACCATCACCGAGCCTCCGCCAAATAAATCGGTATTTGCAATGTCTCATTGTTTGTATCTTTCATATGGTATTCTAAAAACTCGTCTATGCAGGCAAAATCTGGACTCATCTTTTCTTTTTTAGGCGATCTGCACAGAAGCTGGGCTTATGGCTCTTAGAGAGCGAAGAATGAAAGTAATGAATGAAGACTTTAAAAAGTCAAAAGAAAATGTTCTTTATCGGAAAAAAGAGGGCACACCAGAGGGCTTATATTTATAAACAGCTTTATGTTGTTCGGATTATTTTGATAAATATAAACTTCGCTAACTTAGTTATTTATGTAACAATTTATTATTTGTATACTACCTACTTATTAACTTTAAATTAGATTTTTTAAAAATTATATTTTGTATTTATTTGCTTGATGTAAAATTTATTACGCCCAGAGAATGATAATTGATTATTAGCACAGCAGCTTCAAACATTATTTGGATGGGAAAAAATAGTAACAGCATAAAACCAATGGAAACAAAAGCAAATCTATAGCAGCCAATACGAAAACAAACAAAATAGACTCGATTCGAGTTATTGGAGTGAAATGGGGTGTGCTTTTATGGACAATGATTTTTACGGTTTTTAGCGAAACTAAGTCCTATAAAAAAAGTTAAATACAAAAGTTAAAGGTGATAAAAAGATCTACAACTTTCTCAAAAATATATTTTTTTAAATGACTACTATAATTTCCTGAAAAAATTTAAAAAACGGTTTTTTCATTTTTGAGTTTATTGAATTTTTTTTTTGTTTGGCGAAATTTGGTGAAAACATACCTATTTGTGTCCTTAACATGTAATATATATTTTTAAATAAATTAGGTTTTAAATCTAAATTTTATTTAGATTTAAAACCTAAAATGATTTTCACCAGTTTCGGCCCAAAAAGGCCAAGTTGTAGAAGCAGTTTTTTTTTAAATGTTTTTCATTAAGACGTCTATTTTTAGATAGTGTAAAACACACCACTTACGGAAATTTTGCCAGGAAATAGAATTTAAGCACTTTAAAAAATAGCTAAATTAAATAACTGCAATGCAATTTAACTCAATATCCATTTCGTCTGTGCTATTTTTGACTTTCACCGTGGCACTTTTTCGTATTTCCTGGCATTTTTTTTCATAGTGATGTTTATTTTTTTACGCCTTCTAAAAATAGAAAATGACAAGCAACTGCTGTCAGAACTTTTTGGTGGTTTTGTTGGCACATTTTATGTTTTAAATCAGGGAGTCGATTTTGGCCACGTTTTGTTAAATCTCTGATTGGAGATTTAACAAAGGTTAAATCTCGAGTACAATCTCTGAAGTCACCCTGGAATAGAAATTGTAAAACTAGCACTGTGTGTAAAACTCAGACTTTTCTAATATTTTCAATGTTTTTACATACTTTTACGGGTTTTCCTTTATAATTTGGCCCCACAAGTTCCCTTTTATCACTATTTGGTGACGTGCCTCCAACACAATAACTTATATAAATCCTTTAGATAATTTTGTTTCTTTAACTATCTATTTGTAGTACTTGGGAAAGTTAGATACATTAATTCGAGTTTATTAAATTTTCTTAAAATTTTGAGTTTTAAAAATATTTGATTATAGGGTGTCAACGGAAAAAAAAATTATTCACGATTTTTCAATAATGAAAATTCTAATCTATTTTTCTGATGGTTCAGCAAATAGTGCACTCGGTAGGCGGATTATGTAGAATAGTTCCATCATGTTTTAAAAGTCCCATCGCAGGAATAGTGGTCATATGGATGACCAGCAGGTCATCTACCAAAAAATGTTGTCTTTAAGGCGTCAGTTATTTGACGTCTTTTCGCCGTGTAGTTTTTGACGTATTAAACACGTCATATATTGGTCACTACCCACACTGCAAACTTTGTCCAAGGGACATACACTCATACTTACATAGATTGTGCCGCAGTCAGTACTTGACCGGATTTATACGAGATGTATGTAAAATAAATTAAATATTAAATCAAGACAAACTTCGAGGCTTCTTTCGCTTCCAGGTCTAAGTTTCCTTCAGTGTTCTCAACTGCAGGGAATGTTTCATATCCCCTTGGTGTTCTGTGGTTTCATATATTCAGACGAGTTTATTACTCTGTGTACTGATGAGTTATAGGCTAATATTGCATTAATTGCTTATTGGAATTCTTGGGTTCCTTTAATTTGAGGGTTCTAAAATGTTCGATTAAAGTTGAATGCAAACGTTCTACAGGACTGTTACTATTTGAGTTTCCAGGCGTTGTGAAATGAATTCCTATCTTATGTAATTGGCAAAAATCAATAATCAATTTATTTTTGAACTGAGTTCCTGAATCGGCTGTAATGTATTGTGGTAGGCCATGGTGACTAATAAAATTTATTAGACTGTCAAAAATATGTACACTACTTTAGGCTTCTATAGGGTACGCTGGCCATATCGTGAAAAGGGATCTATTATTGTTATAAAAATTGAATTTGATATCTGGAACGTGTCTAGGTGGATGCATTCAAATGGTTGTGTGGGCGTGGGCGCCAGTGAAAATTTTGATCTGCGGTGGATGTCTATCGTATTTTGCTCTTTAACAAATATCGCAGTTGTTTATGTATTGTATTAGGTCAGTTTTCATTAAAGGCCAATAATATAGCTTTCTGAGTGTTAAAAAGTTTTTATTGATACTTCTATGATTTTTATTATGGTGATATTTTATTAACTCTTTTTGTTTTTGTTTTTCATAGATGTCCGTTAAAAATGTGTTTGTCAATACTAGCTTGTAGGCGTGGTTTCTAAATGTTTTTTGCAAAATAACACTTATTATTTCATTTAAATTTACTATTGAATTTTTATTGTAAAAGCAATAATGTTTCTTTGGGCTGACATATTCCTTAAAGCATTTTATTATTTCTTCTTCATAGTTTAAAGTTAGGTGTACTATAAATCTTTGTTTAGTTTGGAAAGGTTTGCTACTGATCACGTGGAATGATCCTTTTTCTTTTCGATCGAATATTATTTCAATGGTATAAGTATTAGGGCAATTTTCAGTTATTGGTATATTTAAAATTGGGTTCTCTGCAGATGTATGCACGGTTGCGTCATCTGGTATATCTTCTTCTATTGGTTCTTCCTGTCTTTCTTCATCGGGTGGTTTCAGCTGGATGTTAGGGTGGATTTTAATCGATCGGTTATTGGTTTTATTGGAACAATTTTCTAATAATGCATTTATTTGGCTTCTCTCTTCATCAGTTAGGTTTTCATTAATTTGAGATATATATTCTTCGATTTCATCATTTACTTCTCCAGGGTTGCCAATCATAGTCATTTTCCATCATGTTTATTTCTAATCAAGATAATGCGTCGGCGTTTGTGTTCTGTTTGTTTACCTTTTTTATACACGCGTTTTAAGCGCCATCTTAAAAGGCGTGGGTTTGGATCTTTCAAGTTTTTAAAATATTCTAATGGCTTATGATCTGCGACTATGGTAAATTTGCGTCCAAATAAATATGGTCTAAAATATTGCGTATCCCATACGCATGCCAGGAGTTCTTTCTCTATGGTCGAATAATGTTGTTCTGCTGGGCTCAACGTTCTGGATGCATATGCTATTGGTAAATCGCTTCCTATTTTCCCTTGACTCAATACTGCACCGATTGCTACATTTGATGTGTCCGTAGTCAGGAGAAAAGGTTTATCAAAATCTGGGTATTGGAGTATTGGATCATGGTGTGTGTTTTACTGTGGCTCCTTTCTTTAAACATTCGGTGAATGGTTTAGTCAAATGAGCTCGGTGAATGGTTTAGTCAAATGAGCCAATCCTTTAGTAAACCTTCGGTAATAACCGATAAGTCCAAGGAAAGATTTAATTTCTTTTTGATTGGTTGGGATTTTTAGATTGCTGCTATTTTCTTTGGATTTGGTTTGCCTTCTTTGGTTATAACGTGTCCTAAAAATTCAACTTCTTCTCTGAGAAATTCTGATATATCGATCTGTATTTTAAGTCTTGCTTCTTTTAATTTTATGAATACCTGTCTAAGGTGTTTTATGTGTTCTTCTAAGCTGGCTGAAAATACAATTATGTCGTCCATGCAGACTGGACATGTTTTTTCTTATAAGATCTCTTAGAACGTTGTCCATTACTCTTTGGAAAGTTGCGGGGGAGTTCTTAAGGCCAAAGGGCATGCAAACATATTCACAATGCCCGTTATCTACGTTGAATGCTGTCTTTTATAATGATTTTGGATCCATTTCGATCCGATGGAATCCGGCAGATAGATCAATAGTAGAGAAATATGTGCATCGACCTAGGAATCGGATATCGATCATCGATTGTTTTTGAATTCAATGACCTGTAGTCGGTCACAAGCCTCCATTTTTGTTTACCGCTTGCGTCCAATTTTTTTTTGAAACTATCCATATTGGGCTGCTCCAAGGGCTTTGGCTTGGTATTATTATACCTTCGTCTAACATTTTATTTATTTGCCGTTGTACTTCTTCTTTATGTATAACTGGGTAGTTTTGATTTGGTGTTTGATTTTATCGGTGAAAGTCAATTTTTCGTTTTCTTTATGAAAAATATCAGAAAAATTTTTACAAAGCTTTATAAGTTCGGACCTTTCTTCGGTGTTTATATGATTACAGCGAATTAATTTTGAGACATCTGACATTTTTTGTAAATTATCATTAAAAATATCTTGAATATGTAAAAAGTCTAAATTTTCTTTATGAGAATCGGGAAAAATTTGTACATTGATTGGTTCTTTAAAATTTATCGTTATTTCCTGGTCTAAATAATTAAAAACCTCGTTCATTGCATAGCCATGTTTTGCTGTTGTCAGTGTTTCTGGGAAATACAGCTGGTTAATAGTGCATTCCGGTACTACGATATCAATATTATTCGCGGAAACTGGGATTTTAACACTTGCGATCTCGTGTGAACGTACAGTTATGCTGTAACTTTCGTTCTGCATCTGGCGATAGTGTATGGGAATGCCTGTGTGGGCGTTAAACAATAATTTATTTCATAAGTCTATAAAATATTTAAATCTTTTTAATTCGTTTAAGCCTATAATATCATCGTAAAATTCGTGAAAATCAAATAAAATATAGGAAATATTGCTACTTGATTTAAATTCCGGAAAGGCTGGGATATCGGCTTTAAAAATTACCTCTTTTTCACATGTACCTGTTTTGATAGTGGTAGGCGAATTATAGATGTGTTGAGGATAATATTTTTCGTGGTTTTAATATTGAATCGATTAATAATTTTAATGGTGGGTTTGTAATTTCTATGTATGGTAAGCTATCAGTAAATTCGGTGTTCATTTCTGATGCTAACTCCCAAAATTTGATTGGCTGAAAATTTTGGTTATCTTGAGAATTTTCGTCATATTCGTTGTCGTACGAAGTGATTTGATGTTGTTGATCATAAAGTTGTAAATAGGTATTAAATTGTCAAAATTTTCGTATTGATTAAAACTTTGGAAATCGTTATTTTGATATATCGAATCGGTACAATTTGTCGATTCGTAAGATGTCAAATTTTCTTGAGTGGGATTTTGTAAATTATTAGAGCACGCGTTGATGTCGACGGCTCATTTTGATCAATTTGGTACATTTGTGATCGAACTTGATTTTTGTATTGATTTTGTTGGTTATTTTGGTTTTGATTTTGTCTTGATTGTAAACTAGAGCAAATAGACATTGGTTCGGGTTTGTTATTTGGCGTTTGTCCCGTGGGTTTAATAAACACATTGCTAGGTGGTCTAAAAGCTTGTTGATTTTGAAAATAATTTTGTTGTGGAAATTGTCGAGGTTGATTATTATTAATTGGTCTTTGATTGAAATTTTGATTAAAATTTTGTTGGGCAAATGGGTTTTGTGGTCTAATATAATAATTTTGATTTGGGGGTGTAAAATATGGATTTTTATAATTATTTTGAGGGAAAAAATTTCGGTTATATTGATTTTGTTGATTAGGTCTATGAATTTGGGGATTTCTATTTACTTGTAATGGTGGGATATTATTATATCTAGGTTGCTTATAAATATTTAGCGCATATTCGAAATTTTCCTCTTCATTTACTTGAGTCATTGCGGTTTCTATAGTTTCGGGATTTTTAAGTCTAATAATGCTTTGTAAAGATTTAGGCAAACCTCTTATAAAAGTTCTTAAACAAATTTGATCGTATTGTCGCAAATAAATAACTTTTGTTAATGACTTCTTTAAACTTGTAATCTTTTTGCAAATTCTAAGGGATGTTCATCTTTTTTAGGAGTTGCCACCATGAGGTCTGTTTCGAGACATTCTAGATTTCTTTTGTTACCGAAACAATTATAAAGCGCGTTTTTAACTTCGTCCCATGTAGTTAATTCCATTCTACTACCTACTAAAATTTGTGCCCTATCTATGAGTTTATTTCTTAATGCACGTAAAAGATACTGGTGTGAAATAGGATCGACATTATTTTGGCAATATGTAGTAAACCAAAAATCACCTGCTGATAAGAAGCAATTTAAAATATTTGGATCACCATTATATGGTGCTATTGTATCGGCAAACATCTTTAACAATGTATAATTGATTGGATTTTGATTTTGTGGATTTTGCGGTAGAGCCATTTTTGGATTTTTGTGGCTGTTTGTTAAATTTGAAAAGTATTTACTCACTAAACTATCGATTGATTCAGTACTGCTTGAGCGTGATAAGCTCATTCAAAATTAAAACTTATATTAAAATGAATTAACTTCTAAAAATTAAATCAAATATCGAATTAGATTTTATCGATAAAATTAAAATTTAATTATTTTTAAAAATCTTTGTTTCTAAATTCTACCTAAAATTACTTTTTATCACTTAACCGGAGTAACGGAAAGGATTGATAGGAAAATTGGAACTTACGGTGAGTATCTTCCTATCTGGTTGATTCAGAACTTGTTGCCTTGCTGTGTTGCGGTTGGATCCTCAGGATGGCTGGAAGTTGCTGTCGAATTCAATCTCCCTGAACCTCTGTGCACCTGACCACTTTCACTAACTAGGTCTATGTTCGAAATTGTCACTTAAGGGTTTAACCCACAATTCGGAGGCGATCAATCCACACGATCTGGATTGGTTCTCGATGAACAGGTTCCACGCTCGCGAATTGGTTGACAATCCTACCGACTGCGCCAATTATGTTTTTAAGTCGAGAAATCCCGTTTTTAAAAACTTTATTTTAGACAAGTTAATGTTTACAGGCTATGGCTTAAGCTAAGAATAATTTTAATATTAACAAATCGAAATATATAACCTACTAGAAAAATGCAGGATAGCAAAAAGAACACCTGCGGGATATGGTGCAATTCTTCTGTTCTAGGTACATAACTTGTAACTCTAAGTTACGAAAATATGCAGGTTAAGTTTTATCAAAAAGCCGTTTTCCAGAAATAACTTAAAAATCATTTAAAAGCCAAAACAACTATTCCTTTTTTAATAGATCCTTTGGCTAAAGCAAGAGCTATAGTATTTTTTTTATATATTTAAAATAATTTTTATGCTGTTTTTTAATACAAAATATTTAATAAATAGATTTTTTTCATACAGAAAATACCTTAAAACCGCTAAATTTTATTTAGTAAGATAACAAATCTGCAATAAAAAATTAATATCTATAAAAGTGGGGGCAATCAAAAAACTAAAATATTTTTTTTATTCAAATATCGTATGAAACTATTAATTCGTGCCAAAATACAATGTGCTAGTTTTAAACTTCAGTAACAGTGCAGATATAAAACTTGTTTGCTTCGTTTAAGATATTTGTTTCGTTTAAGATATAAGAGTTTTTATTATTAGAACATACACAAAAACCACCATTTTACGATCTATGACCGTCTATATCTTAAAAACTCTCAAAAAACACATATGCTATGCACATGATGCTATGCTACGATAACATAGTCAAATTATAGCCCATTCCACCGAGACAAAAAAATTCCCAGATACCTAGCCTGTGTAAAAAAAGCTTTATAAAAATAATACATTTTTCAGGTTCATTTTTAAAAATGTGTATGTATTTATAAAACTGCCCCAAGAACCGTTAATTTTTTTTTTTTTAATTTTGCTTGACAAAAACAAATGTGACTGCGCGAATTTACTAGAATCTTATCTCATTTAATGCTAGGATCAAAAAGTATATAGCCTGCTATAGGCTATATATACTTCGTGCTAGGAGACAACTTTCATAGAAACCTTGCCTTGCACGGTCTCTAATAACACGTGACAACCGAAGCGTAAAACTCGAGATTACCAATCGATAGATGGACAGCAGATTTTTACAGAGAAATACACCCTTTTTGGTAACAACGGCAACTTCCCGGGGTAAAAACACATTTGATCTTAGACTTTTGCGCCAAGGCAAAAGCCTAAGCATAGATAAAGGATTTTTGCTGCGGTTCAGTCAGCTTTTAGCCTAAGATCAATCAAGATCGGTTACCGTCGCGTTTCGGAGCTTTGCAGGCCATAGATAAACGACCGCGGTTCAGTCCGGTGTTGCAGGCTATATTCTTTGTGATACAGGAGATTCCATTCTATCCCCTCTATAAACCTTTATCCATGTTGCCCCCTTAAATAAATTTTAACTTCAAAAAGCAACACAAGCCGTTTTAAGGATATTTCAGAACGAGAAATCAACGAAAATGTGTCCAACATTACACCTAAGAACATTGAAACAAGTAAAAAGAGCATCTGGCGCAGTTTACGTCTTTTATGCAGAAAAAAGTAAGTATTTTTTCAAGACACACAAGTTGAATCTTTATTCGAGAAATATTCATCATAAATACCCCTCGTGCTTAAAACGAAACCAGATAATTTTCATTAAAGCTTGTTACCTAATTTTAGTCGTTCTTAGAACTCGTGAAATTATTAGCAAGAAGCTTTCATGAAAATTATCGGTATTTTTAAGCACTCTTGGTATTATTCTCGAATATTTAAGTCATACAATATAATATTATTACCCCAGTACCGAACTAATAATTCAACAGTAGTTAGTGCGGTAATTCCACGTTGCTATATAAGTTTTTTAAATGCAAAGTATTCAGTGGCGGCTCGTGAAGTATAAGAATGGGTGTGCGCTAAAATAAGTCAGTCGAAATAAATTTAAAATAAATAAAGTTTAAAAAATTTGCACATTTATTTGTAGCCAAATAAAAGAACTTATGGTGCCCACTAGGTAATAAGATTGTCAAAGTAAAAAAAAGCTGGTCTCCAATAAATAAAAATATGCCTACACAAAATAAAATTACCTACAGTATACATACATATTAGTTTTTAGCCAACGATGGATAACATTAATTCAATGTACAAAACCGTTTTATCTTAGCTTTTGATTCAAATACCATTTCATATTGTAATGTTCGTATACGTTGATTCAAAAATTCATGCTTTTTAATTTTTGCCTGTAGATGACTTAAGTCAGTTACCCCTATGCGGCTCCAGCTTTTATCCATGCTTGCATTGAAAAATAATAAGCATGGAAAACAAAATAACGAGTTTGTAACATCACATCCACAAATCCAGTTGTTTTTTTGGTAAATATCTTTTCTAAAGTACATATCTTTTAAAATTCCTACCTTCTTTTCTTTTAGAGCAAGTTTGCGATAATTCTAGTTCTGGAGTCCGCCTTCCTAATCTTTTAATTTCAATTTTTTGATTTAAATTAAAGGAGGAAAAGCTTGCTATAATGTTTTGTACACAATTAAGTCTTGAATTACTTCCAGGATTACCCGAACCCGAACTTATAACTGCCTCAGACATATTCGACACTTAGATAGTAGATAATAATTAACCCAAAAATTACAAACAAGAAGCCGAAAACAGCATAAAATTCACTTAAAAACTGCGTAAATAAATTTTAATTACGCCCAATACACGCATACTAACGATAATATAAACAGTAATCAGGTGAGAACTATAAAAAAACGATGCAAGTGTGTATTGATTTAGCGCCCACCTCGCCCTTTTCTCGGCCGATATCCCGAGCATTTCCGATCCAATTGCGTGGCAAAAATTGGATTAAAGAGGAACGCCGAATCCACGCGCACCTCCAGATTCAAGCCCGCCCTCTCATATCTCTAGATTCAAGCGAGGCGAGGCGATCGAAGGCCACCGTATGCGGCAGCAAGCGTCAAGTCGAAAAGATTAATTACTTCCGGTAATGGCCGATAGATGCCACTAGCGGGATCGGGATCATTAAAAAATAAATAAAAAACAACAGTAATTATTTAATAATAGTTTATATTTATTTTTTTTCTTGTTTTTGCTGGGGGTGCGCGCCTACCAGCGCTCCTATGGACGAGCCGCCCCTGAAAGTATTCCACATTGCTACACACTACACGTAATACAAGCATGGATTTCTTTAAAAGAAAATGGATTGTCAGCCCTTGGGTCAAGAAATCACTGATGAAAGGAGTTGGCAACACTGAAATTCTTTAAAAATATTGTAGTTTAATACCACTGATTGTTAAAATTCTCAAAAAACTTGACCTACTGTTTCTAGGAATATCCAAAAAAAAAAACGATAGCCATTGCTACACACTACACGCATTCCAAGCATGGATTTCTTTTAAAAAAATTGATTGATTGTCAACCCTTTTGCCAATAAATCACTAATAAAAGGAGTTGGCAACACTGAAATTCTTTAAAAATATTATAGTTTAATAAAACTGATTGTTAGAAATCTGAAGAAACTTGACCTAATGTTTCCCGGAATGTCCAAGAAAAAACGATAGCCAGCTCTGGCATAGAAATCACACGAAATCAATGCCAAAAGGAGTTTGGCTAACTCGTAAAAATATACGTTGGCAACTCTGACATTCTTTAGTAGCGTGGAAACAATGATTATAAAAAAGTTAATTTAATATTTTCCGTTGTTCGATCTAATCGAATTATTATTATTTTTATTGGGTAATTTAGTTTTTAAGGTAAATTGTAGTGCCTTTTTTTGTTTTTATTTTATTTTAATTAAATTGCCCAGTTAAGAGCTTGGAATACCAGGCTTTGCCATTCGCACGGCGAATTTCCCCCACTTGGGCGGCCTGCAAGTGAACTGCAGGGCCGCACGTGGTCGACAGACATGATCGATTGACCGTTGATAAAAGGTAACTTTAAAAAACATAAAAACTTCGTGAATTTACAGTCCATATTTTTCTTTATAAAAAGTGCCTAAACGATACATCGTTTTTTTCGTAATTAACGAGTCCGTTGCGATGCATAAATTTGTTCACTTTGAGCCGAATTTTTATTTCGGATTTTATGCGGCCGATTATTTGAAAACGTTTTAACCGATTTTACGGACATTGTGTTTGTGCAAAAGACTGCTTCATTAGCTTTGGAATATTCGCATGTTCTTGGATTTATCCTGATTTGTTGTGGGAATGCCGAGAAGAATTCCGTAAGTAATTAATTGGGCAATTACTCATTAGTAAATTTAAAATTTGCAGCAAACTACAATTTACCTTTTTCATAATTTAAATTTAAATTATTGATTTGATTTTGTCGAGTCAACGTATAAAAAAACAGTCGGTCGGTCGTGCTCACATTATTGACAAAAAAATTGTTTTCGCGAAAAATAAAATAAAATTTTCTTATCAATTTTATATGGGATTTTTATAAGAAATAGAAAGGACTGTTTCAAGCATTTTAAATGCGTTTTTGTTTCTTTCATTTTATCCATATATTCGCAGAGAATTTAACATATCAATTTATTTGATCTTCGTGAAAAACATTTGAAACTAATTTGAAATATTAGGCCAGTAAAAAGGATTAGTTTATTAAAAATAGCCTTCTATAAGGAATTTTTCGAGCTTGCAAACCCATACTTTTTTAGTTTAAGGCCAATTTGAATTGTTTTTGAAGCGTTTTTTTGTGGTATTTCTTTTTTTTCAAGATGCCTACACCTTCGGTAGCAAATACCGAAAAGTTAAATAGGTACAAGTCGCAAAGAGCTACCTTTTCGAATAATATTAAGGAGGCTTTCTCGCAATGCTGTGCTAGCAAAGACCGACGTATCCCTAATAAATGAACTTAAGTGTAGATATGATGTTTTGAAAGAATTTAGTAAATTTCAAGAAGTTCACAATAATATCATCATTGTTACATCGGTTTTGGGAGATGAAGAGTTTAATAAGCAGGATGAATTTAGGGCCACGACTTCAAAGCTGTTTTATGGGTTTAAGCAGTGGCGTATATAGAAAAAAGTTTCGGGGGGGGGGGCGATACAGTTTCGAAGGGGGGGGGGGCGAGACCTCATGAGGCCGTATTTTACACTATTTTATGTTTATATTCATGAGTTATGTGGAAAATATCTAAAAAATCTTAGCTAAGGGGGGGCCCCGGGTGAATTTTCACCTCCCCTTATATACGCCACTGGGTTTAAGGCTATTTATTTTGAGCTTGTTCGGTCTACCTCAACGGCCGTTGCTTCGGCCCAAAGTGCGCCTAAAAGATCTGTTAGGTTAAAGCCATTAGAAGTAAAAAAATTTTCGGGTGATTATAAAGAGTGGAGGACCTTTTTTGACACTTTTAACTCTGCTATACATACAGACTCAGAATTATCGGATATAGGTAAATTTAGGGAGCTCAAATATTTGGAGGGAGAGCCTTTGGTTCGTTCCATGCCACTTACTGGAGATAATTGCAATGGTTTATAATTTATTAATTAAAAAATACGAAAACCACAGGTTGATTGCCACTAACTTTTGGAATGAAATTTACTTTTTTTCCCACTTTAAAAGATGATACAGATCTAGAGGAGTTAAGTAAACTTTTATCTACATTCTCCGAAAATTTAGAGGCTTTAAAAAACATGGAATATCCAGTGGAGCATTGGGATTTTGTGAATTTTCACCTCCTTTTATATAAACTTCCGAGCAGTACGCGCAATAGATTTGAGTTAAGAGTTTACCAGTCGTGCCACAAGCCGTGCTTCAAAAGGACAACCTTCGTATAAGGAACTTTACTCATTTTTAGAGGCTCAGCTTCGCCCCATGCTGACCTCAAATGCTATTCAGGCGGCGGTTGGTAATATTTCGAAACCACCACGCCCTACTTTCAAGAAACCTTGAGGGGCTTATGTTGCTGGTGCGATTGTTTGCTCGTTGTGCCGAGAATCCCATTTTTTGAGTTCTTGCAAAACATTTTTGGCAAAAAATCCTTACTCGAGATTTACTTTTGTTAAAAGTAAACATTTGTGTTTGATCTGTTCACAGTGCGATCCTGTAATTTTTAAGTTTTTTGACATGTCCGCTACAAACTGTTTATAGTTTATAAAAGTATATTTATTGATCGTCTAAAATCACGATATCTTAAAATCGGAAAAGATCCTTTTTGTATATTTTTTGCTTTTTTCATTTTCACTGTTACAATTTACGTTTCAGGGCGTAAGATCTATAAAAAATTAAGTTAAAAACCCCTAGATTTAAGTCACTGTCTGAAAGACTGTCGAAATATGTCAGACAGCATTTTGTCAAAATCAATCAGTCGGTGACTTTTGGGTAGTCGCCCACAATCAAGAATGCCATGATTTTAAAAACAAAAGAAAATAAAAAGACGCCGTGTTATGTTTGACATATTTCTTTCTACGTTTTGGTAGGTTTCAGTAGACAAAAATTATTAAGACTTAGTATAGATTGCTGTTTTAATTATGGGAAGCCATCCTGTTTATAAATGCACTCACGAAGACAACAGAAAAAAGGTATGTGTTTGTTGTGGTTCAAAAATTATTTTTGGAAGAAAAACACAAGACTCATTTAAAATTACAACAAAAACTAAAGAACTCATATGTGAATTTTTGGATACAAACTTTAGCGACTTAGATAGTAGATACCCATTATCTATTTGCACTCGATGTCGGATTTCCCTAAGAAAGACAAAAAATGGTACTTTAAAGCGTAAAATGCCAAAAATGCCTGATGTTGACAAAATATTAGTTTCGAAGGAAACTAGAAGTTTTTATGAGTGCAATTGCGTAATTTGTCAGACTACAAGAACTAAATGTCATCCAAAAAAAAGATTTCTTCTAAACAACAATCGTCAACGTCAATTAAAAATTTGTGAATTATGTCTACAAGTCCTTGGAAAAGGTTTGGAACATCATTGTGCAGGATCTAGGCATAATATTAGCAAAAATGCTATTAAAATTTTAGATAGAACAGCAGTGTCAAATAAGCAACAAGAACAAATTGCTGTAAAACTCATTAAAAATAAAATTGACCAAAAAGAAAACACTACTTTTCGTTCCTCCAAAGCGTATAAAAACATTTCTGTTAATTTATCTACAGGGGGCAAAATGGCAAAGGTAACTTTGAATCCAGCAACAACTAAACCTGCACCATTTTTCACTCAGGAATACTTAGATAATTTACAAACAAATGGGGGATTCTCTCATAGAAAAATGGAAAAAATAACAAATTTTATAAGAAGTTCAGCTGGCAAACAATCGAATTATAGAAAACACCGCCAAGAGAAATCCAAGATGCTTTTAGACTGTTACAAAAAGGATAATTTTGAATTTGAAACCAGCGAAGGTAAATCGTCCAGACCCGTTATTTATGCTGATGCAAGTCAACTTGTTGAAAAAATTATTGAAGAAAGACAAACCGTGGGAGAAAATATGAACTTAAAAGTTGTAAGCGATGGAGGTCAAAACTTTTTTAAAATATGCCTTTCCATATTCCCTGAAGATTTTCAAAAATTTTCAGCTGAAAAGTGTAGTACAAAATACAGTGAAGGCGGTAGTGCTGCAAAGAAAGGAAGACTTACTGGTGTAAAAAGAATTATTATTCTGTGTATTGTCCCTGATATTAAAGAAACTTATGAAAATATTACCAAACTATTTCAAATAACAAACCTAAATAGTATATCATTCAAGTTTGTGTCAGACTTTAAACTACTGCTTATCGTGAATGGAATGCAAACAGCAACGTCTAGCTACCCATGTCCTTATTGCCATATTTCCCTTACAGAGATGAGGTCTTATAGCTTAAGTTATGAAAAGGAGCCAAGAACATATGGGGATCTGAAGTTACATTTTAATAAATTTAACACACATTTAGATTCTAATATCAAAAGAGCCAAAGAATCTTTTAGTGTTATTAACAAACCCCTCTTTGAGGAACAGGAAGATATTTGTGTCTTTCAGAAATGCATCCCACCTGAACTACATCTGTTGCAGGGGTTTGTTAATCATGTATTTTGGAATGGCCTAGTACCACTTCTTGGCAGAGAAAATGCGCTTAAATGGCCAAAAAAGCTAAACGTGATTGCAAAAAACTACCACGGCGAAATATTTTAAGGCAATGCCTGCAGAAAGCTCCTAAAGAATACAAACCATTTAACATCACGAGAAGTGCTAGGAGAGACAGATTATATTTTTGTAATGCCATTTGTATCTGCTTTTAACACAATGAACCGAATTGTTGAACAATGCTTCGGTTCAGTTCAAACGTTTGTTGGACTTGAAGCAGATTTAAAGTACTTAGAAGCCGTTTTAAAAGATGCCGGGGTGACACAAACCCTTAAAATTCACTGCATACTACAGCATCTTACGGAAACTCTTCGCTATCTAAAAACCGGTTTGGGCATTTGGTCAGAACAAGCTGGAGAATCGATTCATAGGGAATTTCTAACTATTTAGAATAAATACAAAATAAACACAATTATTGATGAACGGTATGCAGAGCAACTTTTGAATTTTGAAAGCTGTTGTTGAATTTAGTTCAAATAGAATTTAGTTTTGTAAACATAACCATTTATATCATTCTTTAGGTACGTAATTATTGTTTTGCTGTCTTAGCCCTATTAAAATTATTTAATAATCTTAATAAATGATGATAAAAGTAGTTACTGATTTAGTTCCTCTGTTTATTACGTTTATAATCATTTACTTAAAGTACTTTGAATATGATTCTATAGAATAATTATACAAAAAAAATTGTGAAAAAATGAATACATTTTTGAAATTCAAATTTTTTAGAAAAAAGGATCTGACTTGATTTTAAAATATAGTATTTTATAACGACTAATAAGACCGCATTTACACCCCATAAAAATAATTTAGCGGACATCTTAAAAAACTTAAAAAATACAGGGTCGCACTGTGTGTTTTGGAATGACGCACAGTACAAAGGACTGCACTGTTACTCAAATATGTGGATGCGGGCATCGTCATCATTCCTTATTACATTTTTCAAAAAGTAATAATGGCGGTTCACAACCAGTTGTCGGACAGGGCGATAGCACTAGTCAAGGCCCACTCAAGGAAAATATTTCTTTCTGTCGCCACTTCTTTGGTCTCTAGCTCAGATGTAATTCCGATCCTGCCTACTGCCATGGGTCATATTAAAAATGCTGAGGGTAACTTCGTGCCCATTCGAATATTACTGGACTCGGGTTCAGCTGGGAACTTTATTTCGGAAAGTTGTTTGAGGCGCCTTGGGTTGTCCCGCCAAAACTGTGAGATGCAAATCTCTGGAATTGGAAATAGTGGAAACGCGGTGACAAAAGGCTTTGTAAAATGTATTTTAAAACCTCAATTTTGTATTGAACCTGAGTTAACGCTGAAAGCGTTGGTCCTTCCTGAAATTTGTTGCGTATCAGTAAGCTTTTTTGACAAGTCATATTTCGATGGCCTTGAACTTGCTGATGGGAATTTTGGAAATGCTGTAGCATCGAGTGTAGCATAGATATGCTTATTGGCGTGTCGGAATTCGACACTATTATGAAATTTAATAAAATTGATTCTCCAGGCTTGAATGGACCCACATTTATATTTGGTTTGGTTGCCCTGGGAAATTCGAAAGTTTCAAAGAAAAGACAAGTTAAGGATACCTTTTTGCCGACTTAATGTAGTTCCACTTTGGAGTCTTTGGATTTTAATATTAAAAGGCTGTGAGAGGTCAAAAGTGTACCTGACAAAGTCGTTGTTTCGCCAGAAACTGAGTTTTGTGAAAATTTGTACAAGGAAACTCATTATAAAAATTGATCTTCGAAGTATGTTGTTGCTTTGCCTTTTCGAATAAAAAATGTAAGTTTTGGTGAATCAAAAAATTTGGCATTTTGCAGATTGTATTCTTTGGAAAATAGGTTGTATAAAAACCCTTCTTTGTTGGAATCGTATAAAGATTTTATGAAAGAATATTTGGAGTCTGGTTACATGTCCCCAGTGGGGCCTGGTGACGAACCTGATCAGTTTTATATTCCCCATCACTGCGTTAGTTAAAGAGGAATCTATATCGACTAAGACCAGGGTAGTTCTCGATTCCTCTATGAAATCTTCCAACGGAGTTTCGCTCAACTGGACCCAAACTTCATTCAGACTTTTCAGGAGTGCTGCTGAATTTTCGTTTGCACAAATATTTGCTTATAGCAGATATTAAAAAATGTTTTTGCAGATTCTTGTTCGTAAGGAAGATAGAAAGTTTCAACATATTTTGTGGAGATTCGATCGTGGAGATCCTATACAAGAATATCGACTAAATACTTTGGTTTTTGAAGTTAGCAGTTCGCCTTACTTGGCAAACAGGACTATTCGACAGCTGGCAATTGAGGAGAAGGAATCTTTTCCATTGGCATCAAACATTTTATTGTCGGACGTCTAGGTGGACGATGTTTGAGGGGTTTTGATGACCTTGAATATGGCTAAAAGTTAAATTTGAGCTTACATAGATTTTAAAAAGAGGTGGCTTTGAGTTGAGAAAATGGGCACACACATAGCACAAAAATCACATCAACGTTAAATTCACGTGAACAAAAATAACAAAAGTTTTTTTTTACTTGAAAACAACCTCATACCATGTAATATTTATTTTGTTAAATCTACATGCTTAAAGATAATTTAAAAACAAGGAGAAATTAAGCTATAAAAATGTACTTTTTGCTGAAGTTTCTGGTGCTGTGTATATAACGTGTTTTTTACCCTCGTTATTTTCATGTACAAAATTCACTCTTGAAAAGTCCTCCACAACATGTTCTAAAACGCCACTAGAATAAGACTTTTCAAACCTACTGACTTTCTGCGTCTTTTTTGGTCACGTTTTTTTAACTTAAAAGAGAGACGAAAGGAAGTTATAAAAGTTCACTAGAACAACACTTCAAGACAATTTTAAAGATGGCGCTCAAGGCAAGACAACATATCTATGTATCTATCTATATACATTATGTTTTTTTTAAAAGCTAAACAAGATTTATGAACAGTAAACACTTTCACAGAATATTAATGTGTTTTTATCAGGTTAATAACAGATGCGTCGTGATCGTGGATCAGTTTTTGGAGTTTAGAGGCCAAAGCACCGCCTGATAGATTTCGTCAAAGTGAAAATTCCCGACTATAGGTGGCGATGCTGCTAGTAAAATCTCAAAAATATTCGGTAGAAAAGCCTTGCAAGTCGCGTTTTAAAATTCGTGTAGAAAAGGCGTGAATCTAATGTGATTTTAACGTTGAAAAAAAATCACTTGAAACTAACGTAAAAACATTGCTGTTTTAATTTGATAAAGGCTTTATTAAAACGCAGTTTTTAGCAACGTTATTAAGCTTGTTTTCATATATGAAATAAACGTTTTTTTCTAGCAGCTTTTAAAATCAGCGTTTTTTCTTCTCACGCCTTTTTTACGTGTTAAACACGTAATTGTGCTATGTGGGCAAGTACTTGCAGTGACGTTTTATCTGATACACCTCTCGAGCATCAGCAACCCATTTCGTTTGATACAGAAGCTCCTTCGTGTCTTAAAGTCCTTGGTTTGCAATGGCAGGCGATTTTTCAAGTAACGAGTGCACAAAAAGATCGATTTTGTCGAACTTAGCCAGGATTTTTGATCCTTTGGGCATAATGCACCACTTACTTTGTTTGCCAAGAAACTTATCCAGGAATTGTGGAGCTTAGGTAGATTTCAGTGTGAGCTTGGTTCGTTGTCTTCGTTAAAACTTTCTCGTTACATGCCTGTGCTTAATAATACTTGCGAAATGCATTGTTTTTGCGATGCGAGTGAAAGAGGTTACGGAGCAGTAATTTATTTTCGAGTTTTTGTGAATGGCGAGTACAAAATTTATTTTGTTACTGCAAAGTCAAAGGTTGCTCCTCTAAAAAGAGTTGTATGGTCTGATTCAAAGGTGACTTTGGCTTGGATCAAATCTTCTGCTCATAGGTGGCAAACATTTGTCAGCAACCGAGTCAGTCATATTCAAGGCATAATTTCTCCCGAAAATTGGCGTTACGTTCCTACAAATGACAATCCGGCTGATTGCGCTAGTAGAGGACTTTATCCTATGGAAATTCTTGAACATCCAATGTGCCCAGCAAACATCGACCTGCTGGTACTTTACTAATATTTCTCTATATAGCTCTAACTGCTGGCATCGGCAACGATGTGCATTGTTTTTATTATTTTTGTATTGTCTAATTTGCATATTAATTAAAAGTGCAAAAAATGCATCATTTTAGTACTTTATTTTTAATACAACGAAAAGTTATACTTTATTTTTGAAGAATGGCAAGTGCAGCCAGCGTTAATGGCAAAAAAATATTTTAAAAGTATATTTAAACAGTTGCTTTTCAAGCACTTTATTTAGTACAAAACAATTAAATATTTTACTGTAAAAATAAAATATTCACAAAAAAACATTTTAATAACATTTTGAATAAGGTACTCTTAAAGTACATTTAATTTATTTTTAAAAGTTTTACTGCAAAATTAATATAACAGTGAAAAAACATTTTAAAAGTATTTTTAAACAGTTGCTTTTAAAGCACTTTATTTTAGTACAAAAATATTAAATATTTATTTATATATATATTTTGCCGTCCTTGCCACTAGATGGCAAACACTAGTCAACATTTTACAGGTACACTAAGGAATGTCAAGCTTAAGCATGTGAATGATTTTATTTATTTTTAAATTGATGTAGAATGTTCCATAATCCTTGGAAATATCCTCATCTGATATGAAAAGGAAAATATTAAAGATCCTTATATAATGATCAAATATTTCTCTACGTAAATATGAAACGTAAGTGAAGTAATGTCCTTACAATATTTAACATTAATAAAAGTAGTTTCTTTGTACTACTAAAAAATTAATAAAATAAAATGCTTTAAAAGTACAGGTTTTTTAAAAAAATTTATAAAAATTCAGTTTTTTTTGTATTTACTAAAAATACGAAGAAAATAAGAATATATATAAATTGCTTTAAAGGTACATGCTTTTGTGTACAAAGAAGTTAAAAAAAATGCATTACTTTAAAAGTACAGTGTTTTTTGTACTAAAATATATACTTGCTGGCCTGATGCAGGCCGTTGTTCCAAATTAATACGAATTAAGTACTTCCTACTTATTACTTTGCCGTTATGGGCAGCAGTGAAAGCCAGTACTTTTTTTGTAATCCATGTTTGCTGGGTGGTTTGTTGGTCCTGCCTTTTTTTGGAAATCTTCGCAGCACTGGCCTGCTGACTTGTCGGCAGATACACCCTCAGAATGTTTGGAGGAAAAAGGGACAAGTTCAACTTTTATTGCTATTTCGGATCCTCATGAAGTGTTTAATCGATATTCTTCTTTAGGGAAGATTTTGAGGATCATAGCATTTTGCATAAGATTTTTCTCTAATATTCAAAGTCAGGTGTTCTTCTAACCATCTAAACAAAAACATGCAGAAACTTAAGCCATTTATTAGCGGATAACCAAATTCACTTGGTGCAACCAATTGGTTATCCTTAAGCCTAGTTGCCACCTATCGTGCCCATCCCGATTCAAAAAACGCATCAGGTGATGGGCCATGCATTTCCATCGGTTTTAAAGGCAGCGTCACCTGGCACGTTTTTTGAATCGGGGTGGGCACGCATAGGTGAAACATGTCTCTTCGTTTGGACCCTTTGTGTGAAGAAGAATTAAATGAGGCTCTGCTGTGTCTTGTTAAGCAAGTTCAGTCAGAGGTCTTTTCTGAAGCTCGTCGTTGAAAAATCTTTGAGGAAATTAAATCCATTTGTTGATCCTCATGGTTTTCTTAGGGTCGGCGGGCGTTTAACCCATTCGAAAACATTGCCCTACGATAAAAATTCCCTTTGCTACTTCCTCAAAAGCATCGACTTACTGAGTTGATTATTTTTTACCTGCATGAAAAATACCTACATCCAGGTTTGCAAACATTGCGTTTTTTATATATTGCAAAAATTTTGGATTTCGTCAGCCAAGAACGCTATTCGAAGATGTTTGTCTCATTGCATAAGATGTTTTCGGGTGGATCCCAAACCCATAGTACCTTATATGAGTGATTTACCTTCTGGGCGGGTGTCCCAAATTAAAGCCTTCCAGGAGGTTGGAGTTGATTCTTTGTAACTCCTTTAAAAGGCAGAGGTATTAAATCGCACAAGGCTTACGTTTGCATCTTTGTTTGTTTTGCAGTGAAGGCTATTCACCTAGAATTGGTGTCAGATCTATATAGTGATGCTTTTGTTGGTGATTTGCAGCGTTTTATAGCACGCCGTAGAGGGCGCTGCAATTTCATACGGTCGGATTGCGGGACTAACTTTGTTGGTGCTAATAAGCAATTATCCGAGCCTATGAAACGGGCAGTTGAAGCATAAAGAGTGAAGTGGTATTTTAATCCCCCTTCTGCACCCAATTTTAATGGGCTGTGGGAGGCTGGCGTGCCTAGTAACGACATCTCAGCTTTGACTGCGGCATTTTTTAACTCTGGAGCCACTTACTGCTTTACCATCTAAAGACTTTTCTGATAAAAATAAACACTTTGCAACGTTGGGAATTGGTGCAAAGACTTTTGGAAGCGTTGGCATCATGATTACCTAAATACGCTTCAGCAACGTTCAGAATGGACTAAGAAACATAATTCATTAAAAGTTGGAGATTTGGTAGTCATTAAAGATGAGCTCAACTCTCCACTTCGTTGGTTACTTGCCAGAGTAACTGAGGTACACCCGGGTGCCGATGGTATTTGTCGGGTAGCTACCGTAAAAACTAAGAATGGGATTTTACAAAGGCCTGCATCTAAGTTATGCCCTACTTAGATTAGTTTTTCAATTAACTTTTACTTTACGATTAAGTAGAACCTTTTTTTTTAAATACTTGGTCACTTTAAGGTCGGCGGTATGTTCGATCTTAATCGAATTATTATTATTTTTATTGGTATTTTGGGGTAATTTAGTTTTTAAGGTAAATTGTTTGTTTTTATTTTAATTAAATTGCCCAGTTAAGAGCTTGGAATACCAGGCTCTGCCGTTCGCACGGCGAATTTCCCCACTTGGGCGGCAAGTGAACTGCAGGGCCGCACGTGGTCGAGAGACACGATCGATTGACCGTTGATAAAAGGTAACTTTAAAAAATATAAAAACTTCGTGAATTTACAGTCCATATTTTTCTTTATAAAAAGTGCCTAAACGATACATTGTTTTTCTCGTAATTAACGAGTCCGTTGCGGCACACCCGTGGTGTTTCGGTGTTATTTCTTTGGTTCACCTATTTCTGTCGAGTACTTTTTTGAGTGTTGTGTTTCTTTTGTATATAGCCTAGAAAAAATATTACTTTGACAAGTTTAGTGTTACTCAACTACCACTTTTTTAAAGAGTTTTAGTTTGCCAACATAAATTGACCTGCGACGGCAAACCTACAAGCCATTTTCTTTTTAATAAATCTGTGAATACAAAGCATTGTTGATATTTTAACAAAGCAAACAGGATGTCCAGGTAAAAAAAAATAAATTCCAAAAGCTTACCCCCAAAACCACTAATGGTTTTGGGGTTACTTAGAACGAGAAATCTAAATTACACTAAAAAAGGCAAATAGTATCTGTCTACGTCTTTTTATGCCAAAAAAACTACGTATTTAATCAAGAGACGACAGCAGAGTTTTTATTTGAGAAATATTCATCGTTAATACCCCAATAATTGCAGTTAGTAGCAAAAATTGCATTGTCCCTATACGTATCTACGTCAGCTATTGCAAAAACCAAATTTTAAAAAAATCGGGAAATATTCAAATAAATTACACTCAAATCAACGACATAATTTTCGCCATCAACTTGTTTTTCTACATATTGAAAAATAAACTTTTGCTATTATGAAAAACACGTTTCACTTGTGCAATTACTCCCGACAATAATTTTATTTACGCGTACGAAACAAATACTACAATTCAATTTCCAAAATACAGCTGAATAATTTGCAAACTTTGTAATTCCTCTAGATGAATCATATAAAAGATAACAAATCATTTATAAAAATAACTTTATTTTTCAGAAACAATTCAAAATCATACAATAAAAAATACTTACGAATCTATGTAAAAGGGCGAAGTAACAAAAGAGCGAAAGTAGCAAAAGGGCGAATGTAACAAATGAGCGAGTAAGAATAGAGTAATGTAAAAAAAGAGCGAATGTAACAAATAAGTGAAGTAACAAATGGGCGAAGTAATAACTAACATATTAAAAAAAACTTCCCTGACTTCTTTTCCGGGATCCTAGAGGGTGTGAAACCGAACCGAACTTTAAGGAAATAATTTTTCAAAAAAATAATTCGCTTTGGTTCGGTTCGGTTTAGTGTCAAACCCTCTGGATGCCGCGAAAGAAGTCAGGGAATTTTTTTTTTGAAAAAATATGTTATTACTTCGCCCATTTGTTACTTTGTCCATTTGTTACATTCGCTCTTATTACTTCACTCATTTGTTAAACTTACTTCGCTTTTTTATTACTTCGCTCTTTTAACATTTCGCTCTTTCGATACTTTCTCTATTTTGTTACGTCGCTCTAATGTTACTCGCTAAATTATTACTCGCTCTTTTATGACTTCACTCCTTTAATACTCAATTTTTCATACTTCGCTCTTTTAACATTTCGTTCTTTTGATACCTTCTCTATTTCATTATGTAGCTCTAATGTTACTCACTAAATCATTACTCGCTCGTTTGTGACTTCGCTCTTTTAATACTCGCTTTTTCATACTTCGCCCTTTTGATACTTTGCTCTTTTATACTTTGCCCTTTTGGTACTTCGCTCATTTATTCCAGAGCCGGATGTATCAATGCATTTTCAAGTTGCAGTTTAAACGAGGGGAAATTGTGACATCAGTTCAGTTGTGTTACCCCATTTGTGACTGTCTTGTCTAGTTTTAATTTAAAACAAAACTACTAGAGAAACTACTATTAAAAAATATTAATAATAAAGAAAATCGGCAAACTGTTTTAACTAATCCGTTTCAGCGCTCAATTCCTTTTCTTATAATTCTTGTGTGGTAGGGTAAATGACATCAGATTTAGCTGTCAAAGTTGTCAACCGAAACAATAACCACGAATGAATCACAAATCTACACTGAAAACCGGTTTTGGCTGTGGTTAGCGGTATAAGCAAAAAGTTCCTGTTCTCAGTGTTACTGTTCTCGTTGACGTTGCAGTTTAAAACTAGTTTGGCTATCTATTATTTATAATGTAAAGTTGTAGTTGTGACTGAATTAATATAATATCAGCATGACACAGTAAAAAGCAAAGTAAATACCTACAGAGTGATGTTTAAGAAATCTGATTACTCTTCGCAAAATTTTACTATTTTACTATGACCCTATTTTTGTAAAAAGTAAATATTTGTAAACGATAAAAATATACATACATAATAAACCCTACGAACTAAAAAACTAAATAATAACAAAAAAAAACAGTTATTTTAGATTTAGTAAATCCCTTTCTTTTTTAACAAAGTGTGAGTGTCTACTCTGTGAACTCTTTTTGTATCTGAGAGAATTTGATTTTTAAAATCTTTTGGATGAAATTTTAAGGCTGTAGGTTGGATTTTTTCTCTTTTTGATGGTTTAATATTTCGAGCAGGACTAATTATCCAAGAAGAGTTCAACTCTGCATTTGGTGTGGTCGGTTTAATAGTACGTCTTGGTCTATTTTTGACATCCGTTACCAAATCATTTATTAAATTAGAGGTGGCATGTTTGAGATTTTCAGCACTGTCGTTTCTTGTCTGCACATTTTCAAAACGTTTCTGTTTATTTTTTCTTTTCCTAAGTTTCTTCTTGTCTTTACTTGTATGAGATATGTTTTCAAGACTTTTACTAAGACGCTTTCGTTTATTTGGACTCTCTTTGACTGGACTTATTACTTCAATATCACTTAGTGTCACACTCATCCTCTTCTTTGGACTAGTTTTCTCACTTGAGTCTTCAGTTTTATCGAAGGAAGAAATTAGCCTCTTTCTAGGATCCTTGCATTCCCTGTTATCCTTTGAACAGCTTGGTTTACTATCTTCTTTATACTCTCGACCTGGAGTAATTTTGATGTCGCTGATAATATTTATACCCTTCGATGGTGAATTGGAGTGGCTAGGTATTTGACTACTGGATTTTTTATCTTCGAATTCAAGAGACAAATTTAATGAAACTTCACCTTGCACTGAATGACAAAATGTGTCAACCAAAGAGTTAATGCGTTTGCTTAACTTATCATTTGAACCGTCCAGCACTAAGCTTTCATGAATGTTTATAGAAGATTTACGAATTCGCTTGGATGATGTGTTTTTTTCACCAACATTAAAGTTTGCAGGACAATCTATTTTTACTGATGTCTCGACATCTTTTATTTGGTTCATTTGATTTAATACGCCAGTTTCTTCTTCGCATACCTTGATCTGGATCGCGCTTTCTACAATCTTGGATTGGGCTTGTTCACCTAAATCTAGACAAATAACCGATTCTCCATCTTCGACTTGCTTAAAAGTTGTTTCTAAAGATCCAATAGTTTTTTCGATTTCAAGTTTACTTATTTCTTTTACTTTATCAACTATTTTATCTAACTTATCATTGATTTCTAGATCATCGGTTTTAGTTTCTTTAGGTATAGTCGTTGCCTCATCCTCGCTAGAATCACTAACGGTTATAATTCTAATTCTTTGTTTGGGACTCTTTTGTTCTTCCGATTGTTTTCTGGATGGTATTGTAATGATTTCGTTCTCATCGAATTGGTCAACATTAATAATTCTTGACTTTTTAACCTTTTTTGGCTTTTCTTTTTTGTTATCATCTAAGTCATATTCTTCTCCAGAAAGCTTTTCCATTTCTTCATCATCACAGACAAAAGAATCATTTTCATATTCGTCTTCTGGTTGTTCTTCCGAATCTAGGCTTCCAATTGATTCTCCATCATCTACAATATCGTTACTTCCTTCTGATGGTGTATCTTCTTCAGCCTCCTCAGCCATTCCGTCAATAAATTCGTTTTCTTCATAATTATCTTCTTCGTTCAGTGATTCTTCATCTGTTTCATTATTAATTTCGTCTTCTTCATTTTCCTCTGCCGTATTGTCTTGATCGTCTTTATCATTTTTGATATCTACGATTTCCACCTCTGAAAGAAGTTTAGAATCTTCAACTTCATTACTGATAGTGGAAGAGATTTCTGCACTCCCAGTATTAGGGGTCTTTTTTTCGTTTAGCTTGGTAGATTTTGTCAAAGAGTTCCTAGATGCTACTTCAAAAGTTTCTTCTTCTGTGTCGGAATCAAACAAACCATCATATTTTAACTTTATATCTGTAGTGGATTTATTATTACTTAAAGAATTGGGTATGTTTTCTATATCCTCTAAAGCTTTTACAGGACTTTTAGACATCCTTTTACATATGGACTTTCTCTTGGTTGTGCATATCTTTTCAATATTTTCTGATGAATTGTTGTGCACAATAGGCTCTTTTCTGGACTGATTTTTTTCAACATATTGTACGCCACTATCATCCATTCGTTTATCAAAGGATTTATTAAGTATTTTTGAGTTGCATATTGGTGAAAGGTTATCACTTTCCAATAATTCATCATCATCGTCAGACGGAGGAACTTCAAAATCATAACGTGTTGATTCGCAAGCTGCACCAGTGACTGTTGATTCGTCAACTTTAACAGATGACTCATTAACCTTAACACTTACAGACATATCAGACTCCGATTGTTTATTTTTAGAAAATTCTGTTAACTCTGGCTTAGCGGTTTTGGAGCTATTTAGTTCTTCTACAAATTCATCGTCGGATGAAATTTCTTTACATTTTTGATCAAACAATTGAAAAATGTTATTTGTTTTCGGCCCACATACAGATATTTTTTCTTGTTCTGTAACTTCAATTATGCTGAGAGGTTCCACAACAGGACTATTTTGTTTTGATTGCATTTGCGCAGCTTTTATTTGGCCAAATGCTTGAGAAAAGCTACCAGCAGCCTGGTTTTCTGTTGCTGAAATATGTAGCTTGCTTGAGTCTTCAGAAATCCTAATTGGTTTACCAAGGGCTGATTTTCTCTGGTCAGAATTACTTTTAATGTGAAACACTACACTACTTTCCTCCTGTATTAAGAAGCTTCTTTCGGTAGCCGTTTCTTTTGACAAGTTAATAGATTCGTCAAAATACGTAACATCATTGTCATTTGCAGTGATACTAGTTATACTTGCATTAACAAACACTGATTGATCCACATCCATTGGTTCACAGAAGCTACGCTCCTTCATGTTTGAAATTGTTTCTGACAAAGCTGATTTGCCAATGGCATCTGTAACTCGTGATGTATTTATACTTTCTTGGTTCTCTTTGTTACTACCCTGACTTTCTTTAGAATCATCAAGGTCTTCTTTTTTATCATGTACTGTGGTGTTATTTAGGGAAATATTTAGATTTAGTCGAAATGATCCGTCAGAACCCTCACTAATCAACGATTTGTTGGCTAAATTTGTTTCATCTGAGTGACTTTGAGAAGGATTTATATTTGATGCTTTATTTTGAATAGGACTTTCTTCTGGACTTTTGATTTTCCTTAGTCTAGAAGATCTGCGAGTACTGTCACCAATTTGCTCAGATTGTGCAGGTGTCAGTGAATTTGGATCTATAGGAGTAATGGAACGGCCTCTAATACTTTTGGGCGTTATTGATCCACTTATTTCTTCAGATTCTGTAGGTTTCAAAGACCTTGTATCTATGGGAGAGTTTAAATGACTACTTTTGGGAGTTGTTAACTTACTCTGTCTAGTTAATATAGTCGTTTCAGTTTCTGAATCAATTATTTTTTCAGATTCTGTCGGTACTAAAGAACTTGGACCTACGGGAGTATTTGAACGACTACGACTATTTATTAGACTTTTGGGAGTTGTTGACTTATTCCGTCTAGTTGATATAGACGTTCCAGTTTCTGAATCAATTATTTTTTCGGAATCTACAAGTATCAAAGAACTTGAATCTACAGTAGTATTTAAACGACTTTGATTACTTATGCCATTTTCGGGAGTTGTTGATTTACTCCGTCTAGTTGATCTAGTCGTTTTGATTTCTGGCGTGGTCGCTTTTACAGTATCACAAACGCTATTTAGTGTTGGAGACTTAAAACACAAATTTGATTTTTCAGGAGAAGGTATGTCACCATTTACCTTAATAGGTTCTGCAACTGCAGTGCTTGCTGACGAATAGTCATCCAAGTTTTGAACCTCAGCAATTGTGGCGCTGGATGAAGATGTAAAACTGCCACTTGTTGTGGAGGCGAAACTACTACCACTTGTAGAAACTTTGTCAATTTGTGGTGAATCTTTTTTAAATAATAAAGGCTTGTCCTTTTCCGTTAAGGTTTCAGGTGAATTGCTTTTAGATGGTAAAAACATTTTTTCCGTGTTAATATCTATTTCATGCGAAAGAGTTAAATCGTTTTCTGTCGCACTTTCTCCCAAAACGTCTCCCTGTTTGCTTAGTTCAGCATCATCAACACTTTCATTAATTACACTTAAATCCAATTCTGTAACAAGAGGTTCCAAAACTTTTTTTTTCTTGACAGGTGTAAGTCTAGACACGTTATCCTTTAATGCAGTAAGGTCGTTATCTGAGAGGCATTCATTATTATCTTCTTCAACAAAATTTAGTTCTAAAATCTCTGTATCGCTTTCAGATTTCGTAGAATTGCGCCTAAGACGCGATGTTCCTGGTGTCTTAGGTGTTTGCACTAAATCTGTGGAAGTTATTCGTTTTCGTGCTGTAGACTTTGAGGTCCCTTCGTCTACATCGGCATTTTCGGATGACCTGCGACGTGAAGCGCCTTTCTTCTCTCGTTGCTCTTCGGTTTCGCTGGCATTTGAAGATTTTCTTCCACGTCTATCGAGAGTTGGAACCTATTAGGAAAATATTTATTCAAAACAGGTAAGAAGTTGGAAATTTTTAAATTTTTCGAGTATGTATAGTATAATTCCAACTAAACTGATTTGTTGTTTCCTAAGCAGTTTTTAATGTGCTTATGCAGAAATGTATGTGCAAAGCTGATTTTTCGAATTATAATTGCGATTAACTGATATAGTCAGGACGATAATTGCTAAGATCGGGCCTAACCTGGATTTAGGCTATATAAAAAACTTTATTGCTGATTTTACCAGAAATGAAGCTCTAATTTGCACCCTTACGTATTTTGAGATTAAAGATAAAAAAATTAAAAATTAGTTCTTAAAAACATAAAACCAAGACTGGGCGCAATCAATAGCAATTATGGTTCCATTAAACATTTTAAAAACGACTCCTCTCCGTTTAGGACCATTGTCGAAAAGGCGCCGCCATCTTGGATTTTCGACTATTTTTTTCTTTTCTTTATCAGTTTAACCCAAAAAGTACTAACTTTTTAAGAACATATGTTAAAGGAAAATTTCAAGCCCATTAAAAGACCTATCAAATGCGATATTTACAAACTACCAAGGTACCACACTTCCAGAACCCTTAGGCATCTCCAACATGCACATTTCAATCAAAATAAATACAACAATTTTATATTTAGGTAATTTTCTCACAAAGACTTTTAGAAAGAAAAGTATACAACACTTTTTTAGACAATGGTATTTTAATTTACAATTAAAAAAGAAAAATTTGTACACACATAAGGCTTATATGCTTGACTTATGTAGAGAGAGAAGGTGTGTAGTTTTTTGCATTCTTGCAAAACCTACGCATTTCCAAATAAATGGATCTGTGACAGATCTGATACCTTCCTAGCTAGCCTATCAGCACACTTCTAGTAAAGCTATGATATGATAATCAGCTTTGAAAACAGTTTTTTTATATCTCAGAAACTAAAGCTCCTACGAAGTTTTTGGTTATAACACAAATTATTGAGCCAAATGTAGTCTACTATATTCCGAAAACCACATATTGACGCGATGCTCCGTTAAAAAGTTGCATTTTAAAAAAAATTTAATTGTCAAAAATGCATGGATTTTGACCAAAATCTAATCAGCTCGTTAGAGTGTCGAACACTATTTTTCCTGAAAATTTTATGAAAATCGGTTTAGCGGTTTAGGAGCTATCGTGTTACGGAAAGAAAAATACACAAAAACACACACATACAGACAGACGTCACGACGGTATTGCTAGGATAGGTCAAAATACACCCAAATAACACATTTTTGGAAAACAATACCAACTCAACAAAATTTTACAGGAATAAGAAAAGTTAGAAGCAAATTACATAGGGTAAGCATTATGCGACTTATTAGAAATCGCGGGAATTACCGTTTTATTATTTTTTTGTTTGCGAGGATTTAGCAGCGTATAGCTATGCATAATTACTAACCTTTGACGCAAAAATATGAATTTTCATTTTTTTGTGGGTTACGTTTCAGAATTAGGGTGACGATATGTATAAGACTTTATTTTACATAATAAAATTTTCTGTCAAATGATGTATACTTAATAGGGTACCAGTGGTTTGCAGTGGTAATCAAAGTAGGTTAGGCAAAAATTGGCCATTGTTTTGTCACACACGTTTACTGCATACACATACTAGACAACATGTTAAAAATTTCCGAAAAAAACTCTGTGAAATATCATAAAAATCTTATAAATTTTTATAGATATTATGAAATCGAGATTTTGCCAAATATGGCGGTTCGTCATTGGCATTTTGCCGTTTAAACTAATGGAAATATGTCATGACGTAACCGCCAAAATAAAAAAAATCCAATCTTAAATTTTAACCACCAATTATTTTTATCACTGTTTTGTATTAAAGTTTCAGTTGTATAAAAGAATTTCAATTTATTCATATGTTGGGCGAGCCCCATACCCGCCACTGTATCGTGGAAACCATTCATAGGATCGTTTCGGGCCCATGAGAACTTTTGATCAGGAGAGCGAGATCTACAATATACTAGAATTTCATCAAAATCGTGGATTTTTTAAAATCCCATTAAAGGTGTGCATGCTTCTTTAATTTTTAACGATGCCTTTTTTACGGACGCTACTGAAATATTAGCTGCAATTTTCTACACATCGTTTAAAAGAAAATTTTATTGAAAGGGATATTGCGAGGATATAGTCAAAAGATCAAAAGAAAAAATGTAAGTTTGTAGGCGAATCCTCAATAGGGGATATTAGTAGCTCGTATACTAACCGGGAGTTTCAGGCTTGTTGGGCAGTCTTTGGTACAAGCGTAACCAGTTTTAAGGGACGATGAATGGTGATGATAGTGTCTGAAAACAGGCCAACTGCTGAATTGCAGTATCAGACACGGTATCCTCGGGTTTGAGGCAAAATTTTCCGTCACTACTAAGACATATATAACCAGTCTCAGCAAATATATCTAGCCCAGAGTTATAAAACAATATTGAAAGGGATATTGCGAGGACATAGTCAAAAGAGCAAAAGAAAAAAATTAAGTTTGTATGCGAATCCTCAATAGGGGGACATTAGTAGCTCGTATACTACCCGGCAGTTTTAGCCTTATTGAGCACTCTTCGGTACGAGCGTAACCAGTGATAAGGGACGATGAAGAGTGATGATGTCTGAAAAAGAAAATAAGAAACACGGACATTTACTGAAAACAGACCAACTGCCGAATTGCAGTATCAGTCACGGTAGCCTCGGGTTTGAGGAAAAATTTGACGTCATTACGAAGACAGATATAATCAGCCTCAGCAAATATCTCCAGCTCAGAGTTATAAAAAAATAATGAAAGGGATATTGCGAGGATACTCAAAAGACCAAAAGAAAAAATATAAGTTTGTGGGCGAATTGTAAAGGCTATCGCTTACCATAAAAAATATTTTTTAACGATTTTTGTAAATAATCCCGGTTTATGGACGTCACTATAATGTGGATAGTAAGTTTAATCTCAGTAAGTAATACATCGTTGAAAAGGAATTTTGCTTTATTAATAAACTATTTTATTAATAATATTAATAAAGATATTTGGCTAGAGAACTTAGTTGTTATGAAAATTGCAAAAAATTGATAATAATAACGAGGTTTTTTGTGATTTTTAAAAATGCTCCTAGTTTAGGGATGCCACCGAAATAATAGCCGTACACTTAAGTAAATTATACCTTTTTTTTTGGGGAGCTTTGTTTTGAAGAAAATTTGATAAAAGCATAAAAATTAATTCGATTTTCAACGATTTCTATAAATCACCCACACTTGGATGGATGGCACCTAGTTGTAAACTTGTCTTCACCAAGTTGTACATGGTTTAAAAAGAAATTTTATCCTCTTAATGGAGTCTGGTACACATGTTTACGCAAACCGCTTAGTTTTTAAGAAAATTGCAAAAAGCCTATAATAATTGTTGTGATTTTTTAAAATGTCACCATTTTACGGACGAGTGTTACCTCATTTTAAGTGGACATTTTATTGTCTACAAAAAGTATACTATCTTATTTTCACAAAAGGCTTCGTTTCATTGAAAATGGGTTAAACTTAAAATATTTGGTGTATTTATTTTAAATAAAATGTGCAAGAAATCAGCATGTTGAAGATACTTAAGGGTACATAACTCTGCAAGGGTAGTACCTAGGTACCTCGAAGATCTCGTTTGATAGGTCTTGCAATGAGCATTTAGGCTTTATTTTATACAATTTCTCAAAAAAAAGTACTTTCTGAGTAAATTGCTAATAAAGAAAAAATGGTGGAAAATACAAGATGACGGCGCCAAAATTATTTTTTAATTTTTTTATCCCTACTCGGGCGCCATCTTGAATATGTCAAAATGCTCAAGAATGTCAAAAAGGTATTAACCGCATCCTTAAAGTAGAGCTTTTGGGATACCAGCATCAGCAATAACATTTTCTATCTCTTTGAAAATCTTTCTGGCTATTAACGAATAACTATTGAGAGGTTAAATTCATAAGCAGGCACGAACCATGCAGTTGTTTTCAATTTTAGTTCTATATTTTGTCGGTTCACGCTCAACACATCATCCTCTGGTTTAAATTATACGATGCAGTGATGATAACTATAGTTACAAGATAGAGTAATAGTAAAATATTTAAAGTGAAATTGAATTTTGATCATTGTTTATAGATTTTTTGATGCGATGAAAAAAAAATGGGGATAAAAAAGTTTGCCTGTTTTTTCTCTAGTTTACGTTTTCCATTTTTTTCAATTAAATTCCGTTCTTTAACATCATAATCCACAGAAAAATTTGGAAAGCCAATGAGACTCAAATAAGTCATAATGTCAATTCACTTTAATTGTAATTAAACTACCCGCTTTGTGGATTCTACCACAAAACTGAATTTACTTACCGACTCCGCAGTATCCTGTTCTGTGTGTTCTGAGGCTTTTCTAGCCCTAGTAGTTCTTTTAGCAGGTGCAGCTTCTTCAGCAGGTTCTAATTCAGAAGTAGTGGATGTTCTTCTTTTGGTAGCTCGATTGGCTGCCTTTACTGACAATTCTGAAATATATATGGTTGATTATTAAAATAATTCCCCATCTTTTTATTACTAACCTCACAAGCGATTGGAAGTCAAGTCTACCTTACTCTCCCATTACTTTTTTCGGAAAAAGATCTAAATTCAAAGTGCCCTGAAAAATAATTATGGGCTGGCGGCTATGTGCACTTTCACTTTAAAATCTCATTAAGAGTTTACACGTTAAAATCATGTTCTTGAAAATAACCTGCGTAACTGCACCCTGAACGTTTTTCAACTAGTAAGTTTTATGTTTATTTCAGAAAAAAAAAACCAACCTGTTATTTCTGTTGTAGGCTCCACGCTGGCTGATTTGCGCCGTCCTCTAATCGCAGATGCAGGTTTTTCCGGTGCATCTGGTAAATTAGTTTCGGACGTAGTTGACGTTCTACGCCCTCTGACACTCTTTGGTTTTTCAGCATCATCACTTTCTACTACAGGTAGCTCGGCACTAGTTGAGAGTTTCCGTCCGCGACGGGATGGTGTGGTAGCTTTTGTTTCTTCTTCGGCTAACAGGGATGCTGCAATAAACGAACCAAGGAATAAAATCTTGAAGACAAATCACAAATTTTTTCAATAGCATAATTCTCGATGCAGATAAATACACAAAAATTACACTAATGTTAAAAAAATATTGGCTTAATGTAAAAAATTTCATTTTCTATAATGTTTGTATATTTATTTACAAAATTCAAAACAATCTACTACCAGAACAACTAAAAGATTTTGTCCTCCAAAATTCAAATTTCATTTAAATAATTCCCAAACATTAATTGTCCAAAAATCTATTTTTTGTAAAGGGTTAAAATGGAATAGAGACTTGTCGCGTAACAGAAAAATACAAAACAAAAATGGAAAGTGTCGAAATGGATGCAATAAGACGATCAATGAGAATATCTAGATTAGATCACATAAGAAATGAGATCATAAAAAAAAGTATGGGAATCGAGGGAAGCATAACGGATGTCATCACTCAAAGGCAATTGATATGGTACGGCCATGTACAACAAATGAACGACGAAAGATTACCAAAACAGGTCCTAGAGTGGCAACCAGTAGGGCGCAGAAAAAGAGGACGTCCTAAACTAGAATGGCAACGGTCAATCCAAAGATCAATGAGTCAAAAGAATCTGACAGAAGATGATTGTCAGGATCGAAGGAGGTGAAGAATAGGCGTCGGACAACGTAGAAAAACGTTCTAAACCGACATAGTAGTAGTGGTTAAAAAATGAAAAGAAATTAAACACATTTAAAAAAAGTTTAAAAAACATTTATTTTCAATGCAGTTTCTTTAATTATAGTATTATTTATTTGGATGTAGGTAGAATAAATTATTGTTTTACAGTTGAAAGTATTACTTAGCCCATAAATATTTATTTAGATTTTAGTTTAATTTACATTACTACTGTTAAAATTGTAGCATATTTTGCTAAACAAAGTTTTAAAGTTAAAGTTAATTATTTAATTAATATACTTTTAGAGCTCGTGAGTATCATGACATTAAGTGAAAATATTAAAAGTTTTTGGGTTTACTATACTTAGTTACACACCATATCTCCCGTTAATTAAAAACATATTTTTTAGAGGTGCCGCGGATAAATCTGGTATATTTCAGTTCATTATAATGGAATAAAATTAATATTAATTGAAATGATATTGGGGGGATCTAGACAAAAGACTAAACAAAAAAGTTGTGGGCTTTAGAAAATTAAACTAGTAGACGCCTCAAGCTTTAGCATTGTTTGAGTTTAACATTTAACCTTGGCGCCCAGGAGGAAAATACACAAGCATTTCCGTGATTACATCATGTGATAAGACAACTAAACAGGCATAATTAAATAAACGGTGTTTTCTTAATTTTTAAGGAAATAAAATTGTAGGCGTAGATAGGCAAAATAAAAAATATATATGTATTTATAACGAGTGGTCAAAAGTAAATTTATAAACCAAAAATTTTATTTTTTTCTAGTAACAACAAATGCAAAAGATCTTACTTAATATGTGTCGCATAACCTGTGTTCTTTACAAGAGCTGACAATCTGTGGGGCATAGATTCGATTAACCTATGGATTAGTGACATGTCATTTGATTTTTAAGCATCTTGCAATGAAAAAGTTCTTGTTTATTTTTATACTTTTTATCTCGTTTTCTTCCATCCAGATAATCCCATAAATTCTCTGTCGGGTTTATGTCCGACGACTGGGATGGACTCAATAACATTGATTTTTTCAGCTTTAAGCCCATCTTCAACAACCTTCAAAGCATGCTTGGGATTATTATTATGCTGGAAATAATGATTAAGCGCCATAACTTTATCATTAGGTTTTCCAGGATATCCTTGTACATAAAACGGTCCATAGAACCTTCTATTTAATGCAGAGGACCCATCCCTCGACCAGAAAAGGAAACCCAAGCTGTCATATCCTTGTTATTAGTGCAGATATTGTAATTTTTTTAAAACTTCTCTACATACAGTTAATCCTGCCAATAAAATGACGTGTCAAATTTTTGGTCCGACAAGTCGGATTCGAGATTTCAGAGAACAATTAATAAGTTAAATACGGACCTGGATTTTTTAAATTTGTTTAAACCCTGTACTTCGGATCTAATATATTTCCGACTGGACAAACTCCATATTTTTTCGAAAATATCAAACGCGCCCGTATATTTTTTTACTGAGCTGTGGTTTTTTGGCTGGTCGACTTGTTTTTAGTTCATTATCCTGCAGCCATCTTGTTCATCTAATAATTAAATAATTTATTTTGTTGTCGTAAATGGATCTTGCCTTGTTCTTAAAATTAATTAATCTATTCTAGGGGTACTTTTTCGCGGACTTTCAGATTTTTTTTATCAGGATAGCATGACATCTCAGAATATATATTTTTTTAATTTGGCTCACAATTCCCCTTAACAGCGAGTATTTACGCGCGATGTCAGCTTGACGAAGGCTTTTTTTATAATCAGCAATCATTCGAGACTTAATATCGACAGACAACACTATACCATTAGGCATAATAAAAAAACTACTGCCTGATATTCTGCTAACTTACTAAATAAATTTTAGTTAAAAAAGTGAATGTCAAGTTACCTTTGACCAGATAGAAAATATGCATTTTTTGTTTACGTTACATAAAATCTTCAAAAAAAATAAAATGTATAAGTTTTGGCCTTTGTACTGCGGATTTCTATGAACCAGTAAAAACAAACATTCTTTAAAAAGCATGGACGGATAAAATAATTAGTTTTTTGGCATGCCATTGTCGGATTATGACTTTCTCCTCGGACGAAACAACCCCATAAAGAGTAATCCAAAGGGGTGAGATCATGGGAAAACGCATGCGGAAATTCTGAGTAAATGGAGTCCCAAAGGAAAGAAGAGCAGCCAGAGGGGTATCATTCTTAATAAAGAAAAATCTAAAGAATAAAATTACAGACTACGATTGCATTAGTGAAAACATACTTCGAGTGAACATGAAGATGCTTGAACATAATATAAGCATAATAGCAGTCTACGCACCATCAGATGACGAAAGAGTAGCTACAAAACAAATGTTCTTTGACCAACTTGATGAGACTATCACAAAAATCAGTAATACCAGAGAAATAATTATGCTTGGCGATTTTAATAGCCGAACTGGTAGGCAAACCCAGAGCAAAGTGATAGGACCATCTGGAGAGGAAGTAACAAATGATAATGGCTTAAGACTCATGCAATTGTGTGAAACCCACAACCTAAAAATAAATAACGGTTTTTTAAACAAAAGGATATTCATCGATATACCTGGATTCAGCCAACAAGAAATCTTAAATCAATCATTGATTATGCTATAGGTGGACAACATTCGCAATTAAAGTGGTATGATGTGCGAGCACTTCGTCGTGTTACCTGTGGATCTGACCACCATCTGGTAAAAGCAAAAATATTATTCCCTTTAAGAAAAACAAAGGACGAAAATATTAAGAGAAAATAAAAACCTAGAATTCATTGAAGACAATCAAAAATACAACTTTAGAAGTCTAGAAATCGAAAGTACTCAAAGATTGTATCAGAACCGATTAGATCAAAAATTAATAAACACAAATCATTTATTTGAAGAGATATATAAAAACATAATAAAAAGCTTGAAGGAAGCAAGCAACGAATTTGTTGGATACCAAGATATTAGAAATAACAGGAAGATGTGATGGACGGGCAAAATACAGGAAATGGTCAAAGATAAAAAACGCACATACTTGAAATGGCTCAGTACTAAAGAGCAAAGAGACCTAGAAATCTACAGGGAAACCAGAAAACAGCTAAGAAATTTGATACGCACAGAAAAAAATGAAATGTTCGAGAGCAAGTGCCACGACATAAATACACACGTAGCAGGTAGGCAGAGTTCTGAAGCATGGAAATTCATTTCTACAGTAAAAAACCCAACAAAAGAAAAAGTAAACATCCAGATAATCAAACCAGAACAATGGACAGAACACTACAATGGACTGCTGCAGGAGACGAGACTCGAATATCCGGCAGCCTCTCCGAGAAGAGACATAGAAGTACATGGAGAGGAAGTAATCATCGAAAAAGAAATGATAAAGAATAATATTATAAAGCTTGAATCCGGAAAAGGTAGCGGACCTGGGGGAATATATGCTGAAATGGTCAAATATGGATCAAAGAAACTACTCGAAAATCTCATATATTATCAATCAATGCATAAACGGACATCCAGTACCTAATGATTGGAAAATTGCATTTATATCCTCAATACATAAAAAAGGAAACAAGCTGGATTGCAACAATTACAGAGGAATTTCAGTAACCAGTACTCTAAGTAGATTGTACGGTAGGATTCTTAGAGATCTAATAGAGAACGATTTTCATAAACAAGAAGAAGAAGAGCAAAGTGGGTTTCGTGCAGGCAGATCTTGTAGTGATAATGTTTTTTGTCTTAAACAAGTAATTGAGGAAAGGAGCGCCAGAAATATAGACTCATGTTACTTTTGTGGACCTATAAAAAGCATATGATACCGTCCCAGTAGAAAAAATATGGACAGTGTGTTAGCTCCCGCTAAATTTCGCGGTTGTTTATATATATTTTTAAAAACACACAACTGTATGAAGGACAAAGCGCATTCCGCGTATTTGGACATGCGCACCAACAACCAGTGAGATCCTGGTCAATCGCCTAGAGAAAATGGTGTGTTAATTTCGTTCTCCAACTATTTCAAATATCTACACCTGAAAGTGCTCGATATTTGTGTACTGAAGCATAGAACTAGAAACTTCAACCCTTCAGCTACGTGGTGACATCATTAGATCCATTCAGGGGCCCCTTGGAACGAGGAGAAAGTGGCTGCAAAACGGGTGAGTGCATTTGTTCTGATTACCGTTGTGTGACACCAATATTTTACCTATGGACGTTTGATTATTTCGTAATTCATATCAATATTTATGTTGGTTCGCGCTTTCATTAATTAAAATATTTACAGTCCATTGCATTTAACGTTTTTCTAACCGTGGACTAACATAAAGTGGTCCTTTTCGAGCCGAATTATTTTTAAATAATAAATCCATACGGCCTTGAATTTTTCGCATCGTATTTGAAACGTCGAGAGAGAAAGTCGGCGCAGTACCTGGTTTTGGTCCGCTGCTATGGTAACGGGTCTACTCCGCGTGGTATAAACAAAAGCGAGTAGGAATCAAAACAAACGTTCAGTGTGATAGGTGTGTACCATATCATTTCGATATTTAAAACAATTTTCATCAATTGCGATAAATTAGTGCATATTTTCGACAATTCGTCATTTTTCTATTTCAGAAGCATTAATTTAGCGTTAATTGTATATTTACCGACAATTTCGTCATTTCAAAGGTAAAATCATGTCTGTCAAAAAAGCCGCGCAAAAACGCAAGGGTTTTTTATCTGCGATCACCGAGTGTTATGTCTTGTCACAGACCGCGGAAAAGGATGAAAGAGCGAGAAACGAGTTGCAAGTGAGGTATTCCGATTTGGATGAAACCTTCGATAAATGCATGCTGGCGCATAATGACGTCATTATGTTGATAGACGACTCGGACGATGAGGAGTTTAAAACGCAGGATGCGATCCTTTCAGAAGCTCGTAAATATTTTTATGCGTGTAAGGGGGTTTACTCTAAAATATTTCCGGTTGAGGCCCCATCCTTTTCGGGACCATATGTTCGACAAAACGAATCTGAAACTCCAAAACTCAAAGAGTTAGGTATTCCCATATTTCGAGGTGATAAAAAATTATGGCCAAGCTTTTTCGATCTTTTTAATAACATTATAGATCAAAATCAAAGTCTAAGTAACGTTCGAAAACTTCAATATTTATTTTCATATCTCGAGGATGAGCCTTTAAAATTGATATCAGGGATTAGCTTATCTGATCAAAATTATAAAATTGCTTATGACAAATTAGTCAATAGATATCAAAACAAGCGAGACCTCGCAAATGATGCTTTAAGCTCAATTATGAACTCCACCTTAAAAAACGAGTCAGCTAAAGAATTGCGTAATTTAATTGACACCTTTTCTGAATCCCTAGAAATTTTAAAATCACTTAGCTTTGACGTTGACAGTTGGGACTTTATTATTTTTTTCATTTTATTAGAAAAATTGGATATTCCAACGCGTTCAAATTTCGAAATGAGTCACGCCAATACTAATACCGAAATTCCCACTTTTCAGTCACTTTTTCAATTTCTAGAAAAAGATGTAAAGTTTTGGAATTACTTCCTCAATCAACAGCACCCAAAAAGGTGCCTATATATCAAAAATCAAATTCTATGCAAAATCAGTCTGGGCAAAAGCCTACCTATCAAAATTCAAATTCTATGCGAAATCAGTTTGGGCAAAAGCCTACCTATAAATCATCCAATTCGCCTTTTATAGGACTGGCTGGCCCCTCAACTAATTCAAGTACGGGAATAAAATGTTTCCGGTGTAATCAAGGTCACGTGCTTTCGAAATGTCAAACATTTCTTGATCTCTCACCTATCGATCGCCTATCTTTCGTCAAGCAGAAAAAAATATGTCTAGCGTGTTTTCATCCCCTGCATGGCGTAGATACGTGCAAATCAAAATATTCATGCAGGACTTGCAATAGTAAAAGGCACCACACTTTAACTCATATCTTAGAAACTAATCAAGAGTCTGGAAGCCAAGATACTAGTCCTGTCATTCACACACCACCTGTCAATAATCTTCATGTGTCATTAAATGCCTCAGGACCTTCAGGTACCTTTCTTTTATGCACCGCCATAATAGATGTTATGGACGGTTGCGGAAATTTTCAACCTGTAAGGGCACTGCTTGATTCTGGATCACAGACAGGATTCATCAGTGAAAAGTGTATTCAGCGTCTTAATCTTCCTAGGCGAAGTTACACCACTGAAATATTCGGATTAAATCAGATGTCTTCTTTTACTTCCAAAGGGCTCGTTCAATGTCACATTAAGCCACAAGGACAAGTCACTCCTTTACTTAATTTCGAAGCAATTGTTGTTCCACAACTATGTTCCAATATGCCTACATTCTCTTTGAACGATAATCAGTGGAAACACTTGCAAAACCTTAAACTTGCCGACCCATCTTATTTCAAATCTAGACCTGTGGACCTGGTTATTGGGTGCGAGCTATTCGCACAGATATTCAAGGAGGGCAGGGTTCTAGGACAGGTAGGGCAGCCTTCAGCCCTTGAAACTATCTTTGGCTGGGTCGTCATGGGAAAGGTTGACGAAGTAGGTAGTCTTACGGAACGAACCAGTTGTTTTTTAACGAGTCATTCACCTCCTTTAGAGGTCATTCTCCCTAGGTTTTGGGAAATCGAACATTTGCCTAAAAAACAAATCTTATCAAAGGAAGAAAAACAGGCAGAATCAATTTTTACTGCTAGTGTAGTACGGCAACCGAGCGGTAGATTCATGGTAGATCTTCCGTTTAAAGATAAAATAAACCCTGACCTAGGAAATACTTATCCGCAAGCTTATCGTAGATTTTTACTTCTAGAAAATAGATTAATCAAAAATCCTGATGTGTACACTGCCTATTCAAGTTTCATGCAAGACTATATCGATTCTAATCATATGAGTTTAGTTTTATCTAGTCAACCAAAGGTCGACGTATCGTGTTTTTTAGCACATCATTGCGTACTAAAGCCGGAAAGCTTAAGTACAAAATTAAGGGTAGTCTGGGATTGTTCGGCAGTCACCCCAAAAAATATTAGTCTCAATGACACATTGTTATCTGGACCGAAACTTCAAAAGGATATTGCTTCTTTACTCCTTACGTTTCGTCTTAATCCTATTGCCTACATTGCTGACATCAAACAGATGTTCCGTCAAGTCCTTATCAATCCTTATCACCGTCCTTATCAAAGGATATTGTGGAGGTTTTCTCCACAGGACCCACTTTCAGTGTGGGAACTTTCTACTGTCACTTTTGGCATGACATGCTCACCTTTTCTAGCCATGCGTACCTTAAATGAGCTGGCAGAGAGAGAAAAGGAACGTTTTCCTATGGCTAGTACTGTTCTAAAAACGTCAATCTATATCGACGATATCTTGGGAACTAGCCCTTCGCTTTCTGAAGCTCTCTCCCTTCAAACAGAACTCAATGATTTGTTGAAGTCGGGAGGATTTGAACTTAAAAAATGGGCAAGCAATTGTCCTGAGTTATTGGCAACATTGCTAGAGTCCGATCGTCAAATGCCTCTCTCTTTCGACAAGGAGCAACCCCACTTTATCAAAGTTTTAGGACTTCAATGGCATCCAAAAAACGACATTTTTTCTTATCAATGCCGAATGAAGGACAAACCCCCAACCAAACGTTCTTTTTTATCTATCATAGGAACAATCTTCGATCCCTTAGGTTTTCTTTGTCCCTTGTTGCTACAAGCAAAATTTATTTTGCAACAGTTGTGGATATCGAAAATAGGCTGGGACGAAGAACCAGATTCTTCTATCATCGACTCTTGGAACAAACTTCGTTCTGAATTCCCGCTTCTTTCCAATTTTCAATTACCCCGACAAATCAAACTGTCAAAAACCAATACCTGTCAAATCATCGGCTTCTGTGACGCTTCAATTCGAGGCTACGCAGGCGTCGTATATTTTCGTGTAGAAGAGGAAAACAATATATCTGTTTCTCTCATATCTGCAAAATCTAGGGTCGCGCCTATAAAGTCACAAACTTTGGCTAGGCTAGAACTCCTAGCCGCATTTCTTTTAAGCGAATTAATTGACTTCGTTTTATCTAGCTATGAAGGAAAAATAACTTTTACAAATATCGTTACTTTCTGCGATTCGCAAGTCGTATTGCACTGGCTTTCATCCCCTCCTAATCGCTGGCAAACCTTTGTTGGAAATCGAGTCAGTAGAATCCAAGAAATCATTCCCTCAAACTCGTGGCGCTACATTCCTTCTGCTTTGAATGCAGCCGATATTGCGTCACGAGGGGCCACCCCTTCACAGCTCATGTCGCATGACATGTGGTGGAACGCACCGTCGTTTTTGTGGTCTCCCGAAAACGAATGGCCCGATTTTCATAAATCAAAAATGCCGATTGATTTCGGAGATATTAATCTGGAGGAAAAGCCAAAAGTCTGTTGCAATGCGATAATTGATGTCAACTTCTTAGATCAGCTTCTTATCAAATATTCATCTATATCCAAAATTCAACGTATCATTTGTTATGTCCTTCGAATAGTTAACCTTTTTCAAAACCATTCCTATCAAAAACCCACTAAGCCGCCGGACCAAAAAGTTATTTTTGAGAATATTGTTTGTCCTACCACCGGTGAGATGCAAAGTGCGTTACACCTTCTTATCAAACGCGTTCAAGGTTCTTGTTTTTCTGAGCTTTTTTCCGCGTTATCTAAGGATAAACCAATACCGAAACCTTTGCGAAAACTTTCACCTTTTCTTGATGAGAATAATATCATTAGAGTCGGTGGCAGATTACAAAAATCTGACCTTTTGTCTTATTCTGCAAAACACCCCGTCTTACTTTCGAGTGACCATCGTTTAACTACTCTTCTTATCGAGTCCGCTCATCGACAATATCTTCATCCTGGGTTTAAAACATTACATAATCTGCTTTTACAGCAATTTTGGATATTATCTGCCAGACGGGCAATTCAAAGAACCATATCCAAGTGCTTGCAATGTTTTAGAATCAACCCTAAACCCTATAGACCGCCCATAATGAGTTCACTTCCCGCTCATCGAATCAATCAACTTAAACCTTTTTCGAGTGTAGCTATCGACTTTTGTGGACCTTTCTTTGTGATTCCTCATCGTTACCGTGGTTGTAAAGCTTTCAAATCGTATGTCTGTGTGTTTGTCTGTACGGCCACACATCGCGTGCATTTTGAATTAACCATGGAACTGTCCACCGAAGGGTTCGTAGGTGCATTCCATCGATTCATTTCCAGACGCGGAAGCGTGACGCAATGCTGGTCAGATCAAGGCAGTAATTTTATAGGGTTTCGTAACCAATTACTGGATTACGCAAGAAGTGCTGCCACCAGACTTTCTATTCGTTGGCATCTGGGACCTCCTCTCAGTCCACATTTCAATGGCCTGGCAGAAGCTGGCGTCAAAAGTTTTAAAACTCACTTTGTACGAGTTGTCGGCGACCAGAAGTTGTCTATCATGGAGATGTCCACCCTTACCTGTCGCATAGAAGCCGTACTTAATAGTCGCCCTTTATCTCCTGCCTCTTCAGATCCACACGATCTTCAACCTCTTACCCCTGGGCATTTTTTAACACTTGAACCCCTTAATTCAGAAATTCCGGAGTCAGATTTGTCCGAGGTTCCCCTAAATCGGCTCTCGAGATGGCAACTAATCCAAAAACTACATAATGATTTTTGGAAACGGTATTCTATAGAGTATTTGCATACGCTACAACAGCGACACAAGTGGGCTGATTCAAAATTAATGATTTGGTTATCATAACAAGTGATCACATTCAATCGCCTTTGAAATGGCCGGTCGGTCGGGTCATCGAACTGCATCCCGGCGGGGACGGTCAGGTGCGTGTTGCGACGGTACAAACGGTTACCGGTGTTTATAAGCGGCCAGTTGTAAAACTGTGCCTCTTGCCAAATTAAAAGTAATTTTAATTTTCTACCTTTTACCGGGTATTACAATAGGTTTTTTTATTTTTAATTTTTTTTTTTGAATTTTTTGTTTGTTTGTTTTGCCTTTTTTCGAGATTTTGTTATCTCTAAATAAACTTACGATACTTATCTATTTTCATTCATTTATATTTATCGGTCGATTCTTTTTCTTATATCTATATCTGTCCGGTTGAGATTCTAAAATTGTGTGTTTTGGAGGGCAGTTATGTTAGCTCCCGCTAAATTTCGCGGTTGTTTATATATATTTTTAAAAACACACAACTGTATGAAGGACAAAGCGCATTCCGCGTATTTGGACATGCGCACCAACAACCAGTGAGATCCTGGTCAATCGCCTAGAGAAAATGGCGTGTTAATTTCGTTCTCCAACTATTTCAAATATCTACACCTGAAAGTGCTCGATTTTTGTGTACTGAAGCATAGAACTAGAAACTTCAACCCTTCAGCTACGTGGTGACATCATTAGATCCATTCAGGGGCCCCTTGGAACGAGGAGAAAGTGGCTGCAAAACTGGTGAGTGCATTTGTTTTGATTACCGTTGTGTGACACCAATATTTTACCTATGGACGTTTGATTATTTCGTAATTCATATCAATATTTATGTTGGTTCGCGCTTTCATTAATTAAAATATTTACAGTCCATTGCATTTAACGTTTTTCTAACCGTGGACTAACACAGTGTTAGAGCAAACTAATATCAATCATACATACATAAAAGCGATTGAAGAACTATACAAAGGGTCAAAATCTAAAATTAAAATTGGAAATCGACTTTCAAAAGAATTCCTGGTAACAAAAGGCTTAGGACAGGGATGTTGTATCTCTCCAACTCTTTTTAAAATACAACTTAACGACTGATCTAACATATACACACTACAGTTTGCTGACGACTAAGTAATTGTGGCTAATGTTAAGAAGACATGGAGTATATGATGAGAAAGTTAACAGAAGAATACCAAAAGTGGGGATTAACAGTGAACGTGGACAAGACACAGTACTTATGTATTGAAACGAATCCAGTGAGTTAGTACTAGAAAACTGACAAACAATATCCCATGCAATGAGTATGTATACTTGGGTGTCACCTTTGATAAGACAGGAAGACTGTAAAGAATTGGAAAAAAGAATAGTAAAAGCAAACAAGGTTATTGGATGTCTTAACAGTATTTTCTGGAGCAGAGAGATAAAAAAGAATGTAAAATTTAACATATATGAAACAATGGTGAAAAGCACGCTGTTGTATGGAATAGAGACTTGTCGCGTAACAGAAAAATACAAAACAAAAATGGAAAAGTGTCGAAATGGATGCAATAAGAAGATCAATGAGAATATCTAGAATATATCACATAAGAAATGAGATCATAAAAGAATGGGAATCGAGGGAAGCATTACGGATGACATCACTAAAAGGCAACTGATATGGTACGGCCATCTACAACGGATGAACGACGAAAGATTACAAAAGCAGGTCCTAGAATGGCAACCAATAGGGCGCAGAATGGCAACAGTCAATCCAAAGATCAATGAGTCAAAAAAATCTGACAGAAGATGATTGTCAGGATCGAAGGAGGTGGAGAATAGGCGTCGGACAACGTAGAAAAACGTTCTAAACCGACATAGTAGTAGTAAATTTTTGAATGGGTGGGTGAGTACTCCTTACTCCCTTAAAATCGGATGAAACTTGAACTGCGCATGCGATCTCACTAGATTTCCTTATATTTAATGGTCCTGACTGAGAGAGATGCGAATTTCCATTCCCACTAATTTCAAAAATTCATACACTGATGACAGTAGTTTAACAGCAGCAGGGTACCTAATGTAAAGCAACAAATTGAAAAAAATCCAGGTCCGTATTTAACTTATTTTGACGTCATTTTATTGGCAGGATCAACTGTCTGTAGAGAAGTTTTAACAAAATTACAATATCTGCACTAATAACAACGATATGACAGATTTTTAGAATTACGTACTTTTGAATGTTCCCTCGTAGCTCCAAAACTACAAGGGCTGAAAAAAAACTTTTAACTTATTTTCTTAGGTCTCAAAATTTAAGGACTAATGTGAAATAAGTCTATCTTTTAAAATAACTGAGTCTTTCATTCAATACCATCAAATATGGGGCACCCCGTACACCCTAAAGCACGGAGGAGGTTTTGCAATGGTATGGGCTTGCTTTTCTGCTTAACGCTGAAAAAATCAATGTTATTGCGTGGCCATCCCAGTCGCCGGACATGAACCCGATAGAGAATGTATGGGATTATCTGGATGGAAGAAAACGAGATAAAAAGTATAAAAATAAACAAGAACTTTTTCACTTATTAATAGGTTAATCAAGTCTATGCCCCGCAGATTGTCAGCTCTTGTAAAGAACAGAGGTTATGCGACACATACTAACTAAGATCTTTTGCATTAGAAAAAAAATTAAAATTTTGGTTTATAAATTTACTTTTGTTCACTCGTTATAAATACATATATCTTTTTTATTTTGCCTATCTACGCCTACAATTATATTTCCTTTGTAATTATATGTAATATGTATTAGACTGGTAAAACTTATTGTATAAAAAAAATTTTAAATGAAAAAAACATCCAACTGCTAAATTTACTTGTAACTACTAGTCGCAGTTGAGTTCAAAATTGATAGGTATACCTATAATATAATACCTATATATATAATTTTAGTTTTGATGCACAAAGCGCACAATTATACAGTTTTGTATTTTCAAGAATCAGGTTATTGGGTAATTTTGTAACCAACTGCGACTAGTAGTTACAAGTTAATTTAGCAGTTGGGTGTTTTTTTTAATGAATTTTTTTTATTTCCAACTTTTAGGTTTACTTTCTATTGAGTGACGGTGGGGGAGGAGATAGGGAGGACGGAACTAGTAAAATGGTGTCGAAAAAAATCTTCAAGTGTGTGCCGAAAAAATTTTTGTAATCGCTCTAAATTTGTGGAAGGATTAGCTACATTTATTACTAAGAATGGTGGGGAAAAGAAAGGGAGAGGAAGGGGGAAACTAGTAAAACGATGTCTGAAAAAGTCTTAAAGCGTGTGCAGAAAGAATTTTTGAAATCGCTCTATATTTGTGAAAGGTATAGCTACTACTATTACTAATATGGAGGGAGGGGAGAAGAGTGGAAGGGGGGAACTAGTAAAATGATGTTGGAAAAAAGTCTTCAAGCGTGTGCAGAAGGAACTTTTGAAATCACTGTATATTTGTGAAAGTTATAGCTATAACTAATCCTAATAAGAATGGCGAGGAGGAGAGAGGGAGAGGCGGGGGAAGAGGATTTTATTTCTTTTTAAATGGGACCATCTAGGGCCAAAACCCAACCTAGGTACCAAACTTCATTAAAATCGGGCAAGCAGTTTTTGAGTTAAGCCTAGTTTCCACCTATAAGTGCCCACCCTGATTCAAAAAACGCATCACGTGACGGGACATGGATTTGCACCGGTTTAAAATTGAGCATCAGGGCTTGTTCTTAAATTACGTAACGCACTAAGAAAGATAGCTTTATGTTACCTTCAATGAGTTAGACAGACGGGTAGTGATTTTTGCGTTATGTAATTTAAGGACGGGCCCTCACCTGATGCGTTTTTTGAATCAGGGTGAGCACGCATAGGTGGAAACCGGGTATCCGGGCTGGTCGTTACAGACAGAGTGCGCGACAAAAAAGGTTTAAAATCATCTAAAACGCAAAGATAAATAATTTTTTTAGAAATTGGGGCAACTTTTATTTGACACGATCACCATATAGCTTACTCTACTATACCGCAAGTCCACATTTAGGGGCCTAATCTCCACAAGAGGACAGAAAGCAGACAGAGTATAGCATGTATTAATAAGAGACCTTGATACGCCCGATCCCCGAAGAGAGCCTTCCAGCGTTGCCAAAGGTAACCTTGATAAATAACTCGCGGACAACCTGAAACATTTGTTTGGGGTGAGAATTATTACTAGGCTTGATTATTAGTCCACCATACAAAAAGTGGAATATAAAAAACGTGAACATTTAATTTATGAAAATTTCTTTAAAGTGAGTTTTTTATTTATCAATACGTCAAACGATTTTAACCCAAAATGATACACAAGATTTTTGTAGACATCAAAACTATCAGTTAAAACTTTACCTGTTGTGTCGATTTTATTTAGAAATGTTCCTTTTCTATTTAAAACATTTTTGCCTGCCATGTCGCGCTTTGACACATAGAGCAGCATTGTTCTAGAAAGATAAAAAATTCTTAAGGTTTGGCCTGTTTAACTTGAAAATATATTTGCGACCTGCGGCGTATTTTTCCCATTTCAAACTTTTTTCTGTAGGTTTTCAGTTATCAATAAATTTTGCGTTGTATCTATGCACGCCTGCGAGCATTTAAAGCAGTTGTTCCCATTGTTTTTCCTATAGCGCCCCCTTTTTAAAATCAGGAATTGGTCACGCCCCCCTTCTCCCGAATATATAAACAAAAAAATCTATTTTTCTTACAATAAAACATAATTTTGTTAAAAAGGATAACATTTGGATGAACTTAAAATGATTTGTTGTCATTTTTAATTAAAGAAAAAAGTTGAAGACTCCCTGGCAAAAAAATTCTCATAGTGTTTCTCCTCAAATCTCATACAGTGGTTTAAAAGATTTCAGTATTTGAGGAGTTTTGATTTATGATATCGGAACATTGTATAAAGTCTCATTAAATCTTCTATATTCAATCAAATAAATTTCAAATTTTACGAGAGATTTTAGAAGAGGTCCTCCTTAAATCTCCTCGATCTTCTAAAAACTTAAAATAAGTTAAGAGATTTAATATGACCTTTTCGACAGAGCTCCCGCGCCCTCCTTATTGTTGATCTGCGCCCCTCAGTTTGGGAACCACTTATAAAATTGACTCAGGAAAGGTGAAAAAAAATCTACAAGACTTTAAAATTTTGCTTGTTTGTGAAAGTAAGTAAATTATTTACGCTTAGGAATAAGCAGAATTTCAAGGTATTATTTTGGTGGTTTATCACCCCGTCTAAGGAATGCAGTTACATAAAACTGACTAAGTTGACTTTTCGCGAACCGATTAGCGGCTTATACTGATATTTTCGCTAAACTGGCAACGTTGGTTTTAAGCTTTTCTGTTCTCCAATGTAATCCTCATGCCCCACATAAAATCCTACCCCTAGATAGAAGGCTGGCCACGCTATTATATTATAGTATACATGTGAGCTAATGCTCTAATGTAAAAAAACAAAAGAAATCAATTTTAAAATAGGTTTTTCAATTTACTTTTGGCCCCCAGTGTATAAAACTAACCAAAAATTATCTCCTGACGAACGTGCTTAATTAACATAGCTTGAGACTTTAATTCAATTTGACCTTGACTGCTCCTAACGATGTGGATATTCCCATTGGAAATATTTCCATGGAAATGGAAACATTGGAAATTTTCGAAGGTGTCTCGGAAATATTGGAAATGTAACCTTAGGGAGCGTTCTTAAATTACGCCACGCAGTAAAATTCAGGATTTTTGACCCCCACCCCTCCTGGTACCGGATTTTCAAGAAAAATCACATTAAAATAACAATGAGTGTAACGCAAGGCCAAAACCCTACCTCCCCCCTTGAGCGTTACGTAATTTAAGGATAGGCCCTTATAAGCATTAAACTTACTATGGAACAATTTTTATTTCCGATACTATTAAAGATTTTGAGGAAGTAGACTGGCAAGACGATGTTATTGAGTGTGATACTAATGACAGCGATGAATATAATGTCTCTTGCCAGACTAGTGAATAGTGTAGTGTGTCAAGAATGAGATTTTTGTTTTACATATTTGACCTTATTTCTGTATATTTGTTTGAAGAATAACTCCTGATTTGTGTTCATGTATAAGCCTTGTGCGTTTTCCGGAGTTTTGTTGTGATTTTATAAATAAATTTCATATATTTCCATATATTTCCAATGTTTCAGGAAATATTTCCGAAAATATATTTCAGGACATTTTACAATACTAACTGCTCCACAACAGGCAAATATGTTTTGCTTTAAAAAAACCAAAGATTATAAAAAATATCTTTCTATTTCAATGCCCTTGGGAACCTGGAGTAATAAACTCCCAAAAATTCCGATATATCTACGTGACAATTTTTCCTTGACGTTTCGGCAGCTTAGCAGTCTTCTAGTTTAAACGGTATTTTAAAAGTCTGGTTATTATCAACCCAGCCTCGTGCCTGGTGCGTGTGAGTACCGGTGATTTTTGGAATAGGTTTAATAGGCCTAATATGTTACAGAGGGAGTTAAACAAACGTTTTTTTTTAATTTCTACTTTCTCTATCAAATATGTACAGGGTCATTGATTATATTTGCGTGGCCTTTTTTAGGAGATAATGCATATACGTAATATTCCAATACTCCCTGTTACCTATTTACACAATGGTTGGCGTTTGATGCAAACGTTCAGAAATAAAGGTACGAAAAATGCATAGATACCAAATTTACACAGATAGAGTTTTTGTCAACTGTACGCCGATGATTTGACGTAACGAATACAAGAATAAAATAATATTCATGCGTAAAAGTATAACCAATCAGGACATTTTATCTTAAGGACCGCAAAAAGGATAAACTTATACCCATTGATATTTCAAATATGTTTGCATTCTGCATCGTAAGGTACCGTAGGTATTGCAATAATACGTACTATATGGAAATTATATGCATATGTCTTTAAAAGCAACCAATCAGGTCAATTTTGCTTAAAGACCCCAAGGCCCTCATGTTTGCATCATGAATGGGCAGTTACCGTGGTCATTGGATTATTATATATATGGGATAATGTAGCTGATAGAAAAAAGCTTCAAATACAAAAGTTGGATAATTTTTTCCATATTATTTTTTGTCACAGATGTCATTCCTTCTGATAAATTTTGATAGCAACTTTATTAAGTTAAAGGGACACCCTGTATAATTATCCGTCAAAACGCAAGATATATTTGCCCTGATTTCAAAAATATATAGGTTGTTGGCATTTTAATACGTCGTTTTTGAGTTATACTAGTTTTAAACTTCTTTTAAAGTGCACTTGGCCAAAGGTTTCGTATACTTCAATGTAAATTTGCATCTTAAATAACTTAAATTCGGGGAAAATCGTTCGTCTTCCTTTCTGGCAGAAAATATACAGGGTGTTCCCTTTAACTTAAGAAAGTTGCTGCCAAAATTTGACATAAAGAATGACATCTGATACTTCTAACATAGCCCAAAAGATAAGAGGGAAAAAGTTATGCCCTCTTATAAGGGCCATGCAAATATAACCAATGACCCCGTACAAGCGTGATTCTTTATATTACCTCGTCTATTCTGCGCCGCTGCTGGTTTGGTTTCGACAACTTCTTTGACTTCTTGCGTAGCCGAAGCGCGTCGTCCTCTTGTAGCTCTGGCAGGTGTGGCGCTTGCGACCACTTCAGCGGCTTCATCATTATCCTAATTAAAATAATACGCATTCTATTTTTTGTTTGATTAGATATAGCCATATGTGGTGCGACCATGACTAAAGGCGTCTCTCCGAGAATCATTGGGGGTTTTGCCGTGGCTTTTTGTATAGACCTATAGAAAGGGCTAAGAAGTCCCTGAGTTTCTTGAACACATAATGCGACATGCGACATACTTGGGGGGCGTAACTGGAAGCCTAAATGTGGATGGAATGTGTTTCAATTGGCATTTTTAATAACTTTGTAGTTAGCGTGGGCACAAAATGTCATGTAGGCATAGGTAGAAGGTTTACCCTGCGCATAGGACGTGAACTAAAAACTTGTTGCGGTCTTGTGAGTTGGAAAGGGGGAAACCACCACTTGAACGCAATCTAGGAGTACACTCGATACATCTGTTGGAAAAAGTCTTGCTTCAGGAGCAGTGATTTTTTTTGTCTGTTTTGTTATTTGTAATTTAGCAACAAGTTTTTAAACAAATAGGCCTATTTATATTTTTATTTAATGCAAATGTTTGATAAGGCTAACCTTAAAAAAATTTAAATTGATTCACCTAGTTCAAATTTTATATTGTAAATTTACTTGTATTTAGATAATTTTATTTTAGAACCCTTGAAAATGGACATGTAGTTGGACCGAAACGCGTTGAGTGCGAGATAGTATGAAAATATAAAAGTGTTAATTTCGAAAACTAGGCTTTTTATTTTTAACTGCCTTTAAGAGCTGTGGAGTTAGGATGAAAAATTTGCCTCCCTTGTGCCAATTTCAGAATATGTATGTATATTTCAACATCAAATTTTTAAGTATACATATAAAAATTATGTGAACAACCCAAAAGATTTATTTTTCAATGATTTGGAAATTTATTATAGTCAAATCGAGTTCGCTTTTTTCATTTGTGGTTTTTTTCGACTATTGCCTTTGAATGGAAGTGGCCGATTACTAGTAAGTTTGTAAAAATAAAATTGCAAACGGGGTATTTTTTTTTATTTGGCATATTAACATTTCAGAATCCAAGATGGTGGCTGCAAAAGTTCAGAAAAAATGCTTTTTTTGTTAAATTTCGAAATAAAAAACAAAAAAGCTTTTTCTTTACTTTTTCAGCCGTCATCGTTAAAAAATAAATAAATTATAATCTTTTTACATTATACTTTAAAACTAATTAGGAGTAATATAAAACTACATCTCTTGGTAGAAAATTTACCAAACCAAAAAGGTACTGTTGTTTTTATATTTTGAACGCCGCCATCTTGGATAATAATAGACATGTCATTTATTATGAAATTTTTCAAATCGGCGACCCTTACTTAGTATAAATTGATATATTACACGGGAACACTAGTTGTGTCAAAAAAGAACGAAAAAATTACTATTTTATCTGAACTTTCGCCGTATGTCAAATTGTAACTTTTTATACATTTTTACAAAACTTGGCTTACTATTAATAAAATCCAACAAAAAAAAATGTTTATAAACATTTAATTGGGTCTACAGGTTATGAAGGTTTCTTTTATTTTTCACATATAAATCGCCATCTTTTTGTCGGCTGGGTAACTTATTTTTATTTCTTCGGTAGGTTTAAAGAGCTAAAAATAAAGAAAATAGCCTTATTTTTTAAATATAGCCGCCATTTCGTTTTGAAGTGACAGTTGTCAATTTTTTTTAGACTTTTAAATTAAGCAGGTCCTACTTAAAGTAAATTCAACAAAATTAATTTAATTTCTCCTTAAACAGGAAATTATTATTTTTTTCTTAATTTTGACAGTTGCCATCTTGGATTCTGAAGCCGGAAAATTGGAGATCCTCGAATGGAAAACTTTTGGTGTTAGCTACTACCATGCCAAATATAAAAAAATATAACCTCTTTGCAGCTTTTTTCTTGAAATACGCTACAAATTTACTCTACTAGAGAGCAAAATCCCGTTTCATAAAATAAGATCTTTATATTTTTCTAGTGAATTCAAATTCTACTATAAAAACAGAAAAAGCTTGCACAAAACCTTTTTAGATATTTTTTTCCTGCCATATCGCAGTTTTACGATGACAAATACCGCAAGATCGGGTAACCGACTGAAAAATCTTCTGTACATATGTAAGTGTAACTTTACAGGCAGGTAATTTTGGAACAGGGACCGTTAAAGAACTAAAGCCACATGTAAAATAAGGTACTTACACAATAATAATTTATAACTATAAAAACAATATTTTACGTTATAATTAGCTATTTTCTCCGTTAGCATTAAATAAATACAATTAAAAACTGTTAACATAAACTGTCTAAATCACCTTGATTAAAAGAAAATTATATTTTCCGGCATCTCCGATCTTCACCGGTCCCTGATGAGACCGGAAAGTGTTCTAAAAGAAAATTCCTGTAATGACACTTTCTATTACTATATATATATATATATATATATATATATAAATATATATATACATATATATAAACTATTACGCAAGCGGACCTCCTAACAAAATGTAAAGGTGATGTAGATAACAAGAATAACGTTTTATAAAAATACCAAAACAAATTTCTGTATTTGTTTAGTGGAATTTGAATCCACCTCAAAAATAAGCATATTGTCACGAAGGTTCACACAGCCTTAACGGATAAACCACAAAGGCATAAGGGGTTAAAGGCAATTCAATATTTTTAAGTCGTTTTATAGGAATCTTGCTATTCATTCTCTAGATCAAGTTACTTGAGGGATACGTCGATAGAAATTAACGCTAAGATTAAAGTTTATAATCTTAGGCTTTTGAATATAGAATCGTGATAGTGAACAATCGCAGGCGCGGTGAAGGCTTTGCCAACGCTGTGCCAAAGATTTTCGGGAAATTTTAAATGCATCAAGTATTTTTTTTTATTTTAATAAAACGTATATTTATTTCAAAGTTACATTTTGTCTCAAATTACTACATGATAACCTATATATGTATTTATGCCTAGGTATTTACTTTAAAACACACCTTGACCTAATTTAAATATCTATTCACAAGAGCACCAAGAATTTTCCACGTGTTTCCCGGTCCACTCCTTTTACCCACTTTACACTAGATAACACAAAGTCTTTGTAGTCTTGAATAAAACTGCTCTTGTCCCTGGGTCGATTTTCCAATACAAATGTTATCGACCTCGCAATAAAAAACGTCACCAGTCTATTCTGATTCTTATTTGTTAACGAAAAATCTAAAGAAATTAACTTATTTAATGTAATATCGCTCTTTGTAAATGTTCTTACTAAGTTCACCATTATTATTGACAAAATCCTTACTTCCCGAAAACACAGAAATCTGTGGTGTAGGCTGTCTTGTGCAATATTGCAGAGCAGACATAAATCTGTATTTGAACAACCTCTCCTCTTCAGAACATTTTGGAACGGGTAGGCATTGTGAACAAGGATATATGCAAGCTTTTCTGATGAAAATATTCGAGTTAAGATTTTTAAAGATAGTGCGCCAGTTTTTTGTAGATATGGAATTACGAATAGCGCCAGGAATTTCCCTATTTTGTTTTAAAAGTTGAAGGTAAATATTTCTTGAGGACACTTCTGTTCGACATGTAATGTTTACGTAGGATGCTTCTTGTATGTATCTCCTTAAGTGTAGAAACTGGTGCGGTATAGCCATCAAGTTCGGAGGGTTTTGACGATTGCAAGATTGGAAATAATTTTTTTTTGGATCATTTTGGTAACATTTTTTATTAGTAGCGCATTTGCTTTGTGCCAAATATCAAAAACTCCCAGTCCCCCACTATCATTTTGTAAAATTACCGTAGAATGGGCTATTCTGATTTTATTTTGTGTCCATAAGAACCAACCGCATATCGAAGAGATTCTTTTTAACATAAGTACAGGGATAGGAAGTATTTGAGCAACAAACCAGACTTAGATAGATAGAGAGTATATATTTATAAACGAAGCTCTTTGCATAAGACTAAAATCCCTGTTTATGTTTTGAAATACTATATTTTGTAATTTATTAGTTACTGCCAACCAATTGACACGTATCATTTCATGAATGTTATTTGAAAATAAAATACCTAAAACTTTTATAGAAAAATCAATGGAAAACAAGTTGTACTTGTTTTGTGAAAATATTTGACTATTTCTAGGACCCAATTTAATAGCTTTGCACTTATTAATATTTAATTTGGCACCAGAATTTTTTGCGTAGATATCTATTGATTTATAGGATTCTAATATTTGATCCTCTGTGTCTATGAAAAGGGTAAAATCGTCTGCGTACGCGCCTAATAGTATCTTAAATTTTTTTCAGCAATAAAATAAGTGTTTCCACTACTATCACAAAAAGAACCATTGAAAGGGGCAACCCTGCCTGACTCCAGATTCTATATTAATCAAAGTTCAGTAATCTTTATTTATTTGAAGATATGAACTTGAGTTTTTGTAAATATTTTGTAATATCTGGAAAATCCTGGGATCAAAACTAATTTTTTTTAAAACGGACCACATATAAGAATGCGAAACCCTGTCAAAAGCGTGATCAAAATCTAAACTCAACATTAATTTGTTTACTTTTTTTTGATTAGATAACGCTACTTGCTCCCTATATCTTGCGATTGCACATAAAATAAATGTTATTAGATTTTAACATACAGGTTTGTTCCCTTGAAATAATTTCTTCTAGATGCACGTAAATGCGTTCTTTTAAAACTTTCATGTAAAGCTTGTAATCGCAGTTGAGTAAAGATATGGGGCGGAAATCAGCAACTGTTTTGTTTTGCTCTGAGTTTTTTGGTATTAATATAATAAGGCCAGTTTTAAAGTTGTCTGGAATGAATTTTCCCAAATGTATTTCGTTATAAATTTCTAGTAACTCGCCTTCATTACTTCCCAAAAAGTCTGATAGAATAGGGTGTTTGACAGTAGTCAAAAAATAAATATATATTTATTTTTAGATATCTCTTTAGGTCTTGGGAATGCTAAAAACAAACTTTTTTGTAAAAATTTTTCTCAAATTCATAGTTCTTTTAATTAAATAAATTTATTGAGTTAAAACAATTAGCCACGTGATTCAAAACAGGCGGTCTACGAATCAGCTGCGAGTGACGTCACAAAACAGTAAACGCCTCGAACGAACCTATTTTCCGTGTTATTGTCTTATGGATGGTAATGTTTGCTTTGGTTTAAAGTGCGAATTATCGTCCCAAATTAGATTTTGTTTTGTGTTTTGCTTATAAAAAACATTTTCAATGGAAAACAGATTCTCCAAAGCCGATAGCTCCAACTTGCCAATGCTGAATTCCTTTATGGTGGCAGGCTTCTTTGCCAACAACAGTGATTTTTGTTCTGCGGAATTTAGAAACGTTAAAATGTTGATGTGAGTATTCGATGAGTTGTTTTGTATATAACTGAAAGTTTTTTTACGATATTCTTCGCCTACTTTTACTCATTTAGGTTTTGAGGTTATGCTTTGCTTTTTTGTTTAATATGCCACTTACAAGAGATTAATACTAATAATTAAATACCCAATCATTATTATTTTAAGCATTAAGAAACAATCAAAAATTGTTTTTTAAAACAAAATTTTCTAAATACATTTTGTTTCAAAGAATTCTTATGACCCTTCATAGCAAATTTCAAAACACCAAAATTATTATGAAGTGAGCTTTTTAATGTCTATTAATTGGTGGTGTATCTTTCTACTTATAGGTCTTCGCGACAATCCTATGGAGATGATGCCATAGGTTATGTGCAGCTAAAACGTACTGGTACTCCATATAGTTTTCCATATCATTGGGCAACTGTAATAATAAATTAATTCACAGAAAAAAAATCATGTAATCAACCGAGGAGGGGACAGGTAAGCAAAAAGTATACAACGACCAGCAATACTTGAAGTACTGCATAGTCCTGCGTAGGTACTGCCTAGTCCTGTCTATGCAATGCCTAGTGCTGTATATGCACTGCTCAGTCCTACATTTGGCCTGCATGTGCACTGCCTAATCCTGCATTTAGAGGTACTCCCTAGTCCTGCCTAATAACTGCCCAGTACCGCCTAAAAATTTGTACACCTTTCTGCCTATTATAGTTGTTCGCCCCTTGTAATAAATAAACTTCAAAAATTTCATCGTCATTTACGAAATAGTTATATATATATTATAGAAAACGTGAGAAAAATTAATAGAAACAATTTAGTTATACTCACATCAAAGTGATCTTCACAAATGTAAAGTGAACATGTATTAGATAACGCCCTTGGGTCTCTTCGAGCAAGTTCTAGCCACTTTTTCCGTTCTTTTACTGCTGTAGGCACATGAATCAATAGTTTTTCAGGTGTTTTTATGCTAGTATTCGAACACTGAGGCACTACACATCACTTATAGGACATTTTTTTACATAAAAAACAGTAAAAACACAGACCAAAAACAAATAAACACTTGAATACCGTGTATCTGTCTGCGAGTTTACTGCGCTGTGACGTCATTGCAACGCCATGCTAGAAATGAGCGTTTTAGCGGCAAATTCAAATCGAAAATTAGAAAACTTGATTTTAAATGTAGTCATGAGAAATTATACTATTTTAATAATTTTGCGATAGGGATCTATGTATAATTCTAAACTCTTTTCTAAAATTTGTCAAATACCCTATTCCCTGATGTCAAACCGTTGACGCCTGGTGAGTTATTTTTCCGTAATTGGTTCTAAAATTGTTTGGTTGGCATTGCATCACAGTTTTTTATCGATTATTTCTGAAAATATAGTTTCTTTTATTTTGTTGTCTTGTTTTTTATATAATCCGGTAAAAAATTAAGAAAATTCTCTTTTTATGTTGTTTTCGTCGACTATTACAGAGTTATATTTTTTATTTCTTTTATTGTTTTTGGTTTATTGGTTTTATTTTCCTGCATTATGTGATAAAGTAATACGTCTTCTTTTTCGATGTGTAAAATGTTTGTTTCTAATTTTTAAACCGCTAGTATAAACTTTTTGCTCTTGAACAAGTAGGCCTTATACTTTTTAATTTCGATAAAAGTTTGACTGTTAAAATTTTTAGATGCCATAAGTGATGTTAAACAATTGCTAAAAAAGTCTATTTATTGTTTTCTTTCCTTGTTCATACTACCTACTCTCCATTTTAAAAACGATTGACTTTCGATTTTATAGAACCACACCACCAGTCTATGGTACTTTTAAAATTATTTTTTGAGCGAGACCATTTTTCACAGTTTTCTTTAAAAGTTCAATAGTTTCTTCATCTTTCAGAACCAAGTTATTATATTTCCACAAGTTTCTTTGCTTAAAAAAATCAGGATTTTGGTGAAGTGAAAATCTATAATTCTATAATAATTGGGGGTACGGGGTAGACCTCTGCTCTCCGTAGATTCTAGATACTCTGTGACCCGGAGAGTTAGCACCTGCCTAGGGTCCCATTCCCAGGGTTACGGGAGAAGACCACATCGGTATGAAAGGCGGAGAGGATGGACCTCGGTACGGTGATCATAGCGTAGGTGGCAACCCTTTCTTTTAGGGATAGTATAAAAGACTACAGTTGTTGCCTTACAGTATGGCGTTGTATAAGTATGTATGTCAAAGGCTAGAGGAGAAAAACCTTGATAAAAAATCCTGGCCCTCCAAGTAGGGGGTTGAGGCATTAGACTGGTTCTCTAATACACAAAGGACACTGAATATAGCTATATCGAACGTACAGGGAGTAAACCAAAAGTTGGACATTATTGCAACCGAAGTGCAGAATAGTAAGATAGACATTATTGCACTCACAGAGACAAAAAATAAAGAAACAGGTACAAGTAGTGTCGGTAACTTTGTTCACATATTCACTGGAGTCTCAAAAGAAAGAAGAGTAGCCAGAGGGGTATCCTTATTAATAAAGAAAAACCTCAAAAATAAGATTACAGACTACGAGTGCATTAATGAAAACTTACTTCGAGTTAACATGAAGATGCTTGGACACAATATAAGCATAATAACAGCCTACGCACACACATCAAATGACGAAACGGTAGCTATAAAACAATTGTTCTTCGACCAACTTGATGAGACAATCACTAAAATCGGCAATACCCAATTATCCTTGGCGATTTTAATAGACGAACTGGTAGACAAAGCCAAAGCAAAGTGGTAGGACCATTTGGAGAGGAAGTAACAAATGATAATGGCTTAAGACTGATACAATTGTGTAAAACCCATAATCTAAAAATAAATAATGGTTTTTTAAAACATAAGGATATTCATCGGTATACCTGGATTCAGCCAACAAGAAATCTTAGATTAATAATTGATTATGCTATAGGTGGACAACACTCGGAACTAAAGTGGTATGATGTGCGAACACTTCGTGGTATTACCTGTGGATCTGACCACCATCTGGTAAAATCAAAAATATTATTCCCTGTAAGAAAAACAAATAGAGACGAAAGTATTGGAGAAAGTGAAAACCTAGAGTGTATCGAAGAAAATCAAAAATACAACTTTAGAAGTCGAGCAATCGAAAATACGCAAAGATTGTATTAGAAACGATTGGATGAAAAATTATTAAACACACAGCATTCATTTGAAGAGATATATACAAACATAGTAAAAAGCTTGAAGAAAGCAAGCAAAGAAGCTGTTGGATATCAAGATAATAGAAACAACAATAAGATGTGGTGGACAGAGGAAATACAGGAAACGGTCAAGGAGAAAAAACGCACATACTTGAAATGGCTCAGTACTAAAGAGCAAAGAGACCTAGAAATCTACAGAGATACCAGAAGACAGCTAAGAAATTTGATACGCACAGAAAATAATGAAATGTTCGAGCGCAAATGCCACGATATAAATACACACGTAGGAGGTAGGCAGAGTTCTGAAGTATGGAAATTCATTTCTACAGTAAAAAACCCAACAAAAGAAAAAGTAAAGATCCAGATCATCAAACCAGAACAATGGACAGAACACTATAAGGGACTGCTGCAGGAGACGAGACCCGAACATCTGGCAGCCGTAATCGTCGAAAAAGAAATCCGGAAAAGCTAGCGGACCTGGGGGAATATATGCTGAAATGCTCAAATATGGATCAGAGAATCTGAATCTCACATATATTATCAATCAATGCATAAACGGACATCCAATACCTGATGATTGGAAAATTGCATTCATATCCTCAATACATAAAAAAGGAAACAAGCTGGATTGCAACAATTACAGAGGAATTTCAGTAACCAGTACTCTAAGTAGATTGTACGGTAGGATTCTTAGAGATCTAATAGAGAATGATTTTTATGAACAAGAAGAAGAAGAGCAAAGTGGGTTTCGTGCAGGCAGATCTTGTAGTGATAATGTTTTTGTCTTAAACAAGTAATTGAGAAAAGGAGCGCCAGAAATATAGAGACTCATGTTACCTTTGTGGACCTACAAAAAGCATATGATACCGTTCCAGTAGAAAAATTATGGACAGTGCTAGAGCAGACTAATATCAATCATACATACATAAAAGCAATAAAAGAACTATACAAAGGGTCAAAATCTAAAATTAAAATTGGAAATCGACTTTCAAAAGAATTCCTGGTAACGAAAGGCTTAAGACAAGGATGTTGTATCTCTCCAACTCTTTTTAAAATATATATCGCAGTAGCTCTAAAAAACTGGAAACGCAAAGTACACGGCATGGGAATACAACTTCACGGCCGTTTTACCATATACACACTACAGTTTGCTGACGACCAAGTAATTGTAGCCAATGATAAAGAAGACATGGTGTATATGATGAGAAAGTTAACGGAAGAATACCAAAAGTGGGGGTTAACAGTGAACGTGGACAAGACACAGTACTTATGTATTGGAAACGAATCAGGTGAATTAGAACTAGAAAATGGACAAACAATATCTCCATGCAATGAGTATGTATACTTGGGTGTCACATTTGATAAGACAGGAACAGACTGTAAAGAACTGGAAAAAAGAATAGTAAAAGCAAAAAAGATTATTGGTTGTCTTGACAGTATTTTATGGAGCAGAGAGATAAAACAGAATGTAAAATTTAACATATATGAAACAATGGTGAAAAGCACGCTGTTGTATGGAATAGAGACTTGTCGCGTAACAGAAAAATACAAAGCAAAAATGGAAAGTGTCGAAATGGATGCAATAAGAAGATCAATGAGAATATCCAGAACAGATCATATAAGAAATGAAATCATAAAAGAAATAATGGGAATCGAGGAAAGTATAACGGATGACATTACTAAAAGGCAACTGATATGGTACGGCCATGTACAACGGATGAGCGACGAAAGATTACCAAAGCAGGTCCTAGAATGGCAACCAATAGGGCGCAGAAAAAGAGGGCGTCTTAATCTGGAATGGCAACAGTCAATCCAAAGATCAATGAGTCAAAAAAACGGAAGATGACTGTCAGGATCGAAGGAGGTGGAAAATAGTAGTAGAAAATCTATAATTAAGTGTTACAACTCTGTGATCAGAAAAAGCAGTTGAATGAACGCGACATGATCCTAATCTATCCAGATTTTTCTGTGACACATAAAATCTGTCCAGTCTGGAGGCACCACCATTATAGAAATACGTAAATTTATATAGATTGCTGGGATTTTTTTTGTAGCCAAGCTACTTTAAGGTTTAAGATGGAAACTAGTTTCATTAAGTTTTTTGAGGAATTTTCAGAACTAGTTGTGTTATCTTTAGATGATATTATACAATTAAAATCTGTCTAATTGGGAAATCCCAGGTCAACTTGCTTTATTATTTTTAGTTTTTCATTTAATATTTTTAATGTTATTTTAATTTGTTTTTGCGGTTGGTTTTCCCTTTTTCTTGGCCCTTCTGGTAGATCTTTATAAAAAACATTATTCCAATTAAAAATTTTTTAAAGAAACATTGTTTTAAATAATGGTTTTACATATTTGTTGTATGTTGTAATTTCTAAATTTTTTGTTTTTGTTTTATAAATTTTTTAATTATTTGATTTTTTAGCCTTTCAGGACTAAAAGAACCTAGTAAAATAGTAAAATTTATTAATTCTTATTATCAATATTGTAATATTGATTATTGTTTGGATTGCACATTTAGTTAAATTCATATTGACTTATCACATTTTCTATTCCTTAAAATTATAATATTGATTTTCTGTTCGTACCATGTACTTGGTAGTATCATATATGGATTGTTAAGGTTTAGTGTTCTACTTTAACATAATTTGCAGTTCAATTGTTATCAGGTAGATGTCTCTGATGCTCATCGCCATTTTTATTGTTTTCCTTTTGTTGTTAACGGTGCACCATTTTAAAGAACTTCTAAAATTATATAAAACCAAATATTAAGACCTATTTATAGATAATAATATATTGTGTAAGTGTAGGTGTATTGATGGAAAGCAGAAGAAATTTGACGATGTGCACGCAGAACAATTTTTTTCGACGGTTATTTAAAGTAAGGTAGGTGGTCATTTTTTGTATTTTTAAAGATTGTTTCTTGAATATGTGGTTCTTTTGGTTTAGATTGGGCGATTATAAAAACATAATCAAGATTATTTTCTGACCTTTGTGTTTTTCCATTTTATTTTATTTTTTAATTTTTTTAATTTTTTAAAAAATTTTTAAACTTTTTTCTCCTTTTATATTTTTATATTTTTTATCAATAGTACTCATTGTTCATAGGATACTTAAGGATAATTTTATAAAAAGTGCTATATCATATTGATTGACCATGTTTGACAAAATTTGTAATAGAAACGTTTTCTTAATTGTAGTCTGGCCTGAGGATGGGAGCTATCCCGAAACCGGTCGCCGCAATTTATTAAACAGACTGTGGGAAAATAAAGACTTTAAAAAACTATCTGGCTATTCAATTAAAATCTCCTCCTAAAATAAGATTTCAATTTTTGTTAAAAAGATCTAAAATATCTACGTTAAAAAAGTGCTCTCTATCTAACCTATTTTGGCTACCGCTTGGGGCATACAAATTAATAAATCTAGTATTGTGAAATAATACAGATACCCCTCTGGACGAATTCAAATATTTAACATCGGAATACACTATTGCCTCTCTAATTAAAATGGCGGTGCTTCTTTTGCTTGTATTAATATTTACGATAGCATTATAACCAGTCAAAAAAGAAAAATCTGCTATAGCGACTTCCTGAAACATAAGTATATCTATATTGTTAACATAGACAAATGACTTTAACATATGTAGCTTAATAGGAGATGAAATTATACCCATGTTAGAAGTTGATATAACGTATGAAATATTTGTGTTTGTATTATCTGGCGGGTTCATTTTTGGCTGTCTCCTTGTTCCATCTCCTCAACCCAGTCCTTTGTAAACTTTTTTAAGGGTTATGTCATGCGTTTTCCTTTGTCGTCACCAGATTGTTCGCTAGACGAGGAATTCATGGGCCTTTTTTCGTTAAGAATGGGACTTAGTCCTTCAAAATCTATACATGTATTATTAAACAGGCCCGTAGAAGCCCCAGATGTCTGACCAATAATTTGCTCCGTAGGTGTAATAACTTGCTGTCTTTGTTCGTTCGATTTTACTTCGTTTAGTTTTTCAAACTGTTCAATTTCCGGCTCCGTGGAAGTCTGAACTGGTTTAGGCAAAAACTGCGCAGCCGCTGCCGCATAATTGGCTGGTTCTTCTTGCGATACAAGTTTCGTGTTTCTAAATCTTACGCTAGGGTCTCTTGGACAATCTCTTATTTTATGTTCTATGGAATTGCATCTATGGCAGGTTCTTGCTTGCCCAGGATAGGTTACTAAAAATAGCCTGCTACCTATTAGAACAAAGGATGGTATGGGTTTTCTAATTTCCATATAAGCAATTTTGATTTCATTATAAACTGGGTAAGGCATTTCCCTCCAAGAGTCACTTTTGATGTTTTCCACGATGCCATAATTGGCAAGTGCTCTTCGTATATCAATTTCATCTGTGGTATTCTATGTATCTTCACAGCCTGTTTCTCACTTTCCGATTCCAGAATTACAGGGTAATTGACACCCTTGCTATCTTTGTACATGTACTGTGTACATACATATATGTAGTTTCCCTTCAAATGTTTCAAAAATATCATGGTTTCTATCGTTAATTCTTACTCTCATCTAATTCTTACACGTCTTCTACATTTAACTTTAGGTTCTGCTCGATATATCTGTGTGCATCCCATGGGCTAAGTTTCTCAGGAATAGCCGAGAAGTTCAAACTAAATGTATTAACTACTTTCATCTTAACTTGCTTTACTTTACTTATACTTTGTCACACGGGCGAAGTTCAACCTTGTTAAAGGAGTACGCTATCTACAGTCGTACGATCACAGGCGCTCATGAACCGCCCTGTACCGTGGCACAGGACGTACTGTGCACCACGTACCACGGCTGTACGACAGTCAAGGTAGTGATATTGTTGGGCGTCGGCCGATTTGGTTCCAGCGGGTGACAAATCCTGTAGGCTCAGGTAAGTGGGTATCTGTTTTCTGTTTAACAACTTTGTCGTGTAGTTCGAATAACCTGATTAGCCGTAAATATCACTTTTAACTACATAAGGGTATTAATTTTACCTGTATCCCTTACTTTTAAAAGTCAATCCCGACGACTCCAATCGAAATAACATCGTTAGAGAATAAGACTTGAGGTTAAGAAGTAGTGGCAGGTAATTAACGACCTGCCAACCAACCCCCCGTATTTGTCATAATTTTTAGTTAAAAAAAAGCACGAACGACAGGATAACTCTGGTCGGTGCAGTAGCGCTATTTTTGCTTTCCAGAGAAATTTTATTCTTTTCCCTCACATATATGCTCTGCTGATTGGTTCACGCATGCAATGTCACTTTTAGTACTGACATCATTTTTAATGGAATTGGTTGTTTTTATTTCTCTTACAAATGCCCAATAAAACAAATTACACTGAAAATAGTCATCCGCGTCAAAACCGAGAGAAATTAGCTGCGTGGACCAATCAGAGGCGTTGTTCGAGAGAGAGGAATAAAATTTCCCCGGCGTTCAAGAATAGCGCTACTGGAAGTTGAAAATACCACCAATTAAGAGGGTGATGAGTAACAGGGTGAATTTTCGTACATTGTGTGATTTTACCGAGACGCCCAACTTCTTCCTCTGTGAAAATTCTTGAAAGTGATTCCTAATACAGTGCGCGGCCACAGAAATCTTTCGAGCTTCGTACTGACAATCAAGCATGCGATTTTGGGGACAATGTTGCCATTCACTTTCAAAAACATTTTTACCACAGAAAAAAAAATCTGCTTGCAAATTCTTTACTGTTACTTTTTTAATATCGTAATTTATGAGATGAAAAAAGTAACAGTAAAGATTTAGTAACTGTCTATATTTTTTCTGTGGTTTGAAAAATGTGTTTAAAGTGAATGTTAACATTGTCCCCAAAATCGCATTCTTGGTTTCGTCAGTCTAAAGCTCGAAATATTTCTGCGCCTGCATACTCTATTAGGAATCACTTTTAAGAATTTTCGCAGAGGAAATAGTTGGGCGTCTCGGTATAATAAAGTTATGTACGAAAATTCTACCTGTTACTCATCACTTAAAAATAGACCGATCTTGTAGACTAATAAGGCGTTTCCGTGATAACTCGTGAGACAATTAAATCACCGAAAATATTTTTTTAGGAGAATATTACTCCAATCGTAACGGACATAGTTAAGTGATTTGATAATAATTGTGTCATTGTAACAGTATATATTACCTAGCCAAAATTTGAGAGTTTAAAAATATTTATATAAACGCAGTCGTTTCTTCGGTTGTTAGAATACAAAGCCCATAACTTTTCTTAGGTTACGGGCACAGTAAAGTTAAGTTTCAACAAAAATATTAGTTGAAAACAAGTCACAACTGGTGAGAGTTTTCTGTGTTTGTGATTTAGAATCCAAACAATTTGGAGAAGACACCAATGTGAAGAAGTGCTTAGTATTCAAAACAGCAACAAAATACCTAGACATAATTAAATAGGCTGACATCTAAACAACAAGTTGATGCTTTAAAGGCAGTTATTCAAAAAAGTAGCGCCCTAATAAAGCTGGCATTAAGAAGAAAACTTACTAACCCAAAATCTTCTTCGGAAGAAAAGTTAGAGAATTCTTTAAGAAGACAATAAAGTTTCTTTTTGACGTTACGAGCAAAATTTAATACTAATGTAGCCGCATATTTGACAAGGGATATTTTGTTGGAAAACTTCATATTCGTGTTCAGCACCTCAAATGCTATAAAATAAAACACTAAAAACATTAACTTTTTCCACCTGAAACTATCATTTAATTGGACTACGAATAATTGTAACGATAATGATCAAAATCGGTATGGTCTGGCAAAACTCTAGTTGATTTGATTTGAAACGGCCCTGCTTCATTTTATTAAATTCGGCGACCCCCTTTTATTTATCGTTTTCAATTCTGCTACAAATTCTCTAAATAAAACATAAAAAATTACAAAATTCCATCCATTAGTTTTGGCGCTATTACGTCTGAAAATAAGGTGATTTTAATGAAATTTGGTACTTTGTAGGTTGGGTTTTGACTCGAGATGGTCCCATTTAAAAATGAACAAAATGCATCAAGCATAAGCCGAAAAAGGATGGGGGTAGGTAGGTACTTTATTAAAGGTAACTGGGCATAAAGATAAATAAATGGATCCATAACGGATCTGATACCTTCCTAGCTAGTCTATTAGCACACTTCAAGTGAAGCCATAATAAATGAAAGCTCCTACGAAGTTTTTACTTAAAACACAAAATTGTTAAGCAAAATGTAGTTTACTATATTCCGAAAACCGCATATTGATCTGATGCTCCGTTAAAAAGTTTTTAATTGTCAGTCATTAGCATTATTAGATTGTGACCAAAATCTAATCAGCTCGTAAGAGTGTCGAACACTATTTTACCTGAAAATTTTATGAAAATCGGTTCAGCGGCTAAGGAGTTATCGTGTTACGGAAAGACATACACACACACAGACATACATCACGACGATATTGCTAAGATAGGTCAAAATAGACCCAAATAACACATTCTCGGCGATATCTTTAAAAAAAATTCCGTCGAAACTAATGCGCGGGCTAGGAAGGTAAAAAATATATTATAGGTTGTTTTGTTCAGTGGTGTTACACTGGGGGAGGGGGAATCTCCACTAGGACGCGTCCCCGGGTGGCGGGTAGGGGGTTATTTTCGCGGACCAAAAATGGGTAAAAATTACATTATACATAAATCTTGTGAACTTAGGGGCCCATTGGCAGAGAAATTATAGCAAAACTAATAGCAACATTTTGTGATCTCTTTTGTATTATTTAGAGAATTAGCAGAATCGAAAAAAATAAATAAAAAGAGGTCGACGAATTTAAGAAAGGACATGGATACTTGGTTGATTTTTGACATTAGGAACAGTTTTTTAGGCCTAAAGAACCTTTAGACAATCTTATTTTATCGGTTTTTTTCTTTTAATTTGTGAAGAAGAACCGTACTTGAGCAGCAGATGCCCGTCTACCTCTAGTTGCTCTCGCTGGTGTTGTAGGCGCAGGGGTAGGTGCTGTTTCTTGTGTAGTAGATGTCCTGCGGGAAGACCTCCTCAACGGAGAAGGGACAGCAGCCTCCTCGGCCTGCAACTCGGCTACAGTAGATTTACGGGGCATTTTGTCCTGTAATGAAAAAAAAAATTACTACCAAACGTCCAAAAGGCTTAAAAGAACAAATGTCATCATATCAGCTGCCTCTGTACGCGATCTTCAATTTGGTATATTTTCGCGTACTTGACCTTTCCACATGAATTTTTTTTGTTATAATTACTTTATTACTACTGTAAATTTACGGTAGAGGGGAAGAAGCTTTAAGAGGGGGCTAGTTTTTTGCAGAGGTCCAATTGAGACACTAGCTTTTTATATTTAGTTCTATTTATGTATTATTCATACTTGCGTGTAGGTATGCCTTAGTTGCTCCGACGAGAAAAACAGAAGCGAAAAAGGGGAAACTGTTGACTTTTTTTTGAGTTTATCATAATTTCTATCCAATATCATCTCTCTAAAATTTTTGGGAATTGAGTTAGAGTTTAAATTAAAATAAATTAAATTTCAGCATTCTAGCATTTCTGGAAGTCGGTACCATAGAATTTTTATTATCTAGATATGATTAAGTGAATCACTTTTTAAAAATTTTGTAACTACTACTGCTTTATGATAGCAATAAAATTTGAAAGATTGCTAGTTTAAAAAAACTGTATTAAAACGTAAATGGCTTGATCCTTTTGAAATATTTCTTTACGTCCACGTCCATTTAGGAGAGCAAGGCAAGGTAAGTGCAAACATTTTATCCCTCCACAATTTCAGGGTGATTTCAGGCTAATGTGTTCCATTTTCGAATTTAATGTTCTTAGTTTTCAAGATGTCGCTTGCTCCCTACAGGAGTTGTCAGTGCAAAAAGCTGAGAGTAACTAGAGTCCCTGTATGTTGACATATTTGGATATATATCCAAATATGTCAACATACAGGGACTCTTAGAGTAACCAGATGACCTATTTTTTAATGTTATATTTTTCTATTAATTCCAGGCTCATTAATTTCCGGACTCCCGAATTTAATACTCTTATCGTTTTTGATTGATTGAGTGGATATTTATGTTTTATTGTTAGATTATTCTATGATTTTCAGGCATATTTAATACCTTATTCCTCAATTTCAAGCACTAGCGGTTTCGTTGCAACACTCCCGTTATGTAATATGTATAAGTAGCATAGGAATAAAATATAGTGATATTTTATAGTTTTTAATATAAATTAATGGATCCATGATGGAACTGATACCTTCCTAGCCCATGAACATACTTCACGCTAAATCAGCCTCGAAATCAGTTTTGTAAATATCTCAGAAATAGTCCCATTTAATAATGAACAAAATCCACCGAACACAAGCCAAATAAAAGGGCGGAGGTAGATTTCAAAAATTAGAATTGCTCCCTATTTTGTCCAGAGAACTCCAAATATAAAAGACACCTGACCAAAAAATGTGTGAATATTATTGCAGTGGCGCACCCAGGAATATGTCTTGGGGGGGGCCGAGGCCTCTTGGGGGGGGGGGGGGGTGGCAAAAGCCTCATGATGTCGAATATTAAGCTATTTTTTGTGTTTTTTTTAAAATATGTCGAAAATATGTAAAAAAATCTAAGTCTTGGAAGGGGCCCAGGCCCCGGGGCCCTGGGTGCGCTCATGATTATTGGATTATCAGCCCGCAAACAATCAAAAATATATGTTTTTCATTTTTTACATTATGCAACATGTTCAAAAAATCTAAATTGCCCGCCTCCCTGTTTAAAAGGTTGGGACCGCCCCTAATATAGTACAATGACTCCAAAAAGATGTGTATATTTAAACGGCGTCCCAAAGCCAAAGATGGTAAACTTTCTGGATCCGACTGGGATGGTTGTAGGCCTCAATTCTGCAGATATTGTGTTGACCTTTCTTGCACCGAGGCTGATGCTTTGACGGTCCAAAATAGGTGTATCTCGTTTTTTTGTCTGAGTTACAGATCGGGTTGATCATATTTTATTAATATGGCTTAGCAATATTCCAATTTACTGGATAAATATATGAGAACCGGCTCACTCTAAAGAGTTCATTAAAGGACCTTGTAGAAACAGAGCCAGGAACATTATTGGAGTTACCAGACAGGAGATACGCATAGTGACTGGTCTTTTTACGGGTCGCTGTCGACTGAGAGTACCCATGCACAGAATGGGACTAACAGAAGAGACCGAATGTAGACTCTGTATGGAGGATGACGAAACAGTCAGACATGTACTGTGCGAATGTCCGGCTATTACACGTTTATGTCAGTACACTTTTGGTAAACCTCAGATTGACTCAGAAGATCTGAACAGTGTCTCACCCAAACTGATAGCCGGCTTTTTTTGAAAAACCACTCAAAAGTGAGCAACAACAGAGTGGGTGGTCGCAGTGGAAGGGCTGCAAGGCCCACTCACATATGAATCATCATCATCATCATCATTCCAATTTATAAACTTCCTTAATGCAAAAAGACAATTATATCATAACAAAAACTTTTCATGTAAAAAGAAGCCAAGTACGCGAAATGGGTATTCTGTAAAAAGAATTGAGATTAAAGTATAGCCAAGTTCTCCAATATAAATTTCAAAATGAAAGGTTCTTACTAGTTTGGTAATGCTTTTTTAAACTTTGCTATTACAGCCAAACTCGTTTATGTTTAATTTAGCACTCTGTCTAAGAGTCAATTTGCAGCCGTAATAGTCAAGTTTAAAAAAAACAATTCCAAACTAGTAAAGAACCTTTTATTTTGAAAATTTTACTGGAGAACTTGGCTGTACTTTTATCTCAACTCTTTTTACGCGTACTTGGCTTCTTTTTACATGAAAAGCAGAGTTTTTAATAACATTAAATTTAAATTTTAAGTAACAAAATATGCGGAATATTGTTCAAAACTTTTGCGATATCTTATTCCAATAGCTTTTACCTTTTTGTATTTTAATTTTGAAGTGAATAATTTTCTAATTTGTGCATTTTAGTTTAATCACTGTCTACACACAATTTAAGCAATGGTATTAAATTATTTTTAATTTTTATATAAAGTCATACAGGATATGAGAGGGAGAGTCGGGATAAATTTTTTGCAATCATTAGATTTTGATACTCTTTTTAATTTATTTGTTATACCTACCTATCTATACTATATATGGCTGATTTGCTAATACCTTAGAGTAATAATAATATAAAGAGAAGAAGTAAACCGCGGCCCCGTGTAAATTTTCCCTATTCGTGGCGGTCATTCCTGAAAACTTAGAATTTGCAGAATCCCCGGCGATGGCAACATAGCTGCGTCTCTGGAATCATCTCGAAAAAACCACACTGGGCTGAATTTTCACAGTATTTTCAGAAACATAGCACTTCTTGTTTATTTTTCTAAGTTCTTTTTTACAAAAATAAAACTCAGCACACAGAAAAAAAACACCAAAAATTCAATATACCGAGTCCGACGGCCAAGACAACACTGCATTTAATACAAACACATGTTACTGTTAGTGACGACCTTAGAGCTTAGGAATATCTGGGCTAACCGTTCACGACTTGAGGACCCACCTAATTAAACTTGTTGCCATTATATAAGTGAAAAAATAATATTTTGTTTAAAACTCGTAGACAATGATTGAGTAGAAATAAAACTTTGGACTTCCATTGTCTTTATCTGAGGGCACGGCAGTGCCTCGCAAAGTTCGCGCTGCCGTACCATCTTTTCTTGAAACATTTCAGCCCATATTTGACCTATCTAAAGCTCTACTTCGGAAAGAGCTACGAATTTCATACTTTGCACAGTCGTAGAACTTCATAGAGTTAACAACCCCTCCAAGTTTCATGGACTTCTATAGAGTAGTAAAGTAGTTACGAAATTTCAAAAAACGTCGAAATTGCCACTCACTCACTGACTCACTCACTCATGTATAGATCACCAAAATTCTACTGTACTTCCAGACCTACTATAAAGCTGAAATTTGGCGGACTGACAGAAATTATGCCCAAACCCCTGGAAAAAATCAAAAAGCCCCAAAATTCTAATTTACTCCCCTCCCCTATATATGTAAAATTATTTAAAAGTAACATTACCCACTTCTAGCAAGAGAACTGAGCTTTGGCAGCCTGATAGGAACTATAATAAAACTATAGGAAAAAATTATAACACCCCAAAATTCTAACTTACTTCCCTCCCATATAAATGTAAAGTTATGTAAAAGTAACACTGCCCACTTCCAGCAACGCTAGAGAGCTGAGCTTTTTAAGACTGAAAGACACTATGATAAAACTATAGGAAAAAATTTTAAAACACCAATATTTTCCTTCCTTCCCTCTCCTATGAATGTAAATTTATATAAAAGTAACATTGCCCACTTCCAGAAACGCTAGAGAGCTGAGCTTTGGAAGGCTGATAGAAACTATGATAAAACCATGGGAAAAAATTTAAAAACCACAAAAATTTTCATTTACTCTCCTCCCCTATAAATGTCAAGTTATGTAAAAGTAACATTACCCACTTCCAAAAACGCTAGAGAGCTGAGCATTGGAAGGCTGACGGCAGCTATGATAAAACCATGGGAAAAAATTAAAAGACCTCAAAATTTTAAGGCATTGCAAAAGTTTTGAACAATATTCCGCATATTTTACTATTTTAAAAATTAAATATTATCCAATTCCTTTAAAAAAGAAGTGAAATCATAACAAAAAGTACGCGGCATTCCGTAAAAAGAATTGAGATAAAAGTAAAGTCAAGTTCTCCAATACAAATTTCAAAATGAAAGTAAGAAACTAGTTTGGAAATGTTTTTCTAAACTTGGCTATTACGGCTGTAAATGACTCAGGCACAGTGCTTAATTGAACATAAAGAAGATTGGCTGTAATAGCAAAGTTTAGAAACACATTTCCAACTAGTAAAAATCTTTCATTATGAAATTTGTATTGGAGAACTTGGCCTTACTTTTATCTCAATTCTTTTTACGGAATGCCATTTTCGCGTACTTGGCTCTTTTTTACATGAATTGTGTTGGTTTATTTTAAACAGGACGTTTCAGTATGTAAGTATATCTAACCGTTTTCAAGTGTAAACTAAACAATCCAGTCTATGTCTATGTCCAGGCTATGTTCGGTTTCCATAAAAAACCTCTTTATTTTTCTTTTATTTTTGAATTTTACTTTTATTTTTCCTATTTTTCATGGACTAAAATTTTGTCTTGAACATAAAATTATTAGTCTTAAATTTATATTAATCCTAAGTAAATGGGTCAACTATTAGTTATTATAAAATTTACCTAAAGCAAAATTGCATTAAAATGCGAGAATTAAACGCAAAAAATGTAATTTCTATTCTAAATTTAAGAATTATCATTTTATTTCTTTATTTTTATATACTTTGGTACTACAAGCGTCCTCTATCGTGTTTTTCACATATCCATAAAATTTAAAATATAGTGATATGGTTTCCTATAGAGGGTGAAGTGCTGTGCGCATGTGCGAAAAAACTGCAAGCGCAGGATTGAGAGACAGAAAAAGCGTGCTGCGCGTCGCCATGTCTAGAAAACGACAACTTTAAAATTTAAATTTAAAAAATAGTGAAAATTCACTTTAAAATACCGCAAATAATTAAAATTATCGTGCCATCATCCTGTTGGAACTTCAAGTCACATAGCTCTTATGGAAAGGTGTACACCTTGCACTTTGGAACTTCAAAACAGCGGTAAGTCCCTCTCCATGAGGCTATATCACAATTTTATTTCTCTTTCAAATTTAACCTACAATTTTTAAATTAGTTACTTTCTCTAGTTAAATGAATTTTTTGCGCCAATGTTAATTATAGTCCACTGTATCTACCAAAACCCAATCTGAGCCATCGGAGTGCTACAGGCTACTACTTATACTACTTGTTGTGCAGTCGGCCCGCCCCTTTTTTACCTTCCTAGCCCGCACAGCAACGGCTAGAGAAGGTATTGTTTTCGACAAAAAATTTTTTTTGAGATAACACCGAAAATGTGTTATTTGGGTGTATTTTGACCTACCCTAGCAATATCGTCGTGATGTCTGTGTTGTGTGTATGTATATCTGTCCGTAACGCGATAGCTCCTAAACCGCTTAACCGATTTACATGAAATTTTTAGGTAAAATAGTACTCGATACTGCAACGAGCTGATTAGATTTTAGTCAAAATTCGTGAATGCTAATGACAGTTTTTTGACAGTTAAAAAGTTTAAAAAATGCTAACTTTTTAATGGAACGTCGCATCAATATGCGGTTTTCGGAAAATAGTAGCGCGGGGATATAGTCCAAGTAGCTCAAAACGAAACCCGGCCCTGCTAACAGGAAATCCGTAATATGATGTCATACACCTGCTGCCACGTCCTGAAAAAATTGTGGGAAAAGGGGCCGTTCATAAATTATGTTGTCTAAATGAGTTTTTATCGCAGATTGTAATAAGAAATACACAGCATAAAACGACGCGACGCGGGCTAATAAGCGCATGACAAATTATCGCACGGTTTAAATAGCCTAACCAACTCAAAGCACTAAAAATTTGGTAAGGTAAGAAGTTGAACCTTACTTATTATTTATAAAATTTTACAGAGGCAGAGGAGCCGGCAACAGCGGAAAAGCTACATTGTTTACCAACAAATGAATGAATGACCGCCGAACCCGGGGTTACTACTTCTCTTTATATGTTATTACTCTGAGGCTAATACATACATGCTTTTATGAGAAAAAGTGAAGGGGGGTGGAAAACTTTATGGACTTGTCTATAATTCCTCTCTAGTTGCCAAATCCCAGCTTTCTATCATTTCTGGAAGTGGGCAATTTTACTTTTATATTACTTTACATGTATGGGCCTTTCCAGAAAAACAGTAACATTTCAAGTGGTAATTTAGAGAAAAAAAAAATTGAGCTCTTTAAATTTTGGTAAGTATTAAATGTTACTATGGTAGGTTGGACTAAAATGTGCTATATGGCCAAAATAACAATTCACTAGTTCCTGAGTTATTGTTGAGTTTGTGAATTTAACTGCTAACACATCTGATAGCCAGTTAACACTAGTGATATTTGACCAAAATCAGAAATCTATTAAAGATTTTTATGCATATTGCATAAAAATAATGTCTTTTAAAAATAAATCACTAGAAATAAGCACACCTAAATTTTAATGTTGACATAATCATAAAAATTTTAATACAAATTAGGAAGTCTAAATGTAAGTTTTGAAACATATTGTTGCCTATTATTAGTAGTTGAGGTAAAACTTGTAAGTAAGATATCTGACGCATCAGCATTAGAAATATCATCTTGTTCTGGAATTTGACAGAATATTCCTATTCAAAATATTTTTAAATGATTTTAATGTAGTAAATTGCTTTGCCTTTCCTTGCACTCACTATCACATAATCAGCCACTGTAGGTAGTTTGTCATAGAGCTCATCACAGAAAGGAGAGTATGGTCATCAGAGTCTGAATCAGAGTGCATTGGCTGGACATTTGAATGGGAGAGATATGACTCTATGTCTGTAATTTTGTTAAGATAAATAAAACATAAATCAAAGGTTGTTTAAAATCTGGGGCAGTTCCAATGGTTGAGGGCAACAAATTGACTTAACAATTTGATCTGAGAATGTTTCGTCGATTATTTTACTTTTCTTGAGGTCCAGAATAACTAAATTCATATTTTCATGCGTTTGTGTGGCAGTTGTTTCTGTCCTGATTTTTATACATAGATAATCTTAGTTGCTTTTTGTTTTTACTCTTTGTCGTTATTTTCATCATGCTCCAGGAAACTTACTACTTGCCTTTTCAGCTTCTCTCTCTCTTAATTTTTGCAAGTTGTATTTTTGTGAATTGACTTTAAATTATTTAAATGATGTCAATGTCCATATTTTCGAAACATAGTGTTTTTTTTAGTAATGGTCCATGAATCAGGTCTACCAATTTTTTTACTGAATAATCTTTAAAATTTTGTTTATATTGAACCAACACCTCTTTGCAACTTTTTTTTAACAGATGTTAGCCCTTTGGACTGCCCCAGCCAGATCTTCTTCAACCTTTCTTGAAAGGTGGCTTTTATTATTTTTTCTAATATGAATTATTTTTTCTAATATGAGATTGTCCAGTGCACATTCTTTTCGGTTTTTCCTTTTTGGCATGTTTTCTCCATTATTTTCTTATTCTTTTTTAAGTTCGATCAATAAAAGTGCTAAATATATTTGATTTTTCCAACTTCTCTGTTAAGTTTGTACTGCTCCCTTCTTCTCCTATTTAACTCTGCATGTTTTCCTCTTCTCATATATTTTTTGTCTTTTTTTTTTGCATGCAAACTCTTGCTTGTTTGTTTCTTTTTTTTTCATTGTGTTTCCTTCTTAACATTTTTTGTTTTTAAAGACGTCTCTTTTCTTGTTTTCGTCATTATCAACCTATACAACAATTATTTTTTTACAAATACAAAAATAATTCTTTTCTTGACATTGTTTCACTCGTGTTAATATCGTTTCACTCGTGTTCGTAATAATATATAAAAAATGTGAAAATCAGTGATGTTAACACGAGTGAATTAAAAACAAAAAATTAAAAAACATAAAAGCCACAACTATGAAATTTCACTGTCCACAAAATGTTAAACTTTTTTCATATCTTATGATATAAACATTTCGGTTTTTTTGACAATTTACCTGATTTTTGCATCAAAACACCACTGAAACTTATCTTGGCCAAAACACTAAACTCAAATTTACTGCAAAAAAACTGACAAATAAAAAAGAATATATCAAATCTCTTGTATTTATTCTTAAATACTAGCCTCTGTACTTCCCCTTTCTAGTTTTAAACATATTGCTATTTTACCATGTAGGCAAATTGTAAAAAATGTAGTGAATGCATGTCTTAACACCAGTGATATATACAAATCAATTACACAAGGTTTTTGACAAATTTACCTAGGATAAAGTGACAATATCAGCTTATAGTTTCTCATGATAAATATTTTTTTTATCCAGTAAAGTAACAATTTAATTAATTTGTTTTTAAAAAATATGTTTACTTTGACCTTAGATCTGTCAACTTTGAAATTTACAGGTAGCACCAGTGAGAATATCACATAGTGTTAACACTTTTCCCCCACCATACTAATTTATTTTTTTGTCCAAATTGTTGTGTAATGTTAAGCAATGGGTACACTTGCACACCTAAAAATTTAATTAAAAAAAATTCTGTGGTTTTCAAGATACAGTGCAATTACATGGAATGTTACCCTTTCTGTGAAGAGACCCGTATAGGGGAGGGACGTAAATTAAAATTTTGAGGTTTTTAAATTTTTTCTTATGGTTTTATCTTAGTTCCTATCGGTCTGCCAAAGCTCAGCTCTCTAGCGTTTCTGGAAGTGGGCAATGATAATTTTTTATAACTTTACAAGCATAGGGGAGGGCAGTAAAATAATAATAAATAAAATAACAATGTTCGTGTTTTTTCCAAGGGTTTGGTCATAAGTTCTATAACTCTGCCCAATTTTAGCTTTGTAGCATGTCTGGAAGTACAATAGAATTTTGATGATCTAACGTTTTTTAAACATCCGTAACTACTTTACTACTTTATGGAGGTCTGTGCCCCCAGATCGCTAATTTAGAGATCGAATTGGAAGATGTTAAAGTCGGTTTGCGGATGGAAATTGAGAGGCTTTTGAAAGATAATAGTCAATCACATCAAACGTTTTTGAGGTTGAAACCGGCTATTTAAATAAAATTTCAACCCAGAAAGATGAGCTAAATCGTATAGGCAAAGAGCGTACTATACTTGTTAAGGTAAACTCAGAAATGAAAAAAAAATGACCAAATAGCTAGAATTAAATATCTAGAAAAAGAACTCGTTGACCTCAACAAGCTTAATTTTTTTATAGATTGCACTATACAATAATTCAAATACTTAACTTAAAGTAATCATGTCTAAAAAACAGTTGAATTAACTCCGCAATAAGCTGAAATAAAACTTTCAAGATGTCTAAATTACCTATATGTAAATTAAACTTTATTTTACAGACAGAACTAAAAAATCTTGAAGTATAAAACGGACTAGAAATTCCAGGCTTGAATAACTAAGACAAAGATTTGCCCGTTGTGAATAGAGTTTTAATAGATATGATTAATGAATTACAAATCGCTATTGGTAAATCAGAAAAAGTTGGTTGCGAATTAAAAGATGAACAAAGGCAGATGATTGTTGGCTTGGACACGCTGGAAAAAGAAAACAAACTTTATCTTACAAAAAAACAAAGAGCTAAAAAATAAACTATTTTAAAATGAAAGTCAGTGTGGTAATTATATTAAAGATTTTCATGAAAGACAGAAAGTAATTAAAACACCGACAGTTCGTAAACCCAGTATTGTCCAAGAAAGCAAATGAAAAATTTTTTTTTGCTTACTCACTCATATGGTAAATATCTGCACGAATTAATTACCAGTTACTTTGAAGAGAGTTATAATATTCAAACAGTTTGCAAACCAAATGCAAGATTGTCAGATATCGTTTTAAATTTGGATTGTTACATTAGAGACTACACAGAAAATGATTATGTTATAACACTTGCAGGCTTTACTGCGCAAAAGTTTTCAAACTAATCTTAATTTGTACTTTGCCAGCAAAATGTCAGTCAAAATACAAACAAAACTTGGTGTACAAGATGAAACAAAATATTTTTCAATTAGTATAGATTTGCTTAATGTAGAAGAAAACCTGTGGAGTATGTTAAAAGCACACTATTTTTTAAGAAGAAATGGACCTAAATTTTTACATAGAAAGCCTTGCAGTAATCTTAAATTTATTTCTTCTGATAAAGAAGCTGAAAACTTAAATTTTAGGCATGATATGGAGAGAAGTTGAGGAATGGCACAAATAATAATTTTTTATACCCAGGCCGCACAGAAACCGCAACATTAGTTTAATTAATAATTATGGTCAATCTTCAGAAAATAAAATTTGCCATCATCTATACTCTACTTTACTGCTAAATATCCAATCATTGTCGAATAAGACAAGTGAACTATGCTTATTTTTAAATGAATATAACAATCCAAATATCGTTTTCAATACGGAACGGTAAGTTAATATAACTGCCTATGTCGGTCGTTGTGTCAAGATTTTGTCGAACTAGATCTGAGCATGGGGGTTGTATGTACTTAATAAATAAAGCTTTTCTTGATTTAAATAATTTTAAAACTATTAACAAATATAATAAAGGAAATGACATTTGAATTTAGTATGGTTTTTTTAAAGAAACTAAACCTCTGTGTCATCTATGTAATCAGTTGTAACCGATTTCTGGAGGCTCGTGACTTTCGCAATAGCTGACGCAGGATATCGCTACCCCCATTTTTATACACACATATAAAAAATAAAAATAAAATAATAAAAACTTTCCTAAATTCAGTAAAGTCGGCGAAATCAGGTAGATAGTAGGTTCACGATGATGCAATTGCAATTTAAGTTAAATTTTACCGCTGGTATGTGACGAAAATCGTCTATTCTTCTTTAAAATGTCGAATGTACACTTCTTTAACCTTAGCCGATTTATTTACGTTTAATATAGGAGTTGGCTTTTTAGAGTTCAAAAAGTAATTTTTGTCATCGTCGTTCCACCTCGAAGACGGTTTTTCCATAAAACACACATTGCATCGTACACAGGGAAATATGCAAAATAATTAAAATAAAAACCGAATCAGAACCGAATGTAAACAATACGCCGACACATATGTAGATTACCAAGATACGGGGAACGCTCACGGTTTTTTATTGGTTAATCGGTAATAATGTTAACAAGCGCTCGTTTGGTTTTGCGGATGCAGAACGGCGCCGCTCCGATTTTCGAAAATCAATTACTTGAGCCGCCTCGGCCGTAACATTATTTTTATTATTTTTATTTTTATTCCGTCCCTAGCACCCCTAGTGTATCGCGCTCGAATTTTGACGCTTACTCGGGAACGCTTCGACGTAGAAGGATGAAATGGCGCACTGATTAAGAACGTACGGGAGACCAAAAATGTCAATTTTGGGTCAAATCGGAAAATTTCAAGTAGGGGAAATAGGGGAAAAACCGTCAAAAAGTGACCTTTTTTTGATGTACCTCCGTTGGCACACCATAAGTGTCCAGGGGATTATTCTAGACACTTGAGATTTTGCACAAGTATACTCTTATGTGTGGTCAGGAAGCCTATTGTTTTTCAGCCATATTGGAAAAAGTCAAGTGCCCCATTTTGGGGCTCTTCTGAATCCCTGCAGTGACGCATTTTCACTATACAATAAAATTGGCAGAATTTCACTGTTTATTTGCCGTTTTTTAAAATATATCTGGTCATTACTCCAAAACTGTTTAACCCATTTTAACCAAATTTTAAACATTTGCGGACCTAAGGGATTGTTCGGTAACCGTATAGTTGGTTTTTAAAATTAGTTTTTGAGTTTTGAGGATTTTTCAAAAACTATGCAAGGTTTTTGCAGTCAAAAATACTGAATCGAGAAATTTTTTTGCCCTTACACTTTTTGACAGTTCTCGAACTGCTATCTTTTTAAGAAAATACCAAAATATTTTTTTAAAAAAGTTCGACTTTTCTAAGTTGTACCGTTTTTGAGTTTAAAAAATAAATATTAAAATACCCGCAAAAATCTCAACGGAAATAACACGCATTTTTACAAAAATCACGATATCTTTAAAACAGTAGGTCCGAATTCTACAAAAATTGCACTACTCACTTCGCCGAACCTTTCTACATAAAAATGTATTTATAGTTTTAACCTTAATGTAGAGGGCGCTGGTGTAGGGCACTTAACATTTATCAAAACGGTCCAAAATTAATAAAAATCTTATAAAATTAAAGGAATTTGCAAATATTTTTTGAAATATAATTCCAATAATAATAGGATTAATTTCATGTTCAAGAAGAGACAAAAATCTATAAAATGACATATGTCATTTTTAAGTTATGACAAAACTTTAGTTTCTAGGTTTATTTTTTGATCAAATACCGCGAAAAATATTTGTAAAACGTCAACAAAATAGAATCTTATACACAAATTGGTTGAAATTAAAACTTTTTTTGATGCATTGAGTCTATAGCATGAGAGGAGCCGGAGCTACAATTCGTTTCATTATAAAATTAATTATCTTGGACCGATAGTTTTTGATACTTATCCCAAAATATTTAAAAAGCTCAATAAATTTCATGTATTTTTATTTAAAAAATTACGATATCTTCAAAACCATACGTCAGATTTTGACGGAAGTTACACCATTCGCTTACTCGAACCTTTTTACATAGTAATCAGTCAACAGTTTTATCATTTTTATAGAGCGCGCTTAACAAAGTAACCAAAATTAAAAATTGTCGGTTCATAGATAAGAAATTCGCAAATGCCACATTTAACTATAGTATAATACTTTCATTTTAAAGAGCAGAATAAAATTTGCAAAATAGCAGATGTCATTTTTAAGTCAGTGTCTTAATTCTTCGTAGGTTAATTCTTTGGATTATATATTAGGCAGAATGTTTGCCAAAAACTAATATTAGTATTTTACACGCCAAATTCAAAGGATAAAAGTTACATTAATATTTTTTTAAAGCAATAAGTTTTTAGCATGAGGGGAGCGAGAGCTACATACTTTAGCGATAAAAAGGCACTTTAATTAAATTACATTATTATTAAAGTCCAGTGATAATAACATCAGTTGTAAGGGGTTGGCAAAGGCAAATAATGAGTAGTTATCAAATGAATTACACTTAGTTGACTAATTAACATTTTATTTTTGAATCGGTGTCCAATTCCAAGGCTAAATATTTTAAAAAAAACAAAAATTTTTCGTGGCCAAACGTATATAAAAAGTTTTTCTTTCTCTTGTATTATTCCATGAGCATAGTTTTTTTTGTATTCGGTAGATGTCGCCACTTGTGCTTAAAGCATACCGTATTGCAGGCATTATTTTTCATTTCTCTTATCAATATCGTAAGATGAAATTTCTGTCTCTCCAACTTTACAAAGGTGTTTCATTGACCATGCACGGTTCTGAAGGGTTCCTTAAGCACGAAACAGTTAACTGTCAACACTTAATGGGTGGCCATTAGATCTTGAACCCCCGTGGGTGTATAGCATTCGAGCTGCCCACGGAAAAACACAAGAGGAACAAAACCTTTCTACACCCGATTATCCACGAAAAAATTTTGTTTTCTTTATTCACGGGTACCAAACTTTACGTTTTAAATATATTTCGCAAAACATTTAAAAAAACTTTTCGAAACTAGTAAAAACCTTTAATTTTAAAATGTATATTGGAGAACTTGGCTATACTTTTATCTCAATTATTATATAGATTTCTCTTAGTTTCTGTCAGTCTGTCAAATCACAGCTCTCTAGCGTTTCTGGAAGTTGGTAATGTTACTTTTACATAACTTTACATGTATAGGGAAGGGGAGTAAATTATAATTTCGGGTTTTTTATTTTTTCCTATAGTTTTGTCATACTTTCTATCAGTCTGCAAGGCATCTTTTTAGACTATATTGTGTATTCATTTGGATACGCAGTCCTTCAGATTGGATACCCAGTAAACAGGAAATGGATACCTACTTTTGGGCCTTGGCCTTTTATAAAATATAATTAAAATATGATACCTAAAATACAGGGTGTAATTTAAATGATGAACCAATCTTTAAGAGATGGTGCGGAAGGTCCAAAGCAGACAAAGAGTTCAAATAACTTTTTGCCAAGTTATAGTAACAGTAATACAAATTGAATTGATTGATATTGTTGATATACAGCATATTCCCGCCAGTTTAGTAAAAATCAAAAATCTGAGTGATAAAGTTCATCAAAAATAGTGAAACTAGTATTAGAGAACGCAGTTTTTCAGCCAGAATAAACCTGTAAGTAATATTACAAAATATATTGCAAAACTGCTAAGAAAATTGAATTTATTTTTTTTAATCATATTATCACTTAAGAGTAAAAGGCGGTAGATATCACAAGTCAAAATAGACAACCAAAACTTCTGAGGCGCACCATGGCTAATGATATCAGCAATAAAGAACAACTAGAAGAATTTAAAAAATTCATTGCCTCTTGTAACTCAAAACTAGAAGACTCTATTCAGAGTGTAAATCAGGAATTGAACACTCACGTCGACAGCAGCACAGAGAAGATAACGAAGTTGGAGGCCGAAAATACAAAGCTTAGAGCGAAAGTAGAAGTATTGGAAAGAACTGTTAGAAGAAAGAGCATTTCAGTCTGGGGGCTGACATCGGAGTTGAGGGGATTCGATTTAGCAAAGTGGGCCGTAAGCCAACTAAATAAACTCACTCAAACGGGAATTAAACTAGACCACATTGCACATATATATTACAAAGGTAACGCCGACACAAGACCCTTAATAATAGAATTCACCAATACCTTTATCAGAGACAACATTTTGAAAAACGGCAGCAAACTAGCGGGAACAAACGTATCCATCCAAGCAGATCTGACAGAGGAAGATCAAAAAGTTAATAAGGTACTGGTCTCAAACCTTAAGGAAGCCAAAAAAAATAACTTAAGAGCCTATATGAAAAAGCAGAAGCTTCACATAGGCGAAGAGATCTACAGCTACGAACAATTAATAGAGAACGATCAAATTATTTTAGATTCGTTCGTTCAAGATAAGTTGTCTCTGAGCGCACCGGGTACCCCCACACCAAGCCAGTACGAAAATATAGGTGCATTTAATTATCAGCCAGAGGAAGGGGTACAGGTACAACCGAAATCGGCAACGACAGCGAAAATCACAAGCGAAGCAGGACACAGCGGTACCTCGACGCTGGCCACAACTAAGATTACGAGCGAACCGAGAACAGACGCAAAATTTAAAGCAATAGTAAACAACGTGACGAAAATAAACAGAAAAGGAAGTACCAGTGGCACGCAAAGCTCTCCATTAACCCGAGAATCAACGCTAATTCGAGCCTCATCAAGAATCCAACAGAAGAAAAAATAAGTTTTATTAAATAAATTGTAGTTAAAAAAGTAGTAATAGTATTATACACATTTTTGTTAGGTACCGTTATTTAGTTTATTTAGTTTAATTGTCCTTTGTAATTGTTGGTGGTTTGTTAACATAAAAATAGTACAAAATTAGTGAGGTCACTTATTTTTTTTATTGGAGGATAAAAACAAGATATTTATTTAGACATTTATACTACTTAATTTTTTTTAAGAAAAACTGGTAAAGATTTTATAATATAGCAGAAAGTCTGAAAATACGAGAGAGGGATAGAATGGTTAATAACATAAAATTTGGATTTATAAATATACAATCTTTACCAGCACACTTTGCAAAAGTTAAAAATTACCTAGAAAGTGAAAAATTTGATTTACTTGGAATTTCAGAGACTTTTTTAACAAACAATATACCGGACCATATTTTACGTATGCCAAACTATAATTTAATTAGAAAGGATGTGGGAAGATGTTCGGGGCTGGCAGTCTATATTCGCAGTGGGTGGGATTTTGAGGTTGTAGAAACGGGTAGGTTTGAAGAGCTCGAACAGCTCTGGATAAAAATCAAGGTGCTAAAAGAAACATTATTATTTGGAACGCTCTATCGAAGTCCTAGTAAAACAAAAATATCAGATTTTTTAAATACTTTGGAAATACTTTTTCAAAAATTTTCCACTTATCCAATTGTTTGTGGGGGAGATCTTAATATAGACTTATTAAAGGCTGCAAAAACCCATCTGAAAATCAAAAACTGAAAAAACTTGCCCAGGAAAAATTGGCAGAAAATTATGAAATTAGAGAGATGCATGGTGTACACCCAAGAATCCGTGTTGTTGGCTTCCGCGATATGTATGATGAAGACGTCCTTATTTCTATTCTTAAAAAAGTTAATTCAGATATTTTTAACTGTTCATTTTCTTATAAAGTCATAAAAATTGGTCAAACGAAAAGGAACTCTAACATCTATCAGGCAGTTCTCGAAGTTGATAGGGAAACATATGATAATGCTATGCTTGCAGGTAACGTCTTTATTGGTTTCGACAGCTGTTCGGTCTATGAAGGTATTGAAATATATCGCTGTTTTAGATGTAGTGAGTTTCATCACTCGTCAAAATTCTGTTCAAAGACCCTCTGTTTCCCTCGGTGTGGGGGTGAGCATGAGGCAAGGGATTGTCATTGTCCAAATTGTATTAAACTTCGAAAGTCAGATAAGAGTATAAATTTGGCAACAAACCATGCTGCGTGGGAAAAAGAGAACTGTACTGCATACAAAAATGCTCTTATTAAACGAAAGTCCGATGTTCTGTGTGAATAGCAATTAGAACGCATCTCAGCAGGGCAGCAATCTATAGCCATACCGAAAGCAAGACTCATAAACACAACTCGCGTCTCTACCCCCACTGAAAGTATCTTAGATATATGTTATCAGAACGCAGGCGGTATGCGGTCGAAACTGAACGACTGCTTTCACTCGAGTACCCACTCCAGTTACAGCGTAATAGCCATCACCGAAACGTGGCTGGTCCCTGCTATAAATAATAGGGAGTTTATGCACAATGATTTTGAGACTTTTCGTTGCGATAGAGATCGTACTGCTACTAACTTAAACGAGGGTGGAGGTGTTCTGATCGCGGTAAACAAACAGCTGTCTCCTTTTCCACTAGAACTAACGAGCTTCAGGCCCCAAGTTCCTCCCCACATTGACATCACTGGAGCAAAAATAACCCTTCAGCATAAACCATTATTTATCTTTGTCGTTTATATACCATCACCCAGCACCGCTGACGATCTTGACAGTGTTTTAGAGTTCTTTCTTTGTCAAAAATATACCTACGATAAGGACATACTTATTTTGGGAGACTTTAACGTAAAAGACTATGCAGCCTTTCTTGAAAAAAAATACCTCGAATAATCTAACATTGGTGACCTCTCTTAATAATATCTTGGAAATCCTAGACTTGCAACAGCACAACTTTGTAAAAAATGAAAACAACAGACTGCTAGATCTAGTCTTATTTAAATCCAACCTTTGTAAAGTAGAAAGAGCTATAGATCCTATTATGAGAGAAGTCCCACATCATCCAGCACTTGAGATATCTATATTTTTCATTCAAAAAACTAAAAATCTTGATAAGAATACCGGACTAAATTCTTCACTAACCTATAATTTTCGCAAAGCAGACTTTCAGGACTTATACGGCAAAACTCTAACTTGTGACTGGTCCTTCCTACAAAAACTCTCTAATATCGAGGATGCCACTGAAGCATTTTACAACTGTATTTATTCCATTCTTGATTCTTGTGTCCCAAAACCTTTTCTAAAAAGTATCCTTGTTGGTATTCAGCTACCATAATAAAAGATATTCGGAAAAAGTCTATTCTTCATCGCAAGCTTAAGAATAATAATAATGTCGAAACATACCAAGAGTTTAGCAATCTACGACAAAAAATCAAAGAAGATATTGATCTTGCATATAAATGCACGGACAGCTGAAAACACAATAAAGCAAAATCCTAATACATTCTGGTCCTTTCTTCGTACAAATTCCTTCACCGGCAGCGTTCCCGAATCCATGTCTTTTAATAATTTACCTTTGACTTCAGATACTCAAATAGCAAACTCATTTGCTGACTTCTTTCAAAATTCCTTTAACCCGATCAACAAAAATCCTTTGCAATCATCAATCACTGACCAAAACTCGCTGTTTCAGCCCATTTCCATTACGTCATTCAACGAAGAAGAGGTATGCTCTATCCTACGTAAACTGAAGTCAAAATCAACAGCTGGACCAGATCTGATACCCTCCTATATTATTAAAGACTGTGCCTTTGTCTTGTGCAAACCTCTGATGTATTTGTATAACCTTTGCTTGGCCAATAAAAAAATACCTAACATCTGGAAACTCTCTAAAATTAGCCCAATTCACAAAAAAGATAGAACTGAGGTAGGTAACTACCAACCAATTACGTTAATAAATAATTTTTTTAAATGCTTTGAAACTCTTATTCACAGTACAATTTATCCTAGTCTTAAATATAGAATATCCTCTGATCAGCATGGCTTCATAACAGGTCGATCGACAACAACAAATCTTATAGAAACCACTCAAGAAATTGCTGAAGCTTTAAACTCTTCCTCTCAAATTGACATAATCTACACGGACCTATCAAAAGCTTTCGATAAATTGGATCACTTGCTTTTAGTACAAACACTAAATTACTTTGGTTTCTCCACTGGCCTTACTGAACTCTTTGAATCTCTTATCACTAATCGTAAACAGTTTATTGAAATTCGTGGTATAAAGTCAAAGGAGATTAATGCTTCTTCCGGTGTTCCTCAAGGATCAGTCCTGGGGCCACTTCTGTTTAATCTGTTTATTGATGGAGTAAACAAATGCCTTAAAACAACGAAACTTAAAAAATATGCTGACGACATAAAATTAGAAGCACGCATTAACTCAATCGAAGACTGCCTGAATCTTCAGAAGGACCTAACCTCTCTTAGCATATGGTGTAGTGAACATAAACTACTTTTAAACATTGCAAAATGTCAAGTAATGACTTTCACCCTAAAAACTAAACCGATCGCTTTTGACTATTCTATAAATGGAAAAGTACTAAATAGACCTGAGTTTGTTCGGGATCTTGGAATTACCTTCGACTCTAAGCTAACCTTTAATAAGCACATAGATACTATTACAGCTGAAACCACCAGAACATACAGATTTTTAGTAAGAGTTAGCAGAAACTTTGAATACCTTGAAACCATAAAACTTTTATATTATACTTTTATTAGATCAAGATTAGAATATGCCTCCGTAGTATGGTCACCACAACTACTTACTCAGAAAGAACCGCTAGAAAAGATCCAAAGACGTGTACTTAAGCTTTTGTACCTTAAATCAACCGGTAATTATCCTCCTCAAGGTCACCCCCACACTGACCTTATGCAACTGTTTAATATTCAGCTACTCGACACATGTAGGCAGTCGGCCTCTCAAACGTTTCTATATAAAATTCTCCATAACCAAATTGATAGCATAAATATTTTAGAGAGAATAAACTTTTCTATTCCACGGCTAAACTCCAGACAATCACCAGTTTTTTTATCTTCCTACTCCTCGAGTCAATGCAATGCAATTCTCGCCAATCTATACAATTTGCGACACTCATAATAAATATATGCAGGGTATCGATATCTTTAATTGCAGTATATCTGCAGTCAAACAAGTATTTAGATATTAGAGTTCCTACTTTTTATTTAAGATATACTGTATACATCTATCTTTTTGTACTTATTTTTCTTATATTATTTATAGTTATTGTAAACATTTTTTTTTGTAAACTTCCTGCCCTGTAATTGGGTATTACCTGTTGGGCAGTGTAAATAAATAAATAAATAAATAAATAAATAAAGTGTAACAATACCGTCGAAAAATATCAAGAACTATTTCGAGCCTATAACCTTAAACAAATTATTAAAGATCCCACAAGGGTGACGGACACCTCGTGCACTTTAATTGATCATATATTAATACCTAAAGATCTAACAGAGTTGGTGTGCGGGACACATGATACGAGCCATATATCTGACCACTATTCAGTATACTGTTCGATTTCTTCCAAAAATAAAAGAGAAAATAAAGGGACAGCTACTAGGGCGGTGATTTTTAGAGACTACAAAGGCATTGATAAGGATCTGCTAAATGATTTTTTGATAGCCGCGCCATTTGAAAATATTGTTCATATAAGAGACATAAACCAAAAAGTAGATTATTTTAATAGTTTATTATTAAATATTTTCAACGTGTTAGCTCCAGAAAAAACAGTAAGCCAAAAAAACAAAAAACCAGGGTGGTTTACACACACAATTAAAGAAATGGTTAAACTGAAAAATAAAGCTTTTTTCAAATGCAAAAAAACAGGGAAGCAGATGACTGGACATATTACAAGCAAATTAGAAACGAAGTCAATCGAGCAATAACCAATGAAAAAAAATTATATTTTGAGCATTGTATAAGTCAAAATACAAATCCAAAGTTTCTGTGGAATAAACTCAAAGAACTAGATATTTACACAAAAAAGGGTACAGAGTCAATACCAACACATTTAAACAAACCCAAAGAAATAAATAAGTTTTTTTTGGATGCGTCAACGTCTAACTCAACCATAAATAATAATTTAATTGATTTTTATAACAATAACTGTAAAACAAGAACGGAGAGGCTGTTTGAGTTTTGTTCCGTGGATGAAAATGTAGTTAAGGAGAACCTGTTAGCTATAAAGTCGTTAGCTACGGGATCCGATTTGCTAAGTCTGAATATGTTACTTCTAGGTTGCCAAAGAATTTTACCGTACCTTACGAATATAATAAACACTTGCCTTCTGGAGGGAGTATTTCCTGATTCTTGGAAAATAGCGAAAGTAAAACCACTGCCAAAAAAGGCTGCAGCTGAGTCCTAAAACGATTTAAGACCAATAAGTATATTACCTACAATTTCAAAAATATTAGAAAAGATCATGAACAATCAAATCCGTGTACATCTGAATGAAAACAACATATTACCATCTCACCAATCAGGATTTCGTCAGGGCTACAGCTGCACTACTGCACTCCTTAAAGTAACAGATGACATTATTGAGGCTACTGATCAAGGGAGAACAACTGCTTTGATTTTGCTAGATTACTCTAAAGCGTTCGATAGGATAGATCATAAGCTACTGCTGGCAATACTTCATTTTGTGGGTTTTTCAGAAAAGGCAACCTTTAGTATTAAAAATTTTCTTTCAAATAGGCAACAATACGTAGAGACAGAAGAAGGAATCTCGGAGAAGCTAAATATAATAAGCGGAGTACCCCAAGGATCAATTTTATCTCCACTCCTCTTCTGCATCTATACATCTAACATCACAAGCGGCCTTCAACATATCAAAGTCAACACGTATGCAGATGATACACAATGTCAAAAATCCTTTAATAAAGAACAGCGTAATGTAGCACAATTACAAGTAAATGAAGACCTAGATAGACTGGTAAAACACTCAGAAGAGCATAATTTACTTATAAATGCTTCTAAATCATGTGTTTTGCTTTTTGGCAAAGAGAGAGACAAAAATTTCGAAATTAAGATAAACAATCAACCATTGGAAATCAAAACAAATGCAAGAAACTTAGGTCTCTTAATTGACAACAATTTGAGATTTACAAATCATATAAATAAGTGCATGCAAAGGGCATATTGTAACCTTAAAATGTTATATCCAAGCAGACATATATTATCGGAGAAAATTAAAATTAAACTATCGGATTCATTAATCTTAAGCCAATTCAATTTCTGTGACGTTGTCTACGACCCCTGTTTGGACGCCCAAACTACAGAAAGAATCCAAAAAGTACAAAAAGCTTGTTTAAGATTTATCTATGGAATCAGAAAATTCGACCCTATCAGCCACAAATTAAAGGACACTAAATGGATTAATATGAAACAGCGCAGAAAGCTACACTCTCTATGTGTTTTTCATAAAATAATTAAGAACAAACAACCAAACTATCTTTATGATAAAGTTAAATTCCGCTCTGAACACTATGGCCTCGGTTCCCGCTTGCGAGGTAGGATTGTAACCCCTGTTCATCACACCACATTTTTTGAAAGGTCTTTTCAATATAACATATGCAAATTATACAACTCAATCCCAAAAAAAGCAAGACCACTAAGTCAATTATCGTTTAAAAGATTTATTAAACAAGAGCTATTACAACAATAACTTTTTTTTTCTTTTGCATACTCTCTTGTTTGTTTTTGTTTTTATGAATTTTTGTTAACTTTTTTTTAATATTCCTAATCGGATAAGTGACCAAACTTCTTCCTTATAGTTGAACTTCTTCTTTATAGTTGAACATTTTTGTACCTTTAAGATATATATAGTTTTTTTTTAAATGTACAGGTAGGTAATTAAAATTAAATTTATAAGTTTTTTATGTGTGTAACAATTAAAAAAGCAAGGGGTCGAACTTTGATCAGCTCTGCTGTTTTCGACTCCTTTTTGCAACTTTTTCATTTATTTATTTTATTTAAATTATTAATATAAATGTATTATTAAATTAATTGTATAAATGTTTTGTTGCAAATAAATGTATTTATTATTATTATATTTATTATTATAGCATTTTTTAAGTTTGGAAAGTAGGGAAAAACGATGAATTTTAAAATATCAAATTGAACAACGTTGCTTTTTTCCAAGAAAATATAGATAGGTTAAGGATACAGTGTGGCCAAATAATCTTTAGAATACGTATAAATTTCTCAATTCTTTTAAGAATTAATATTTTTTTGAGCTATTAAATTTACACAAAAGAAATTGAAATAGATTTTTGTACATGTCTAAAGGACCCTTAAAACAAATATAAAATAATAATATTAGCACTATATCTTAACGATTTTTGGTAATAATGTTAAGTCTATCTATCTATCTATTTTGCTTTCTTCGATCCATCTTTGGACATAGGCCTCCCCCAATATCTTCCACTCTTCTCTGTCTGTCGCCCTGTTCATCCATCTAGTCCCTGCATGTCTGTTCAAATCGTCCGCCCATCTCATTTGGGGTCTTCCCCTACTTCTTTTATTTTCCAAGGTCTCCAGTCTACCATGCATTTGTTCCATCGATTGTCTTTCAGTTTGATATTATGACCAGCAAATTTCCATTTTAATTTTGCTACCTCTCCTCTGACATCCCTTACTTTTGTTTTATTTCTTATCCATTCATTCCTTTTTCTATCTGTTAGCTTTACATGTAACATTTGTCTTTCAATGGATCTTTGGGCTTTTGTTACCTTATCCATGTTTGATTTTGTAAGCGTCCAGGTCTGGGATCCAGATGTGAGCACAGGAAGAAAACATTGATTATACACTTTCGTTTTAAGGTACTGAGGATATTTTTTATTATGTAGCTTAATTTACCGAATGCTGCCCGGGATTGATTTCAGCTAATTGGTTTTCTTTTTTTAGTTTAATAATTTGCCTCAGATATATATTCATCTACTTGTTCTATTTTTTCTTGGTTTATTCTGGTGATATCTTCATCTGTGTTTGTTATGATTTTAGTTTTAGTGTTGTTCATACTCAAACCTATATTTTTAGCTGCTGTATCCAGTTCTATCTATATCGTCAGCATATCTTAGGTGGTTCAAGTATTGTCCGCTTACTTTGATGCCTATTTCTTCCCAGTCTAAGTTTTTAAAAACATCTTCTAGGGCCTGGTTAAATAGTTTAGGGGATATTGTGTCATCCTGTCTGACACCTTTTCTTATGAGGATTGGCTTGGTCCCTTCGTGGATTTTGATTGATGTTGTTGCTTCGCTATATATATTGGCTATTAAATCTGTGTATCTGTGATCTATTCGGCTATTAATTAAAGATGCTTTTACTGCCCAGTGCTCAATACTATCAAAAGCTTTTTCAAAGTCTATAAACGCAATATAGAGTAAAATGTTGTATTCGTTGGCTCGCTCTATTAGAATTTTCGTGGTTATCAGGTGGTCAACTGTATTGAAACCCTTTCTGAAGCCTGCTTGTTCTTTTGATTGATATCCGTCAATTTTTTTTGTTAGTCTATCTTTTAATATTTTCGTGAAAAGCTTATAAATTACTATCGCCTTTCTTGTGTAGAATAATGGTTACTGATTCTTTCCAGTTGTTTGGGATTATTTTTTCTTTTAGAATTTTATTGAGGAGAATATGGAGGGTATTAACTACAGTTTTACCACCGTACTTTAGCATTTCTGCCGTTACTCCGTCTTTTCCAGGTGATTTGTTATTTTTCATTTTCTTTAATGCTCTCTTTATTTCCGTTTTGCTTATTTCGGGTTGTAATTCTGAGTTTATGTTCTTTATTTTTGTTTGGAGTTTCTTTATGGTTCCTCGCGATGGTTCCCTTTTTGTTTGGTATAATTTTGTATAGAATAGCTGTGTGATATTTATAATATAGACATGGGCGCACCCAGCTAGCTTAATATTCGACATCATGAGGCTTCGTGCCCCCCCAAAAGACATATTCCTGGGTGCGCAACTGATATAGATAATACATAGAGTCGGTCTTAGACATTTCATATTCCTGTTATTTTCTATAACTCTTTCAACTTTTATTTCTTGGCTCTTTCTTTTATTTTCTTTTATCATTTTTCTTATAGTTTTATTTATTTCTGTGTATTCTATCGATGTTCTCTTTCCTCCTTTCTCCAGGTTCCGCCTTTTTCCCATGAGTTTCTTTATCTTTTTTTTTCTCTTTTTACCCTTTTGTGCCACATCTTTTCCGACTTGGGTCATAGTTCTTATCAGCGTATCATTTATTTCATCTGTATTTTCGTTTTCGCATCTTAAGTTTTGGGTTAGCTGTTCGTTTAGCATTTCTTTGTATATGGCTTTATTTTCTGTAAGTTTACTCATGTCAAGTTGTTTATTTTTATTGTTAATTTTTCTTTCTGACCATCCTGTGATCACTGCCTGTTGTAAAGCTATTTAGGACTGTTACATCTCTAACGATGCCTTTTCAGTAGTCAGGCTGAGCCATGTCCACTTTCGTTGCGGTTTCTTCCTATAGAACTAATTCATTGCATACATGTGTCTTTCCTCTAGATAGTTCATTAAGGTTGTGCCCCTGTCATTCCTTTCGCCATATCCAAAATCCCCTATTTTGGATATTAATTTTGAGTATTTCTATTTATTTTCAAATAATTTTACCATTTAATTACTGTCATGCATAATTTCAGAAAATGTCGATTTTCTGTTATGATTTTTAGGGAAGTTATAACAAAAAATAAAATAATAGCTGTTAAGTTTGGCACCCTTTATCTAAAAAACAACGAAGTATGATGCAAAATATAATAAGAAAAAATTCTTCTTTGGTCTTTTCTACCACCTATTAAAGTTTGATATTATTACACCCTGATATTATGTTAAATGTTTGTATGTTATGGTAAGAATTTTAAGATATTTGAAAGTATCAATTTGGCCTGAAAGAAAACAATTTATAAAAGTGAGCGCTTTTCAAATATTCCTGGTGGGCAAAAAAACCCGACAAAATGTTTTTCGTTATAACTTTCCAACTATAACACCAATTTTACCAAAGCAAAGAGTAGTTGGCAGGAATTGATTGATCGGACATTTGTGTAAAAGTATATTTTTGTCCACCATCTTGACCCTTGAAAGAGGCTTGTTTATTCTTATGTTGGAAACGTGTGGAAATTTTGGATATTTTTTTGTTTGTAGAAAATCTCTATCTTTGTTAAGCACAACGAGATATGAATCGTTAAAAACGATTTCTGGCCCTAAAAGTTGATTTTTTCTTCAACTATATTGTTTTACAGGTTGTAACGATTGTCTTCTAAATCCTGTCTGTATTAATTTCCTCATAAATAAATTTTTGCTGAACCGATTTTAATAAAATATAAAGTGGAACAGATTGATTGCTTTTAAAAGATCACTATTAAAATTTGCCTTCATTGTAAAATCCAAAATGGCGGATATAAAAACTTTACTTTTTAAAAAGGCTGTTTATTCTTATATTTTTTGAAAATTTTTTGATTTTTTTCGGAAAAGTTTTACAGATTATGCAATTGTCTTGTCATTTCTATGTGCATTCATTTCCTCATAAATTCATTATTACTAAACCGACAATAAAATAAAAAGCATAATGGCAAAATTCTCCGCCAACTCAAAATATAATATGGCTTACTAATTCGAATTTGACCCTCCATAAAAGATGCTTGTTTCTTATGTTACGAGAAATTTTTCGAACCTTTTTTGAATTTATTTATAAGATCCACCACTCACAACGCGAAATCAAAGCGTGTTCGAATATTCAACAGAAGCAGCTTTAAAAATATGGTATTGCTGTACAAATATAAAAACTAAAAATCTAAACCGTTTTATAGCTAGAGGTGACTTTAATGCAAAAAATACCTACTGGGGATCTAGACTAACGAATTCTAAAGAAAACGAACTTTTGCAAGCTATTAATGAGCCGATATCATAATCCCACATACTATCCAACAGATGCAGGAAAAATTCCACTCTAATTTCCAACTCGCTATAGAAATAACCAAACCTCTCTTTTAGATTTATTCTTGTGCTCTGATCACAAAGCCACTTTGATGTAAACCTGAGCTGCCCATAGGCCCTAACGACCTTGTCACAATTACCGCAAAGGCACACTCCCACCTAAGTAGTAGTAGTAGTAGTGTGGGGTAGGCTCTAGGCCTGGCGACTAGGCACATGAAGCGCCCTTTTCGCCAACCCCCGGGCATCCCCCCTACTGCGTCCTTCTTTCGCTAAGGAATCTGCCCGTCTTCTGTACAAAGGCCAGAATATCGGGCAACCTCAGAATCAGAACTTTAGTCACTTTAGGTGACATTCTCTGTTGGTAAAAAACGGTATATATTTTTTTAAGGAGCATTTTATTGAACTATAGTTGATGTTGTATTAAAGTGACACCGCGTCATCAAAACCTTGATGAGCGGAAAGGGACTAGAGGGGTACATACAGTGGCACGCACTTTTTATTGATATTGATTCCCAAAATGAGGCACTGCACAAATTAGTCATTAGCTTACTATTTTACTTACTTTTTATTGATGTCTTCTTCTAAACGATTTCATTAGAAAGGAACATATATACTCTTATCTGGTTGTTACGAACATATTATTGATTTAGCCGGGCTTTGACGTTTTCTATTCGTTGTTTTGATTGTTTATGTCAAACAAATTATGACGGAACTTTTCACAGAACAAATTACCGTGTTTGCAACTAAATCAATGTTTGCGCACATTTTAATATAATTTTGGATCCTCTTTTATGTTTCGGATCTTTATTTATTAGGTAAGTACCTATTTGATCTCTCCTTTAAAAGGTCTTAGTGTTTTATCATTCGAACATTAAACCCCGATTTTTTAAGGCTTTTTACTTAGATTTTGCCGCAAAATTTGGTTTACCATAGCTATGACGCGGTGCCACTTATATACAACATCAACTATAGTCAGTGGTTGTAATTTCGATGATAATAACAAGACACTTTCATGCGCCGCAGGCAAAAATTTTGAATTTTTATTAGCAAAAACATTACTTTTTACTCATTTTTTGTATACTCAAAAAATTCTCGGGGGGGCAAGTGCCCCTAGCGCCCCACCTCTGGATCCGCCACTGACCTCTCTTCGTGTTCTACGGAGCAGCCAGTCCCTACGGGATTTGCTGTAGCCTGTCACATACTCCTTCGCCTGTCTGGCGTTTCCTGTGTTGGTCCACTCCCTTTGTATCTTTTTCTGGGTCCACTCTGTTAGGGTCGACTTCATTTGCCCTCTTGTGAGCCCCAGGAACGGTTCTGGCCCGACGCAATTCTGCTGGGATCCTCCCCTGGCGAGTCTGTCCGCTTTTTCGTTTCCGGGGACTCCCACGTGGCCCGGGACCCATACGAGCTCTACCTCTCTTACGCCGGCCAATTCCTGAAGTGCATCCGCACACTCCTGCACCAAACCTGCAGACATGGTTGGTTTACACAGTGCTTTCAGCGTTTTCCTGTTTCGTTCCTAATTTCTTCCTCCCATGTTAACGCCAGTATAGCGTAAGCCTCTGCCTGGAAGACTGTTGCATTGGATCCCAGCAGGTAGCTTTTTCCAATGCTCTTGCTTTCCACGTACACTCTTGCACCGGTCGAATTCCGGTCCACACACTCCCACCTAAACAAACTAACAAAGTATTAAGACGAAACTTTCACACTGCTAAGTATAAAGAGATCAATAATATTGTTACGGGTTCACTACAGTTCACTACCACAAAAAAAACGAGCAAATGTTAAAAAATTTATCACAAAAATGTCACTAAAACTCACTAATAACTCACTACTAAAATCGGCTTATTAACTTCGTGTTAATATCTCGCTATTACTACAGCTCGTTATCTCTGACTGACTCTCGTTGCGCGATGCCCGGCTTTTATATGGAGTCTTCGATCTTTCGGGAACAATCTATCCTTTTTCGATACTAGAAGGTTCGCATCCAAGTACGAGTGTGACTTATAGAAAACACAACTAAAACCCAGACTAATAATACAACCATAAGATAAGTCAACCTAATACTACACTAAACCTATATAAATTCTAACTATAAAATTTAAATAACTTAAATCTGTAACAATATATTATTAATTACCAACCAATACAGGGAAAACTAAATTTGAGAACTTTTTGGATGGAGCAGTAGAAAGATACATAAAACTAAGATCTATCAAAATCTATTTAAAGAAACAAACATAAACGCTCATTGTGGGATAATTGTCAAAAACATAAAACAGAAGAAAATTCCAGGGCATATATGACACAAAACAATAATCTGAAGCAGAAACTCGACGATGACAGAAAAAAATAAGAACATAATTTAGCAACTTCAGAAACACCAAAGAGACTCTTTAAATACATATAAGTAACACATGAAGTTTTAGATTACTGATCCATGGCCATCAAATGTGTGCAATTTGGCAAATCCTTTACTCCACTTTAAAACTGCCCTCCCTGCTGTGCTGCCTGCATGCTCACGGGTAGAGAACTCCATAGAGAATATACAGTTTACAGAAGAGCAGGTCAAAGAAACATTGAAGCAAATAAAAAAAGACTCAAACCCAGGATCTGACGAATTACCAACTGTCTTGTTTTAAAACTTTAGACCCATCAGCCTTACATGTAATGCACTTAAATGCATGGAAAAAATAATTTGATTTCACCATCACAGCATGGGTTTGTTGCAAAACGTTCAACCTACAACCAATACCTTAAATGTATGAATGACTTCACTGAAAACCGTGACAATTCACAACCAACAGATGTGATCTATCTGGAATATAAGAAAGGTTTGACAAAGTACCACACAATCTTCTGGTTGGAAAATTAGAATATTTTGGAGTTTGTGGACAGCTTTTAACATTGATTGCAAGGTCACATGAAAACAGATATTAACAAGTACGAGTAAATGGCCTAATGTCACACAAACATCTGGATAGTAGTGTACTCATTCAACTATCAGTATTGGGGCCATTTCACAGATGATGCAAAACTTTATTCAAACTCCAGTCTTAATTCTGCTCACCTTCAAGATCTGGTAAAGTAAACCCTTGGTACCATATATTATATTTTAGTCTCCATATTATTTTTGGTGTGTTTAAATACAGTTTTAGTATATATTGAAAGAGATAGTTACGCTTTATCATTGACAAATATGGTAACAAAGTTTGTTCCTTTTTTTTTGGCTAGGATTAAACTAGAGTAGTGTACATAAGCAAAACACATTATATTGATATCTCTAAACAATAAAAATGTTACTTTGAACAATCTTGTTTCAGACTAGCCATTTTGTTAGCGCTGGTTTATTCACCAGCCATTCGCTGAGGGTCTGGGCCCTAATGTGGTTGAACTGCGACCAGTTATAAAAGTTATACATATATGTGAAGAAAGGAATGCAAAACATGAATTTTTATTTTCACTTACCAATTTTAAGGTTCCTCAAAACACCCACATCTTCAATAATAAACTCCGCAAAATTAACGCAACATATATCATAATCTGATATCCGGAGTTGTTATCAAAGAAGTTGTTTTATTCCAATGATATTTGACAAAGAAGGGAGTATATCGATTTTCTGGAGTAGAGAAGGAAATTAAGTGATTGGGATTAGCGAAGGATATAAAAGGAATAAGCAATTGTTAGCACGCAACTCTAGAAAACATACGATCAATTGTGAATCTAAACTGAAAATACATGTGTAAAATTTCATATTATGTTTTGTTTTCACTTTTTTCTGTTCTTTATCAGTCAAAAGCAATTGCCCTCAACGTATAGCCGGCTGATAAGAATTTGCTTCAAGCTAAAAGTTCATTTTTTATTTTACTGTTGGTTTTATCGTTGTAGTTTATATTTATAGACTTTGAGTTTACTTCCCATGACATCAATCTATTGTGGTGAAATTTTATTTAAATGGAAACTAAAAAATATTAATACAAGGGCAGATCTCCGCCAAAATTTATGGGGAAGGGGGGTAATTGTCGATGGAAACACTCTTTATGAAATTATTTTTTTATTTAAGGGGGTAGTTATATTATCCCGATATTTATTAACAAAAAGTCAATTTCTTAAAGGCGGGGGGATAATTACCACGTTACCCCCCTCAAATCTGCACTTGTATTATTATCGGAAAATAATTAAATAGGAATATTGAAGTAAAAGCTATGGACATATTTATTATTTTACCATAAAAACCAATGTGCCTTTGCCGGCCTTAGTAATTAATCATGCTTAGGGCACCCCTTAGGAGCCAGTACCCTCGGGGTCCTGTATAGTACTGTGGGGTCCTGTGGAACTATATAGTTCTGTGGAAGTTCTGTGGGGTTCCCGGGCCCCCCCCTTATATATGCCACTGCCTCCAATATTACTCATTTGATTTTCTGTCCTAATTTACCTATAATTTTAACCAAAGATAGGTTTCATTTGTTTGTGTAACAATAGTTTAGGAACTTTTGTGATTTCTCAATAGTATTCGTTTTTTACACACACTATGTTATATTTAAACCTTTAAGGATCATAAGATCTACTTTTGATGTTACTCTTGTATTTTGTAAATAATTTGATGGCAAAAATAAATTAAAGTAAACTAAACTAAATAAACACAGTCTGTTTGACAAATAAAAAAAATCTGTTTATATAGGTAATCATTATATCATAGGTTTTTTTTAGGAAGGTCTGGACATTGAAGTAATTTAAGAGAGGATTTAAGGGTTTTGACTGACAGAAAAAAATCAAATAACAAAAATTGGTGCAAGTAGGCCCATATACCGAATCATAAGACCTAGTAGTTCTGAGTGTTAAGGTAGCTTTATTTTTGAAAAAATGATGTTTTTTTATCAACTATGTTGGGTACTATAGTTGCTGTCGTTTTAGAAATTTATGATCTTTTTTCTTAACTGTGACTGGCTAAATTTGGTGCTATGACAAATTTTGTTGAAAAAGTAGGTAATTATCAATCTAAATTTGACAACCACATTTTTCAAAGAATATTAGGTACCTATATCTCAAAAACTGTGATTTTAATGAATAAAGCCTGGCAACCCTAGATACCAAACTTGAGCATTTTGTTGTCCATTATGCCATTGTGTTGCGAGCTCTTACACCCAAAAATTTGTTCATTCTACAATATGATGCTGGATAAGTGGCAAAGGAGGCTCTTAAAAGAATCTATAAAAAAGTCTAACCTAAAAATATAAAACAAAATTAAATTACCTACCTTAATTTTAACTAAAGGGCGTGTTTTCCATTCACTGGTCAAGTAATTAAAAAAAAAATTATCCCCTATTCAACAAAAAAAATTAAAACACATGAACACGTGCTGGCTCCTCTTGAACAGTTCACTAAATTAAAATTTTGCATAAAAACAGCTGTCTGTCACAATACCAACGGATTTTTGCGCGAAATGGCGGACACAGCGTTGCCGGTTGCCGGCCGTTGACAAGAGTGTTCCTTTATTCGATCAGGGCTATCAAAATTTCGATCTGTACGCTCGCTCCATACGCTCCGTTTCCCCTTTTATGCCGTATTCCATTGAGGAAATGAGTGCAGCACTAGTGTACAACTGGCTCGGTGTTTGCATTCCATTGACATGCACTTTTTCAGTTTTCGTATTCCATTGAGGAACTTATGAATTCAGTTTTGCACTGAGTGCGGCTTTTTTGACACCGGCTCTGAGGGCTCGTGCCGCACCGAAAACTTTTTCCCGCCATTAATTTTAAACGCTTATTATTGTCGTGTGACGTAAAAATGAGAAAAAATAAAGTTGTTAGCGATTTTTTATTATTTTCTTCGCTGCTAAGTAGTAGCAGCGATGAAGATGAAGAAGAACAGTTCTGTGCAATAAAAACAATGAGAACGGAAAATGAACCGAACCGAACCGAACCGAACCGATTTAACAACAAACAGGTAAGTAGATTTGTATGGATTTGGTTGACTGGGGCCCTGGGGCTAATTTTCTGACAGTTGGGGTTTTCTGGCAGCTATGATTATAAGTAAAAATAAATGTATTTTTTAGTTCAAGAAACACTTTCGGTTGGAGATGAGCACTGCAGAATTCCTCATAAATAAATTCAAGTAGTCTCAATTTTACGCTTAGCTGTTAGGTTAGGTTATGTTCTTGTTGAATGGAAATTTGTTCAAAAATATTTTCTTCAAAAACTTTTTTGAACAATTTTCCTTATGAAAAAAAATGACTTTCAAAGAAAATGTTTTTGAACAAAAAAATTTTAATAAAATGTTTTCAAATAATTTTTTGTTTGAAGGAAATGTTTTTAAATAATTTTCATTTTCAAGAAAATGTTATTGAAGTAATAATATTACTTTCGAACAAATGGATTTTGAACAACATGTTTTTGACCAAATTCCGCAAGGCAGGAAAGTTAGGTTTAGATGAAAGAAACTTGTGAAATATTATATATGTATACAAGGTGTTTCGAATACTTATGTTCAAATTTTGGGAGCATAAAGTACATTTCTGGTTAGGGTTTGTTGAAAAACAAGCGCGAAATATAGAAAACTACTCTATCTGTTGGTATACGAGCACATGCCTGCATTCAAAAAGGAGGTGGGCATTTTTAAAATATTCTTATTAACTTTTTTTAAATAAAATCATTATTTATTTATTTGACGAATTTTATTTATCTTAGGATAATATTTATCGGCGTGTAACTTTAAAACAAATAAAAATGGATATCGTCGTTGGCCTGATAAAACTACAGGTTGTGTGACATTTTTTTCAAAAATGAGATTTTTGCATAATCAATTTGCCCTATTCATAATGGATATACTATAAAAAATTATTTGCAAGAAAATGTTATATTAACGTTGCTTAAAGCAAGAATAAAAAAGAAGTTCTACAGCTCATAATGGCATACCTCACTAAGGTCACTATGTCACGATGTTAGGAACTTCGTGATATAGTGACCTTATACCACACGAGTGCGATTTTTCATTTTCCGCGTGTTCCATTGAAACTGCACTCGGTGCAAATTTTTGACAGCACCGTTTCAGTGTCAGTGCACCACCAGTGCTGCACTCATTTCCCCAATGGAATACGGCATTAGTCGTTCGTTTATTCTTAATCGAGCAAATCGAGCTATACCGAAAATGTGTCTTTAACTGTTTACAATTAAATCTAGGAACCACTTTAAAAAAAAAATTTTTGGCTTTTCCCATCCCGTATTCTTGAAGGTCCGGGAGTCGAGTGCAGATATCCTCTCTCACAATCACCTAGGTTAAAGTAAGTGAGAGGCTACTCACGGACGGGCCACGGTCCGTAAATAATTAGAGACCGTGCTCACGGGCACGTAATTCAAGAATACAGCACTTGTTGGGGCTTGCTCTACTCCGCGCTCGAATAAACAAACACAATCAAACGGAATTTCTTGCGTGTAACCACGTACGTCTCAAATATATGTGTACTTCTAAAACGTATTACAACCTATAATGGAAAATAACTGCTACAAGCGAGCTTGTAAAAATACGGTTTTTATACTTATTTACCTAATCTGTGAAATACGGCGACCACAGTACACGGACCGCAAAGCGGTAGTATAGACACTCGGACTTTCCCGCCAAAAACTGTTGAAAAAAGGGCCAGCTATTAGAGGGCGTGCAAAATTACAGATTTCTGTACTTTGACATTTTTGACAGGGTGTCAGCCGCCTAGCGACCTATCGCCATTTTCATTTTTCGTACTCTTTGTTCTTGTGTGGAAGTTCTTTTCGAAGCTTTTTTTGTTAATTTGTGTTTTTTCAGTGATTTTATAGACTTTTTTTGGACTTTTTTAGTTTTATAAGACTCTTTTGTTTAAGTATAACTGTTTATTCAAGCAGAAGGTATGATGTAATGTCAACAATTTCTTTGTTACTTACAAAAGAAGTGTGATTTAAATCCCTTAACAAATTTTATATGTTTTTTTGCATTGGGATCAAATGAGCACTACTTTTTACAGTGGCGTAGCTAGAAACTGGCAATGGGGGGTTTTGCCATGCCACCTCAACCATTTTCCGAGTTTTTTCAAAAATTTTCCTCGTTTTTCCCAGTTTTTAACTAGGTTTCCCAAACATCTCCCGAGTTTTCCTAAATTTTTTTAAAATTTTCCGATAAACACTTTTTCCTAGTTTTTCCGATTATTTCCCGAGTTTTTTCTGAATAATTCCAGAGTTTTCCGAATATTTTCCGAGTTTTCCCGATCATTTCCTGAGCTTTTTAAAAATTTTCCGGGTTTATCACGGGTTTTTCCGAATATTTCCAGAGTTTTTCCGAAGATTTTCCGAGTTTTCAGAAAATTTTCCGAGTTTTTCAGAACATTTTGTTAATTTTGTTATAACTTTTCATGAAAGGAAAAAGACAGATTTTATGTATTATTAAACTAATATTTTGGTAAAAAATTTAAAATAGTTAAATTGGCCTCTCTGTGAAAAGCTTTTCCTTATAACTTTCTTGTGCCTTCACCAATAGGTATAATAGGGTAAAACTTGGTAATTCAAATTGTCTTCAACCCAAGTTTTTTTTCATAAATTGTATTGTATTGTATCTATATCTATAAGTACTTATATTATTTTCTCCAATTGAAAAGTTATATTTTTCTATTGCTAAATACTCTCATTGGCCAACGGGGGGAGTTTTGACCCCCAACCCCCCCCCCCCCCTGGCTACGCCACGGCTTTCTAGGTTATTTTAAATATCAAGATTATATTAATATTTTAATATTATTTAATGACTCTTTTAAGTTAGTAAGTTTAATCACAGAATAACTAGGCTTGCACCCTTTATATTTTTGTTAGTAATCATTAATGTGTTTCATATATATCTTTTTATAATATACTTAGTATGCTAAGATAAAATACTTTTTATTCAATCCTATTTTTAATGACAATCAGCTTACTGGTGGAAAAATTTCGGAACTGAAACCGGTTTTTTCAACTACGCATGTGCTACTCTCTTTTTTACTTTATTCTCTTTATTGTTCCTTTCGGCTCAAGAGAAACGAATTTCCAAAGGAAGCGAGTGACACATGCGCAGTTGATCGGTTTGAGTTCGTCCGCATTAGCTCACGCATAAATGTTGGTTGTCCATAGAGCGTATAAGCAGCGCGGATTTATCCTTTCCCAGGCTCTGGTTGGTTGATTTAAAAATTTCAACCAATCAAAGCCCGAGAAAAAAAATCCGCGCGGATGATATGCTCTCTGGACAGCCGGTTTAAAAGACTCATAGAAATAACGCTCATCCCCTGCACTAAAAGTGCTCCAAAAAATTACGCTCAACTCCCGCACTAAGTGTAGTTCGACCGGCCAGCTATTAGAGGGCGCTGACCAAAACTAAAAACAGTTATAAAAAATTTACAAGGCAGTTTCCGTACTACCGACCTGCGGTCTGTTTACTGTGACGGCGACTTTCGAAGCAAACGGAGCTTTTACACAAGCAAACGTATAAACGTGTTGTTTGACGCGTGTTTTTAATGCGTGTTTCCTTGTTTAAAGTGTTTTCTTATTTTTCCAACAACATGGAAATAGCTGAGAGAGTTTTTCTCCTTGTTCTGGAGATGGGAGAACTACTCCAAGAAATTCTGGTGGATGAAACGAAGGAGAGGGAAGGAGTGGCAAAAAGTTTTTTTCTTTTGAAGAAGTGGTTGCTAGATTTGATTCTAAACAGTTCCAGACACATTTTAGGTAAGTTTGTAGAACGCGACTGGACTAAGGTTTAAAGAACTCACACAAAATGTATGTACATGTCTAATAGCCAGGCCATAGTTGATAAAAGAGGTTAAAAATTTTCTCATTACCACCTGTTGAAATATTTTTAAAGGGGCGTAAAATCAATTTTACGAGTAAAGACATATTTTGCAGTTAAAAAATTGAAACTGATAAAATTTTTAATTATTATTATACACATTTACCATCGAAAATCTTAATTTTTTGTGTTTTTTCCTTTGGTATTGGTATTAAAATCAAATTGCAAAAATACTTTTTTCAGCAAGTGTTGCTCTCTTTATCTATTCAGTATCGAAAGAAATTTCTTATTTTTTGTCTCTCTCTATATACATTTGTTTTACCGCTTCAACTTTTTTGAACAATTTTCCTTATAAAAAACATGCTAATCATTCTGTTGCAACAAAACAAGGAGTTATAAGAAGTTTGTATTTAAGAGCCGTAAATATTTGTAGTTATAATGAAGAATTAACCACAGAAATTAACAACATTAAAAAGGACTTACAACAGAATGGTTATTCCGAGAAATTAATAAACTCAACGATATTTAAAATTAAAAACAAACTAAATGTACCAAATTCTCAAAATAATAATCCGTTTGGTGTTATAAACATTCCATATTGTTACGGGTTCTCCACAACAATTAAAACTCGCAATTGTTGAAAATGATACGTCAATTTATTCCGACAAATTATGTACAAAAACACGCACTTAAACTTACTAATAACTTGCTAATAATTCACTACTTTAATACGCCTATTAACTTCGCGTTAACATCTAGCGATCACTACCAATGGTTATCTCTAACTGACTGCCTGGTGCGCGACCCCGGCCCTATATATAGGATCGTCCATCTCTCTCGAACTTTCCGGCAGCCTTCGACGTCCGGAAAGTTCTCGTATTATTGTGACCGCAAGGCACAGATAACGCAACTAAAACCTAGACTAAGAATACAACCTTAAGATAAATCAACCTAATACTACACTAAACCTAAATAAATTCCAATTATAAAATTTAAATAACTTAAATTTGTAACACTATCCTCCTCTTCAGGTTTGATCGTCTCGATCAACATTTCCCAGGTAAGGTTTTAGTCTGTCTAGATGAACAACTTTCATCTTGGACTTCGGGCTTCTCTGGATTCGGTAGACTACATCATTAATTCTCTTAACAACTTTATAAGGCCCTTCCCATGGTGGTGTCAACTTAGGTGATCTTCCTTTCTTGCGTTGAGGATTGTATAGCCAGACTTGATCATTCTCTTTGAACCCTGAAGAGTTTGTGCAGCTTTTGCCTTAAACGTTCGACATAGTCATTAACCTCTAAGTGTGCTTCTTCAGGTGAACCAAACATGATATCACATAGCAAACGCAGTTCTCTACCAAACGGGATACTAGATGGAGTAGCTCCTGTCATATTGTGAATGGCGGTTCTATAAGCCATCAAAAACAATGGAATATATTGGTCCCAATCTGTTTGGTGCTCATCAACAACTTTGCACAGATGTTCTTCTATTGTTTTATTAAATCTTTCAACCATGCCATCTGACTGCGGATGTAAAGCCATAGTCCGTGTTTTATGTATTCCTAAAAGGTCACAGAGATTCTGGAAGAGCTTTGATTCAAAGTTTCTTCCTTGATCTGAATGTAGTTCCAAAGGAATGCCAAATCGGCTGAAAACATCATTTACCAGAACTTCTGCAACTGTAGCGGCCTCTTGGTTAGGCAAAGCAAAAACTTCTGGCCATTTGCTAAAGTAATCCATGACAACAAGGATGTATTTGTTGCCCTTTTTAGTTTCTGGAAACGGTCCGGCCACATCAATAGCAATGCGTTCGAATGGCAGACCTACGTTATATTGTTTCATTTGACCTCTGGACCTTGTTTTGGGACCTTGGCTGGCTGCACAAGTCGAACATCGGCGGCACCAGTTTTTCACATCTTGAAAGTAATTGACCCAGTAAAATCGGTTTCGAATTTTGTCCATGGTTTTATTTATGCCTAGGTGCGCGCCTGATTTTCCACCATGGCATTCGGCCACTATATTGTCTACCATGCTCCTAGGAACCACTACTTGATTAACCACAGTAAGGCCATCGGCACTTTCCCAGGCACGTTTAAGGATGCTTTCCTCTACTATCAGTGATTCCCATTGTGCCCACAGTGATTTGAATATCACCCCTTGGTTTGCGATATCTTGCCATGATGGTCGTGGCTTGTTATCTTCTTTCAATCGCAAGATAGGTCCTACATCTTTGTCGTTAAGTTGTGTGGTTCTAATCGAAGCCGACATCCATTCTTCATCTGGTTCTAACTTTATCTGGCGCACGTAGGTAATTCCTTCTTTCTGGTCAATTTTCCTGCAATGTTTACAATCCTCAGGGCAAGGTCTTCTGGACAATGCATCCGCATTATTATGCACCCTTCCCGCTCGGTGCTTAATTTGATAATGGTATTGTTGTAGCTTTTCTATCCATCTCGCGACTTGCCCTTCAGGTTGTTTCATTTTCATGAGCCACTGTAACGCAGCATGATCCGTTCTAATCAGAAACTCTTGTCCATAGAGATATTTGTGAAAGTGATCTACGGATTTAATGATGGCTAGGAGCTCCTTTCTGGTAACACAATATTTTCTCTCTGGTTTGGATAGCTTCTTACTGAAAAATTCGATGACCCGTTCTTCTTCATCTTGTACTTGGGAGAGTACTGTTCCTATGCCATCGTTGCTCGCATCAGTATCTAATATGAATTTACCTTTTGGAATAGGATATGCGAGAATCGGACTAGAACATAATGCTGCCTTCAGTCTTCTAAATGCTTGGTCACATTCAGTATTCCATCTGTAAGAAGCTTTATCTTCTGTAAGTCTATGTAATGGAGACGCTATTTTGGCGAATCCTTCTACAAATCGTCTGTAGTATGTACACAGACCCAAAAAGCTTCTCAATTCATGTTTGTCACGAGGTTGAGGCCATTCTTTTATTGCTTGTAACTTCTGTTCGTCAGTATGGATGCCTTCTCGGGAAACGACGTGACCCAGGAATTCAAGTTTTTCTTGGAATAGAAAACATTTCTTTGAGTTTAATTTGAGATTGGCATTTCTGATTCTTGAAAATACTGCTCGTAAATTGTCTAGATGATCTTGAAATGATTTCCCAATTACTATGATATCATCCAAATATACTAGACAGGTTTTCCAAGTAAGGCCTCGTAGAACGACTTCCATTAGTCTTTCAAATGTAGCTGGAGCATTGCATAGGCCAAATGGCATCACATTAAACTGATAAAGTCCACTTCCAGCAGATAATGCAGTCTTCTCTTTATCCTTTTCAAAGATTCCTACTTGCCAATACCCACTTTTTAGGTCAAGAGTAGAAAACCAACATGATCCTGCCAATGTTGTTAATGTGTCGTCTATTCTTGGCAGTGGGTAACTATCTTTCTTGGTCACATCGTTAAGTTTCCTGTAATCGACACAAAATCTAGTACTTCCATCCTTTTTAGTGACCAACACCACAGGAGATGACCAAGGACTTGATGACTCTTCAATAACACCGTCGCTGAGCAATTTATTAATGAGATTGTGAACTTCTTCTTGTTTGGCCAATGGTAGTCTTCTTGGGGGCTGTCTTATCGGTTGGGCATCGCCAGTGTTGATGGAATGTTGAATAAGGTTTGTGCGTCCCGAACTACTCTTAGTGTCAAAGATATTACTTTGTTCTTCTATAAACTCTCTCGCTTTACGAAATTCTTCTGGAGTGAGATGTTGCCAAGTTGACTGAAATTGCTAAAGTACCTCCGTTGGTAACTTACTTTTCTCCTCCGAAGTTGGCTCTTCACATCTTGTTACTTTCTGGACTGGCTCAAATAATGCTACCACCTCCCCCTTATTAATTTTGACACTATTTGGGAAAATATTGGCGACTCTAATGGGGATGTCTTTATCGGTTTTAACTAGTGACTTTGCAACGAGGTAGGTGTTGGGTAATTTCTGTTGGCTTATGAGTCCGACGCAGCTTGATGTTTTACTTTCTAGCCTCCCAAAAATGATGGTCTCACTGTTACCGACCAGTCTTGTTGTACATACTGCCACGACCTTTATTGGTTCTTTATTGAAGTGACTATTTGACAAAATGAACTCTTCATTCCCAAATCTTAGGGTATTAAGTTTATTATCAAACGCAAATCCATGTTTACTTATCAAGTCCATTCCCAAAATAAATTCGTCTTCTATTTCGGCAACCAATACAGTGTGGCGAATCTTCAATCTTCCCAGCTGTAGGTCTATGTCTGTCCCCAACACCTCGGCGGATTCTCCAGTCACAGTCCTAAATGTTATTTTCTTTTCTGTTTGTCGAATTTTATATCTCGTTGCAATTTTGGACTTAAGCAATGATATGGCTGCACCGGTGTCTACTGTGATGTTAACTTGTCTTCCATTTATAAGTCCGTCAATGTTGAGGCTGTCAGCAGTATGTTTTAAACTCTTAATAGAGTAAATTTTGGGGGCTACCCTTCCATTAGTTAACACCCGCCTTTCCGTGTTGAAAAGTTTTAGTTTTTCCTGATCTCCTCTTCTGTACTTTGTCCCGCTAGATGGTAGGCGAGACCTCATTTGGACACGACAATTGCGTTGAATGTGCCCTGTAAGTCCGCATCTAAAACACTTTACATTTGGAGGGGATCGTCTGCTTTCTTTTAAAGAGTCAATCTTCTCTTTCAGTGATTGAAGAATTTGGCTTAGCGTCTTTGAGGGAACCTCTTGTTCCTTGCTCATTTCTTCACGCTCGTGAATTGAAACAGCCCTTACTTTTGGCCTGGACATGTTATTTGATGACTCAATTTCAAGGGCTCGAATCAACGCTTCACTGCTGCTATGGAAGCGTTCTCGGCGAAGTAACTTTGCTAAGTCTGTGTCTCGCAAGCCATTAATAAAGCGATCCACCGTAAAGGGATCTCTGTAATTTTCTGGCATTTCTGGGTAAGCCAAGAAAATCAGCCTCCTGATATCTGCTTCATACTCTTGTAATGACTCCCCTGCTCTTTGTTGACGAACATTTAATTCTGACCAATGTAAATTTCGCAAGTGTTCGTCTCCATACCTTCTTTCTAACGCTGCCACTAAAGCGTTATAACTCTGTTTTTGTTCGACTGGAATGGACCGTAAAAGTCCGAGTGCAGGTTCCCGTAGAGCTACTAACAACGCTCTAGCTTTTTCGTCCTCGTCCCAACCATTTGCAGCGGCGGCAGCTTCAAATTGTTGTTTGTAGGTAGACCAGGAAGACGTACCATCAAAATTTGGAGGCTTAATGTTTTGGTTGGAATTCACAACACATCCCTGAGCTTTCATTTTGTTGTGTTCTTTTTGGAGTTGTATAAGCTGTTTTGACACGTCCTGGAATTTTTCTTCCATGGTTAGAAAAACTTCTTCCCTAACATTCTGTACCTTTTCTTCAACATTATGTACCTTTTCTTCTACATTCTGCAATTTATTTTGTACCTTTTGTTCCACACTATGCATTCTTTGAGTTATTTCTTCCTTAAGATCTTTGGTTGCAGTCTTAAACACTTCTCTCAGCTGTTCGGAGTTGCTCTTTATTTGGTCAAAGTTTTCCTGCATGTCGTTCTGGTTTTGTTCAATGGTCTGTTTCATGTCACCCATGGTGTGTTTCATATCGCCCTGGTTTTGAGCTATTTGAGCTGCTAGAGCCTGCATCATTTTAGTTAAATCTTCCATCTTGGCCGATCTTTGTCTAGTAAGCATCAACTTCGTGATAAATCACTTAAAACGTGTATTTTAGGGCTACAAAGCGAATGTCGAAGTCGGTTTTTCAATATCTCTTCCAATTCTTAAATTGAACCTAATGGAATGTTCTGGAATATACTGGTAAATGCCACTCTTTCTGCTACTAGGCAAATGTAGAAGTCACTTTTTGATTATCTCTTTTGGTTCTCGAATAGACCGTCGTAGAATGTTATGGAATATTCTAGAAATTCTTTCTAATTCTTACTTTTGAAATAACTAAACTAATGTCGAAGTCGGTATCTGTATATCTCTTCTAGTTTTTGAATAGAACGTCGTAGAATGTTATAGAATCTTCTAGAAATTCTTTTTAGTTCTTACTTTTGAAATTACTAAGCTAATGTCGAAGTCGCTTTTTTTGGATATTTCTTCTGGTTTTTGAATAGAGCGTCGTAGAAAGTGATAGAATATTCTAGAAAATCTCTCTAATTATCAATTTTTGGACTGTAAAGTTAATGTCGAAGTCGGTTCTTAAATATCTCTTTTGGTTTTTGAATAAAACAATATCGAACTTTTTCGAATATTCTGGAAAAATTACTTACTGTTTTTCTGTCCAATTGTCCTATCCGGTGGTCTTTGCACTATTTAGTTCCGAATATTCTGGCAAAATCACTTACTGTTCTTCTTTTTAATTGTCCTAACCGGTGGTACTGTGTAAGGATAGTCTTTGCACTATTTATTTCTTTTAATCTCACTTCTGACACCAATTGTTACGGGTTCTCCACAACAATTAAAACTCGCAATTGTTAAAAACGATACGTCAATTTATTCCGACAAATTATGTACAAAAACACGCACTTAAACTTACTAATAACTTGCTAATAATTCACTACTTTAATACGCCTATTAACTTCGCATTAACATCTAGCGATTTGTACCATTGGTTATCTCTAACTGACTGCCTGGTGACCATCTCTCTCGAACTTTCCGGCAGCCTTCGACGTCCGGAAAGTTCTCGTAATATTGCGACCGCAAGTCACAGATAACGCAAATAAAACCTAGACTAAGAATACAACCTTAAGATAAATCAACCTAATACTACACTAAACCTAAATAAATTCCAATTATAAAATTTAAATAACTTAAATTTGTAACAATATGTTCAAGGTATTTCAGAAAACATAAGACGAATAGCTAAACACTATAATATAAAAACAGTATTTTCTTCGGAAAATACGATAAGAAGTTTTGTAACTAAAACAAAACCAGACAATCCCTCAAATAATAAGGAATGTATTTACCAAATCCCGTGTGAGTGTGGTAAATCATATGTAGGTGAAACGAAACGCCCTCTTCAGGTTAGAGTAAATGAACATCTAAAAAGTACCCAATTAAAGGATATTGAAAAATCCGGTTTAGCAGATCATGCATGGTCAAATGATCATAGGATTCAGTGGTCAGAAGCTAAAGTTTTACATAGGGAGGCGCATTGGCGAAAACGAAAGTTTATTGAAGCTGCGTTTATAATGCTGAATAAAGAAGTTTTCAGTCAACCAAGCACGGACATACCAAACATATGGAAACCACTCCTTAAGGAAAACAGGCGTCTTACGATTAAAAAGGGGGCGGGCCGTCACACCTGACTGCACACCAAGTAGTATAAGTAGTAGCCTAGAGACTAGATTGTTTAGTTTACACTTGATAACGGTTAGAGATACTTACTAACCGAAACGTCGTGTCTTAAAATAAATAAAGACAATGGAAGTCCGAAATTTTATTTCTACACAATCATTGTCTACGAGTTTCAAACAAAGAGTTGAAGAACGGTACGGACCCGGAATCAACAATCTATTCAGAGGCTACGAGAAGACCAAACTTAAAGTGATAAAGGAAGAAGAACACATTTCATTCTTGTGCGAGGCGCGCGACTGTGGTGTCATTCCGGTTGGTTTCCGCCTAAAAGCCAACTTTCCTGGAGTGAGAACGAAGAAGATCTTAGAGAGGACCAGCCAAGCACTAATCCGATCCCAAATCAGTTACCATCGATGGAGAAAAGCCAACTTCAACACCGACATGGAGGAGCGTTTTGACGAAATTAGACGACACACATGGGAGGAAGACTACGAACCGATACTGAGTAAAATTTACAGTACGTGCAACAGAGGACGACAGAAGATAAGATCAACTCACCGAGAAAAACTTAAGAAACTACAGACACTTACTCAAGATAGAACAGACTCAACAACACCAAGCACTATAGTGAACATCTCCAAAAGGACTCGGAGCACCAACGAAGAATTGGTACTCAGTAAGGGACTTAAGTTCGCCATTGCACCGGCACAGACACCGACACTAGATATTATTGCGGCAATAGAGACCGTTAGTCTACCTCAACCCGAAGCTGATGAGTTTCGCCATAAAGTAAGAACAACGTTGGACAGAAAGAAGCAACAAAAGACAAACATCACCAGTCAAGAACAACGGGCAATCAAGAACCTGCAGGCTGACAAATCAATCAAGATTCTACCGGCCGACAAAGGAAACGCGACGGTGATCATGGATGTCGAGACTTAAGACAAAAAGATCCAAGAAGTACTGGAGAAAGGAGACTACAAGCAACTACCCAAAGATCCAACCACCACCATAGAAGGACGCATCTACAGGACTTTGAAGAAGTATGCTGAAAATATCCCGGACGCTGTTAGATCCCGCCTGACTCCACACCACAGTAAGGCACCACATTTTTATGGATTACCAAAGATCCATAAAAATGATATACCACTGCGACCAATTACCAGCTCCAGGGACTCACCGACCAGCACTTTGTCGAGGTTTTTGTTGGACATAATTCAACCACTACAGGGTAAGTCCGAATCTTTTGTCAAAAACTCGGAACATTTTGTCGAGATTTTAAAAGGTATCGAATTAGATCCCGGCGATAGATTTGTAAGTTTTGATGTGAAAGTCTCTACACCAACGTGCCAATAAATGAGTCACTCAGTATCATCAAAAACAAATTACAAACTGATGATACACGTCATGAGAGAACAACGCTATCGGTGGAGGGGGTGATGGATCTTTTGGAGCTCTGTCTCCGTAACTCTTACTTTCAAGTGAAAGATAAGTTTTACGCGCAAAATGATGGACTCCCAATGGGTTCATCTCTTTCGCCAGTGGTAGCAAACATCTACATGGAGTGGTTCGAGGATCATGCGATCAACACAGCAAGAGTCAAACCAAAACTATGGCTACGATACATGGATGACACATTTATTATATGGCCGGAAAACGAACTACAAAATGTTCTACACCATTTAAACGGTATTCGACCAACAATCAAGTGCACCATGGAAATTGAAAAAGATTCGGCCTTACCTTTTTTGGATGTTCTTGTCAAACGATTAGACAGAAACATTCAAACCACTGTATATAGGAAACCTACACACACGGGACAGTACCTAAATTTTAAGTCTAATCATTCTGTTGCAACAAAACAAGGAGTTATAAGAAGTTTGTATTTAAGAGCCGTAAATATTTGTAGTAATAATGAAGAATTAACCACAGAAATTAACAACATTAAAAAGGACTTACAACAGAATGGTTATTCCGAGAAATTAATAAACTCAACGATATTTAAAATTAAAAACAAACCAAATGTACCAAATTCTCAAAATATTAATCCGTTTGGTGTTATTAACATTCCATATGTTCAAGGGATTTCAGAAAACATAAGACGAATAGCTAAACACTATAATATAAAAACAGTATTTTCTTCGGGAAATACGATAAGAAGTTTTGTAACTAAAACAAAACCAGACAATCCCTCAAATAATAAGGAATGTATTTACCAAATCCCGTGTGAGTGTGATAAATCATATGTAGGTGAAACGAAACGCCCTCTTCAGATTAGAGTAAATGAACATCTAAAAAGTACCCAATTAGGGGATATTGAAAAATCCGGTTTAGCAGATCATGCATGGTCAAATGATCACAGGATTCAGTGGTCAGAAGCTAAAGTTTTACATAAGGAGGGGCATTGGTGAAAACGAAAGTTTATTGAAGCTGCGTTTATAATGCAGAATAAAGAAGTTTTCAGTCAACCAAGCACGGACATATCAAACATATGGAAACCACTCCTTAAGGAAAACAGGCGCCTTACGATTAAAAAGGGGGCGGGCCGTCACACCTGACTGCACACCAAGTAGTATAAGTAGTAGCCTAGAGACTAGATTGTTTAGTTTACACTTGATAACGGTTAGAGATACTTACTAACCGAAACGTCGTGTTTTAAAATAAATAAAGACAATGGAAGTCCGAAATTTTATTTCTACACAATCATTGTCTACGAGTTTCAAACAAAGAGTTGAAGAACGGTACGGACCCGGAATCAACAATCTATTCAGAGGCTACGAGAAGACCAAACTTAAAGTGATAAAGGAAGAAGAACACATTTCATTCTTGTGCGAGGCGCGCGACTGTGGTGTCATTCCGGTTGGTTTCCGCCTAAAAGTCAACTTTCCGGGAGTGAGAACGAAGAAGATCTTAGAGAGGACCAGCCAAGCACTAATCCGATCCCAAATCAGTTACCATCGATGGAGAAAAGCCAACTTCAACACCGACATGGAGGAGCGTTTTGACGAAATTAGACGACACACATGGGAGGAAGACTACGAACCGATACTGAGTAAAATTGACAGTACGTGCAACAGAGAACGACAGAACATAAGATCAACTCACCGAGAAAAACTTAAGAAACTACAGACACGTACTCAAGATAGAACAGATTCAACAACACCAAGCACTATAGTGAACATCTCCAAAAGGACTCTGAGCGCCAACGAAGAATTGGTACTCAGTAAGAGACTTAAGTTCGCCATTGCACCGGCACAGACACTAGATATTATTGCGGCAATAGAGACCGTTAGTCTACCTCAACCCGAAGTTGATGAGTTTCGCCATAAAGTAAGAACAACGTTGGACAGAAAGAAGCAACAAAAGACAAACATCACCAGTCAAGAACAACGGGCAATCAAGAACCTGCAGGCTGACAAATCAATCAAGATTCTACCGGCCGACAAAGGAAACGCGACGGTGATCATGGATGTCGAGACTTACGACAAAAAGATCCAAGAAGTTCTGGAGAAAGGAGACTACAAGCAACTACCCAAAGATCCAACCACCACCATAGAAGGACGCATCTACAGGACTTTGAAGAAGTATGCTGAAAATATCCCGCCCGACTCCACACCACAGTAAGGCACCACATTTTTATGGATTACCAAAGATCCATAAAAATGATATACCACTGCGACCAATTACCAGCTCCAGGGACTCACCGACCAGCAATTTGTCGAGGTTTTTGTTGGACATAATTCAACCACTACAGGGTAAGTCCGAATCTTTTGTCAAAAACTCGGAACATTTTGTCGAGTTTTTAAAAGGTATCGAATTAGATCACGGCGATAGATTTGTAACTTTTGATGTAGAAAGTCTCTACACCAACGTGCCAATAAATGAGTCACTCAGTATCATCAAAAACAAATTACAAACTAATGATACACGTCATGAGAGAACAACGCTATCGGTGGAGGGGGTGATGGATCTTTTGGAGCTCTGTCTCCGTAACTCTTACTTTCAAGTGAAAGATAAGTTTTACGCGCAAAATGATGGACTCCCAATGGGTTCATCTCTTTCGCCAGTGGTAGCAAACATCTACATGGAGTGGTTCGAGGACCATGCGATCAACAGAGCAAGAGTCAAACCAAAACTATGGCTACGATACATGGATGACACATTTATTATATGACCGGAAAACGAACTACAAAATTTTCTACACCATTTAAACGGTATTCGACCAACAATCAAGTGCACCATGGAAATTGAAAAAGATTCGGCCTTACCTTTTTTGGATGTTCTTGTCAAACGATTAGACAGAAACATTCAAACCACTGTATATAGGAAACCTACACACACGGGACAGTACCTAAATTTTAAGTCTAATCATTCTGTTGCAACAAAACAAGGAGTGTGGCCTATTAAAATGCGTTGGGTGACATTTGTGGCAGCTTAAAGACGTTGCTGCCATTTTGTGACACTGTAATTAGAATAATAACAATTTGCCAGCTTGTGACACAACAAAACCACTGAATAATTAAACAAATATCTGGAAGCAGAACTGTATTTTCCAGCTAGGTAAAACATTGATATGCCCGGTAACTTTTATACAGTGGAGAAGAGGGGGGGGGGGTTCAGAAATAAGAAAATTTTACGTGCGCCACAGTGTTTTAATATCAATGTTTTACAAAGAAGATCTTGATTAAAATACAGTTCAACCCAAACGTTGTAGCCAAACAATGAAATTCTACCTACTTCCGAGGCTTCCAGAGTATTTGTGTAATTAAAAAAAACCAAAAAAAAATTGACTAATAGACAAAATATTGAATTAAGATGATGAAAGATTGAATTAAGATGACAAAACTAGAAGCACTTTACAGGTAGATGGACTCCTTTAACAGATCATAGTGCACCTACATCTGAGTCACTAGTGTGAGACTCAGTTATATGAATTATTGTTAAAAAAAATATATATATACTTCCAAAATTATTCCATCATAGGAGAGATCTGGACCAAATATCTGCTGTCATCATTCTACGTTAGGTAGAATGAGACAGACAGCAACCCAGTCCGAGATCTACCCCATGAGGCAGAACAATGTAAAGAAACCGCTAAAAAATATAACCTCATCTCTCTTTTGTCTCTGCAAAGTTGGTTCATTGGATTGTACAAATAACACAAAGATTTAGTTCATCTTGTATAATTCAATGGTAAAATCAAATAAAATTACCGGAAACATTAAAAAATAAATGAAATGGATGAAAACAAGGGCCAAAATAGCAAAGCACTTTAAATTTCACAGAAAAATTATCTTAAATATACCGCAAAATTGGGGTTATGACGTCATACCTTTATCTTGCGTTCACAAGAAGTATTAAAATTAAACTGTGCAAAATTATATATGGAAAGATTATGTCTAAATGATATTGTGAGAATTATATATGAAAAAAATTATAGTTAAGGCTTGCTCCTACCTTGGTCCTTGATTATTTTATGTGTGTTTTATTTTGTAAACCTGGAAGTGGTGTACTCCGCCATTCCTCACTGCTACTCTGGTCCTGGTTCTGCCCGCGCCTCCCCTCGTGCTTGCTTAGCACATGGTGCTAGGGCAGCACATGGTGGTCAAAAGGTTGTGAGATCCTTGCCCGAGCGTAAAACCCTGTGGAAAATGAAATGTTTCAGTTTCCTGGAATTCGTCTATTTTGCACGAAGTTCCCCTACACCGAGTAATTTAATCAAGAACCCCATGTCGACTCAATAAAATAAAGTAGATTTAAACAGATGAACTAAACTAATCCTAACGTACCTTTCCCAGGGTTACAACTGGCTCGTCGATGGAACAGAACTTCGTTCCACCAGCACAACTGTCCCGTCGATGGAATGGACGGTGCTGTAACCAAAGGAGAAAACAATATATAGTTTTTATCCAACATGTGGTTAAAAGAAAAATATAAAAACGTCAAAAATTCCCCACGTCTTTTGTCAAAAAAGTACATTTCACACGAAAAATAATTACAATTTGGGAGGCAAATATTATCTTGAAGAGTCCTCAAATAATAAAAAAAAATGAAAAAAATAAAATCGAACTTACCACGCTTATTTCCCGTAGAAACGGCGTAGGCCGCCTTAAATCCCTCTATACAGAGGATATTAGCCGTCCACGAGATACGCCTCACGACGGACTCACTCTTCACAGTCTCTGGGACAGAACCTGCAGTTTCTGCAGTGCCAATAACCAAAAACAATGGCGATCCCAGAGACTTGATGCCGACCCAGCCAAAATTCGTTAGGAAAAAGAGACCAGGCACTTTGTCGAGAACACAAAAAATGAATTGGCCGGAAACCGTTCGTAGATCTGGTGGGGCAGTACCAACCCAATTTTCCCGGTTAAATTCAAATAAGGATGCAAACCTATTTAAAAAAACCGCTCTCACCAAAAAAAAACCCTAAATGCAGTTTGCGAAACTGGAGGAAAAACCCGCGGTTTTCAAACTAACCAATGAGGAAATACACCAATATTTCCATACCGGTATATAGGGGGCAGCACCGACCAAGGGGATAGAAAATACGTAAGACGCACACTGAGATGTTGTCGGATCTATTTCCACGGTTGGAATTTTTATAACAAGGACGTCGAGACACCCTCCATACATAGACCGAACATTTGCCTACCGGACCCCTGCCGACATAGCAAGTAGGAGGAAAATAACCAGACGGACTATAAGAAGCTCAGCATTGAAACCATCAACTGTAAAATCACTTACTGGAGATCAGAGCTTGCATCAAACCCAGGAATATTCGAACACTCAACCAATTCCCATAAGAGTAAAGCTATACTGAGTGTAGAATTTAGTTGTATTTTAGTTACAGTCTTAGTCAAAAATTTCCTTTGCTCTTTATAAATGTTTTCTCTAAGATTCATATGGTTTAACGCCATTTTTGAAAAACATTTCTACATTAATAAAGTTGTTTCTGAACTTGAACCTAAAATACACATTGAACTACTGCTCAAACTCGGCACAAGAGTGTTCAGATGTTAAGTTTGCTCACCACTAGCTAGCCCTACACAACCTTCAATCCGACTAACTGAGCTAGTTATTAACTTTACATAACTATGATTATACATAAATTTATATAATATAAAAATACGATTTTGTTTACTCTTTTAGTCCTGGTTTTTATTCCTCGTTTATCTTCCATTTACGAAAGTGCATAACTCGTATTTATTTTATCTTCTCCTTATCAAATTAATAAAGATATCAAAGTGGGCGGAGCCTCCCCAAGTAACACAAAGTGGACAATATAGTTTAAAAGCAAAAACTTTGCTGTGAAAGTGTTGTCAGAGCTTAGTTTTTGCTGTAAAACAGCTAGTTGTGGTTTAGAAATTATTTTAGTTATAGAACCTCTCTGATAGCAGGTGTTTATGGGTGAAATGGCTTTTGATGTAATATTATACAGGACTTGCTCTTTTAAAGTTAAATAATTGCTTATAAGCATGCTAAAATTTAGCTAGCTTAATAACATAAATTTTAAGCTCTTATTCCTATTATTTAGCTAGAAAAAGCAACAATTTAGCAATTTTGTATTTTAAGCTGTTTATTACAAAACTTTTGAACAGCCCCCAAAAATGCTTGGCCAAAAGAGCAGTGCGATTATGACTCTTGAAAAAAGGAGATTTATTGTCATGCCTGATCCAAGGTTCGTAAAGAAACCGGTTGTGTGGTAACTCCCAGCCAATGACGCGGCATTTTGCCTGTTCCACGGTCAATAAAGAAAGACCTATACGTTACATTATGAGAGAAAGAGAGATAGGTCTATTTAAAAGCCGAAAAAATACCAAAATTTATTACAAAATTAAATCATTTAAAATTTTATGATAAAAATTCCAATAGTTTTATAAATATCAGATTCAGGACACGATTATAAATACTTTTCCTACTCTCTTGTTCAATTTAATGAAATTTTTTACGCCGAACTCTAAAGCAAACTAGCCACATATTATTGGTTTTTTTTGGTGGGTAGGAAATAACTAAAACTAGGTTTTTTTGTGTAAAATTTATACAAACAAATTTAATAAAAAGGAAGTTAAAATGACTAAAAGTCAATAAGGCAGTAAGGGATTTTTTTTGATCACCCCTACAAAACGCATTTTCAAGAAATATCATAAAAAATACATCGACTGTAACGCAAGGCTAATATGCCTTCCCTCCTGCTTGAGCGTTATACAGAGTGTTCCAAGTTAAGTGTCCACCATTGCTAACTTTTTTATTATAAAGATAGAAAAAAGTTTAAATTGGCAAACTAGTAGAATTTTTAATGCTGGTTAAGATACTTAAATTTTTAAAAAATAGAGCATCGGTTTTTGGTTTTTTTCAAAAAACATTTAAAAAAATTTATATATCCTCTATTTTATATTCTTTTCTGATAGGCCTTTTAATTCTAAACAATTTTATAAAAAAAAAATTTGCCTAAAGTTTAAAATAATAACGAAGAAATTTTAAATTCAAAATTACGTAAGTATTTTAATTTTAGTTGGTAGCATGTAGTCTAAGCGTAGATTTTAATTTGGAATATTTTCGGTATTTTTAACTTTGAGAAAATAAATCAAATATTTAAAATAAATTAACAGCAATATTATTTTCCCCAATTTTTACGAAATTTTTAAATTATTTTTTTTTAAGTTTAATTTTTTTCATGAAGAGGTAGATATGCTGTGTGTTCACGCAGCGGGTAGGAAGAGTGGACTGTATGGAAGGAATTACCTGCGTAACATTGATCGGAAAGGAAGGGTGAAAGTTATGCCATAGGTTCGTTTAAGGAAATCTACAACTGCTTATTGCTAGGGCACTTACCGAGTCGATTTTCTTGTTATTCTTCTGCAGGGCCCTGCTTACAGCATCATCATTACCAAGTTGATTGAAGGTAGCACTAAATAGTCATTAGCTTTAGTTTAAAACCCGGAAAATGTTGTCACTTTGTTGAAAAGTAAGGAAGAACGGAAAATATGTCCTTTTTAGAGAGCGGACATGTTGGAATCTCTCTTGATCCTGCGCATTGCGTTCAATGTGCCCAAATATATTTAGACAGTTGCGGGTAAGAAGGAAATACGCGGGAGGGAACAAAATAGGTATAAAATTTAAAATTAATGGAAAACGCTTGTGCGTGAACACTGTGTAATAGGTACATCATTTAAGAACTATTTTTAGCATCAGGCGCCTTAAAAACAGCCAACAACATTGAGTATTTTTAAACTATTAGTAATTTTCTATGTGTATATAAAGTTCATTTCATAATCTTTGTCCTGGCCTATACTGATTGTGATGATAACTATCAAAAAGTTATCTTAAAAATTATGTGTTGGTTGCAGATATCAGATGCAGTATAGAGAGAAAACCCATACCCCCAAGGTCTATGTCCCAGCTCCCCTTGTAACCTTGTATGACCCACATTGTATGGGTAGAAAACAACCGACACAGGAAAATTTGTGTTTGTTAAAATTTTTAATTATATTTAAAAACTCACCAACTCTTTTAGTTAGTTTTTAATATATTTATAGTAAGAACGTAATAGGTGTTTAAACACTTACACGACGAAAAGACCCAAAATGTACAAAATTTCCTCGCTAAAGACGAAATTTCGATATAAACAGCGTTTGACTGCTGATTTCTAGCAAAACTGTGACGTAGCCCTGACGTCACGGCCCGGCCGCCTAAACACCGAGTTACGCAACCGGTTTCTTTACGGACCGTGTCTTCTGTTTGTTGTTTTCTTTTCTAACCTAATCTCTGGTTGTGTGTTGTGTTTTTTATTTAAACAAGCAATTTGATGTTTGTTTAAACAAATGTCCACTCACAGCCATAAAAGATAGTTATTTGCCCATCTTTTAGAGTATCCCTTTATCTTTGACAGGGAACTAAAGTTGGGTAAACAGTGACTGGTTCCTTGAAACCCTGGTGCGATGCCTTGTCAGGGGGCACACAATGAAGCCATTACAAGGGGTTCCTGCCTGGTACTTATCAGTCCTGAGTGAACCTTAAAAGTGCTGTCAAAATTTTTTCATCAGTCTGACTGTTTTTTGTTGTAACTCAAGGGCTGGTGTATATAACAACATAATGCACCATGGACAAACATAATGCTTGATTTTGGTACATTGGTCCTCCATTTTTCTGCCTGCTTAGCATTAATAGATGATATATAATTAAGCACTAACTTTGTCATCATTATGCACTATGTGAGCTGCCGACAGCAAGTGTACAAATTTTTTAGTAAGTACTGTAGAATTGGTTTAACTTAGCACATAATCAGGCCAGGCTCTCAAAAAGGTATGGACCCACTTGTGTAACCCATTATATTGGGCCCTCTAAGGTGCTGCACCCTGGGCATTAAGAAGCCAGTTTATTAGTTGAATAACTAAATAAATAAATTTCTTGTTTTTATTTACCTAGTTACCTTAATAACAAAAATTTCCTCTACCTATTCCTACTAAGGCCTGCCTTACCAGTGGTGATCCCAGAGAGGATGGAGGCGATCACCTCTCCCCCTTTTTCTAGAGAACTTTAAATACAAAGGGCACATTCTAGTGTATTACATAACTAAGTAAAAAACTATTTTGGTAATTGTGTAATAAATATGGTTTCTCAAGAATTTCCATTTATTTTAAAGAATGTATTTCGAAAAATCCTTAGAGGTACAAAAAACTTTTATTTTGGCATGTTAGAAAAAAAAACATTTTTTTGTAAAAGAAAACCATATACTGCCTAATTAATTTTTTAAGTCTATACAATGTATGTTCAAAAAATCTAAATTGTCCTCCTTTTTGTTGTATCTCTGGAACCCTTCTGTTGGACCACTCACCAATGTAATACACATTTGATACAATTGTGTATTGAATTGAATTGAATAAATCTTTATTAGCCAATCATGCTATTTCAAATTACAAACATTAATATAAAAACATAGATTTAAATGTTAATGTTAATACATTCACCGCTATTTCTATAACAATAATTCCAAACTTATTATTTTACATTCATGGGGGTTGGGGAGGCAAGAGGGGCCCCTTTCTTATTAGATTTTTTTAGATTATGAATATGCATAATAGCACCAAGGTAACCCCCAGGTCTGTCGTAAGAGCTAACTAAAGAAACCTTGACCCATGGGTAGTCTGGTAACGGACAAGCTTTGACCAGTAGGTAAAAACATATAGAACAGCTAGTGCAGGCACATTGTGGCTCTCCGTACCCTGTTGATTGTCAAAAGGTATGGTATATGGAGTGCCTATTTTGAACTAACAGCTAGTGCAGGCACATTGTGGCTCTCTGTACCCTGTTGATTATGTCAAAAGGTATACCAGTGCTCTAAGGCTATAATTATGGCATTATGTGGTATATCATGACTAAGTTTCTGGCCTAAAATATATTTTGAACTCTACTGGGTTCTATTTACTAGATAGAATTTAAACTGTTATCTGAGTCATACACAGTAAGTACACAGCACAACATACCCAGAAAGGCATGCCTACGTGCCAGGTTAGATCCTTTAAGGGTGCTAACTGCCACTACCGTACATTCATGGTAATAAAGCAAAGATGTTTAATTCCCTGTACATTATATAATTTAATTTTAATAATTATTCAAAAAAAATGTGTAAAATGAGTAGGAGTCAATTGCAACCAGACCCCCTTTTTGGCTTCCTTGCTGACATTCCCAAGGGCTGGGCAAATGGGCCCCATTCTGGTTTGCTTTCTGGAGTTTGTACTTCATTTCTTTTAACTGCTTCTAAAATTAAAAAATGTAAATAAAACTTTACCTAAAAATTAAATAAAACAAGGCAATCAATGTGCCATGCTTTTTTCATTTTTTCTTACTTGGGACAAGTGAAAATTAGTAGTCAAGAGTGTGTTTAGCGAGGGGTGAACAGCTAACCCAAAATGTGTACACGATTGTGAAAATCCACAATCTTTTGCTAAGATTGTGAGGGATTGTGGCAAGATTGTGAGGGGATTGGGGACGGCGTAGGGGGGCCGTCCCATCAAAATTCTTGTGACCAAAAAAAAAAACAAAAAGGTCATCATGTCTATAGCACAGATCACCTTGATCTGTGTCTATAGTTTCCTTTGCTGCCCTCTTAATTTACTGTTACCGGCCCTGCTACTTAATAACCGAGGGGTGACCAGCTAACCCCAAAATGTGTACACCGATTGTGAAAATCCACAATCTTTTGCTAAGATTGTGAGGGATTGTGTACAGATTGTGAGGGATTGTGGTGAGATTGTGAGGGATTGTGACTGATTGGGAGGGATTGTGTAAAGATTGTGAACAGATTGTGAGAAATGTGTACACCGATTGTGAGAGCTGTTCACCCCTTGGTGTTTAGTAAAAAACAGTCAAATCAGAATGTTCAAAAAAAAATAGTGTTTCTTAATGACAAATTATGTCATGACACAATGTTTGAATCCATCAGATCAAAAAATATTTTTTTAATCTCATTGGTTTGAATGACACTCTGTTTTTTTTACTTCAAGTCAAGCGGCTTTAGTAGTCTGTTTATTTAGACTTACCTGATTCCAAGCAGAGTGCACCAGAGTCAATTGCCAGTACCAAGCACTGTGGGAATTCTCCCCTTGCAATTACCAATTACTGAGAGTGTGTGGGGCCTCATTTAAAGAACTTGAACCAAGCTTGTATGTTGTCATGTTATTATATTTTTTGTATAAACAGCCTTACAGTTTCCTTCTGTAATGATATCTTATGTCATGCTATGTCTTATGATATGCTATGTTTCTGTATAAACCCAGCTTAAGGGTTTCTGATGGCGATGGCCAATACAATGTTTTTTGCTTCCCACTGGTGGGGTACTGTGGTAGGGCACGTAATAACTTTATCTTCTAACGTTCGCACTATTTTTAATTGAAATATTTGTTTATTTTGTTGTTGTGACACCGCCCAAGATGAAAGATAACATCTGTGACTCTTCTTTTTTTTTCGTATTACCTATTGGGCCAACTGTTAGAAGGCAAGTTAGCTAGAAATCAACATTATTTAGGCTTAAATATTAAAAAATAGTTTGTCTAGAGGTAAACTGCTGAAACCAATGAGACGGCCGAGGCGGCCATGATGGTTTTCCAATTTATTTTTCTTTAAATTTATGGACTAAAAAATATTAATTTGCAGGGAATCCCGGGCCTAAATAAATTCTAGAAAGTGCTAAATTCAATAAAATATGACTAAGAATTGATTTATCAGGTATTTAGAGGATAATTGTAATAAAATAATTTCTAACCTAAAAACAAACACCGAAAAAAAACGTTTATTATTCTGAATTTTCGAGGCGCTTGCGTTTTGACGAGCCATCTTGACCTGTTTCATCAGAAAAGTTAACCTGGCAAACATTTTGACGATGAAAACCACCTTTTTTGCGCGATTATATCACAGTAGTGTAGAACATAACAAGTTTTTCTTCAGCCATTTTAGTAAAGTCTCTGTCCATTACAGGAAATAGTTATTTTGCAATAGTTGCCATTGTTTCTTGTTTATTTCTAGACAAAATTACTTTAATGTTAACGTGCTATATTTTGGAGCTCTTATGGACACCTTGAGAGCTAAACAAAGATTGCCTAATCAGCAACGACAACACTTTAGAAGCTGCTTAGCTGTGAAACGGCATACAGCTGTAATAGCTATTTTACATTCAGTTTTGCTCTTAAAGGGTTTTGGTAGCTGTTTTTCAGCAATTTGTGTTACTTGGGTCGGTTGTTACTGGTCAAACCGTGGACCTAAATATGTTTTCGTGCTATCACAACTAGCTATGAGGTTCGGATTGTCCCAATATCCTCGAAAATAAACGTAAGGGAATGAAATGTTCATCTAAATGTTTCCTTCCTGTTACTGAAACCATTTGTGATGCGGCAACGCCGCCATTCCCCAGCAGATTAGCTGTTTATCTTCGTGAACGTCAAAGAAAATTATGAAATTTTACGGATAAACAAAACAACCAAAAGTTTTTATGTGATTTTCCCGAAACCTGTGATCCTAAATTTCAATTTCGATGTCCAGATAATGCGATGTGCGTAGTGTCCACAGTAATTCGATGGAATGTCTCCTTTATAAGGTAACTTTTTGGACCCTATATAACCTCCAAACCTAGCTCTATAAAATACCCTTAATTTGTGTACAGAAAGACGAGTCGAAGAGCCTTTATTATTTACCTAAATAAACAAATATGTAACGTTGCCTTAAGCGTAAAAATGACACGTTACAGGAGTTATAAGAAGTTTGTATTTAAGAGCCGTAAATATTTGTAGTAATAATGAAGAATTAACCACAGAAATTAACAACATTAAAAAGGACTTACAACAGAATGGTTATTCCGAGAAATTAATAAACTCAACGATATTTAAAATTAAAAACAAACTAAATGTACTAAATTCTCAAAATAATAATCCGTTAGGTGTTATTAACATTCCATATGTTCAAGGGATTTCAGAAAACATAAGACGAATAGCTAAACACTATAATATAAAAACAGTATTTTCTTCGGGAAATACGATAAGAAGTTTTGTAACTAAAACAAAACCAGACAATCCCTCAAATAATAAGGAATGTATTTACCAAATCCCGTGTGAGTGTGGTAAATCATATGTAGGTGAAACGAAACGCCCTCTTCAGGTTAGAGTAAATGAACATCTAAAAAGTACCCAATTAGGGGATATTGAAAAATCCGGTTTAGCAGATCATGCATGGTCAAATGATCACAGGATTCAGTGGTCAGAAGCTAAAGTTTTACATAAGGAGGCGCATTGGCGAAAACGAAAGTTTATTGAAGCTGCGTTTATAATGCAGAATAAAGAAGTTTTCAGTCAACCAAGCACGGACATACCAAACATATGAAAACTACTCCTTAAGGAAAACAGGCGTCTTACGATTAAAAAGGGGGCGGGCCGTCACACCTGACTGCTTACCAAGTAGTATAAGTAGTAGCCTAGAGACTAGATTGTTTAGTTTACACTTGATAACGGTTAGAGATACTTACTAACCGAAACGTCGTGTTTTAAAATAAATAAAGACAATGGAAGTCCAAAATTTTATTTCTAACCTACACTACTGTGATATAATCGCGCAAAAAAGGCGGTTTTCATCGTAAAAATGTGTGCCAGGTTAACTTTTCTGATAAAACAGGTCAAGATAGCTCGTCAAAACGCAAGCGCCTCAAAAATTCAGAATAATAAACGTTTTTTTTCGGTGCTTAGGTCAGAAACTATTTTATTACAGTAAGGCGCTGACTGTGACGTAGCACGGCACCCCGACACAAAATATGATTCCGGAACGTACCACCAACTAATCTAATCGTGTCATTGACTGAACTTACACATTATTATCCGATTATTTACCATCTCTTTTTAAACTAATGTATTAGTAAGGGCACTTAATAATATTAAACACACATGAGTTTAATAACTAAACATTGGTCTACTCGTTTTATTTACTTAACTCATACATTGTCATCCAGCTACTTACTCTCTCTTTTTAACTCTAAGTAGTGGGACGGGCGCATCCAGTCTAAAACAGTTGTGCCATTTTGACAATCAACGTCAATGAATTTTCTAATACACACAGTGGGCTCGCGGATCTAATTTTTGACCAAAAAGAGTTAAATTAAAAACATACTGAAACTTCTAAACCTCTTTACTAAAAAGAGTAGATAGTGCAGCAGGCCTTGAAAAAACAATGACTTAATTGACGTAACTTTCAGTTCTTTTTTAGAAGTGGCATGTTTCCTTTTAAATGAACGCGTTAAAGTACCATATTTGTATGGCGGTTTGATCCAGATTTTAAGCCATTTTACGACAATATTTTATGTTGTATAAAATTCACATAAAATAAATCTTGTAAAAAGAGGTAGGGGAAATGGGGGCAAAATGGGGTACGCAGGTAAAACGGGATATCGCAGTTTTAAGCAAATTGCGCAAAAATAAAACCTCTTAATATCAGATGTTTTATCCTTATGACTGGTTCAATTCTCTGCAATATGATTGGTGCCGGTCAGCTGAGCTTCAGTTAGTTTTTACTCAACAGTTGATGTTGTGCGCTGTTTATTGTAGAAATAGCTTGCGCATTTTTTCACGGTAAATACATTTTTTACTGACTTTCAAAAACTTTGTTTACATTAAACGATTAGCGGGTTTATGTATTATTCATAATTAAACGCATCACCAGTAAGATTAGTCCTTTACTATGTATAATTTTTGTTTGGTTTGAACCAAAACGGGGTTTTTCCATGGGGATAAAATGGGGTACCTTGTTATACCTAGTAACCTACAACCCATTTTGCCCAAAAAACATTTTTGTTTTTTGATAACAACATCACTGAAACTCGTATTTTATGTTCTCTTTGCAAAAAATTGACGTAAAATTCGTGTAGTAGAGTCGACAGCGATGACTTGGTCGCTGAAATTCTTTATAAATTCTGTAGTTACTAAATTTTATGATTATAAATGTATTTACAATATATTACAACTTTTTATTTTTTAAATAAGTATTTTTAACTTGTTTAGTATTTTAATAAATAAGACTGGTCTTACAAAAATATTGATTCTAAATTACACACCCACATAGGCACCCCATTTTACCAAAAGCAACTTTTTACAAAAATAAAAGTATGATGGAGTTCTAAATCGTTTAAACTAAAAACTAGAACATAAAGATAACGTATCTAGCCAACTTATTCCAAATGACGAACGCAATGGTGACCATTTAATAGGAGAAATAAGCCTATAAAATTAAGTATCCCATTTTGCCACCCTTTCCCCTAATTAGACTTTCTACCCGTACATTTTGAGTCCAATTTTAATATATAGACAGGTCAGACAATGGTTTTTGCGTGGCATTTCTGAAATTCTATAAAAAAATAAATTTCTTATAAATGTTGCACAAAAATTTTGCTTCCTTCATCAACCATGTTGTTTGTTTTATTATTTTTAAAACACTTTAGGCTAAATTAAACAAACAAACATGGAAAAATATATATTAATAAAAAATATAAATAATGTATAAAAATACTAACTATATACTAATTTTAAACAAATAAAAAGATGGTCACTCCATAATAAAAACCAACTGCAATATCTCAAAAACCAAAAATTACAGATGCAATTAACTTTTACAGGTGGATTGTTTATGAACGACGAATTAGGTAAAAAAGCTTTAAAGGTAAACGGTTTTATTTCAACTCATCAGCAGTTTACTAAACCTGAGTTTTAACAAACTAGTATAAAAAAGTGGACGCTTTAAAAATATTTATTTTGTTGAACTTAAAAACAACTTTTTCTAGAAAAATCATTTTTATTTGATTATGCAGTCATTAAACTTGCAGGTTCTTATCCGCTACAAAGTCAGGGTTACGTTCGTATTATTTTCTAGTTTTTGGTAGAGCCAAAGATAATACCGTTTAACTTTTTTTAATATTTTTGATTTTTAGTTTGATTTTAGCTTATGTTAGTTAGTTATGTAAACTTCTCATCCTTTTCAACGCAGCTTTGTTGCACATTACACGGTGAGCTTTAACCTTAACTAAAGTACTGTTACAAATTTAAGTTATTTAAATTTTATAATTGGAATTTATTTAGGTTTAGTGTAGTATTAGGTTGATTTATCTTAAGGTTGTATTCTTAGTCTAGGTTTTAGTTGCGTTATCTGTGACTTGCGGTCCAAATAATACGAGAACTTTCCGGACGTCGAAGGCTGCCGGAAAGTTCGAGAGAGATGGACGATTCTATATATAGGGCCGGGGTCGTGCACCAGTCAGTCAGTCACAGATAACGTACTGTAGTGGTCGTGAGATAGTAATACGAAGTTAATAGACCGATTATAGTAGTGAATTATCAGCGAGTTATTAGTCAGTTTAAGTGCGTGTTTTTGTACATAATTTGTCGAAATAAATTGACGTATCGTTTTCAACAATTGCGAGTTTTAATTTGTCGTTGTGAACCCGTAACAATTGGTGTCAAAAGTGAGATTAAAAGAAATAAATAGTGCTATCCTTACACAGTACCACCGGCTAGGACAATTAAAAAGAAGAACAGTAAGTGATTTTGCCAGAATATTCGGAACTGAATAGTACAAAGACTACCCTTACATATTACCACCGGATAGGACAATTGGACAGAAAAACAGTAAGTGATTTTTTCCAGAATATTCGAAGAAGTTCGATATTGTTTTATTCAAAAACTAAAAGAGATATTTAAGAACCGACTTCGACATTAACTTTACAGTCCAAAAATTGATAATTAGAGAGATTTTCTAGAATACTTTATAACATTCTACGACGTTCTATTCAAAAACTAGAAGAGATATACAAATACCGACTTCGACATTAGATTAGTAATTTTAAAAGTAAGAATCAGAAAGAATTTCTAGAACATTCCATCACTTTCTACGACGCTCTATTCGAAAACCAGAAGAAATATCCAAAAAGAGACTTCGACATTAGCTTAGTAATTTCAAAAGTAAGAACTAGAAAGAATTTCTAGAAGATTCCATAACATTCTACGACGTTCTATTCAAAAACTAGAAGAGATATACAAATACCGATTTCGACATTAGTTTAGTTATTTTAAAAGTAAGAATTAGAAAGAATTTCTAGAAGATTCCATAACATTCTACGACGTTCTATTCGAGAACTAGAAGAGATATACAAAAACCGACTGCGACATTAGCTTTATAGCCTAAAAATAGACATTTTAAGTGAGCAAAGATGGAAGATCTAACTAATATGATGCAGGCTCTAGCAGCTCAAATGGCTCAAAACCAAAACGATATAAAACACACCATGGACGACGTGAGACAGACCATGGAACAAAACCAGAACGACATGAAACAGACATTTGAGCAAAGATTAGATGGCATTCAAGAAAACTTCGATCAAATAAAGAGCAACTCCGAACAGCTGAGAGAAGAGTTTAAGACTGCAACCGAAGACGTTAAGGAAGAAATAACTCAAAGAGTGCATAGCGTGGAACGAAAGGTACAAAATAAATTACAGAATGTAGAAGAAAAGGTACAAAATGTTGAGGAGAAGGTACAAAATGTTGAAGAAAAAGTGGAGAACAAATTACAGAATGTTAGGGAAGCAGTTTTTCAAACTATGGAAGAAAGATTCCAGGACGTGTCAAAACAGCTTATACAGCTTCAAAAAGAACACAACAAAATAAAAGCTCAGGGATGTATCGTGAATTCCAACCAAAACATTAAGCCTCCAAATTTTGATGGTACAGGAAGACGTCTACTTACAAACAACAGTTTGAAGCTGCCGCTGCTGCAAATGGTTGGGATGATGACGAAAAAGCTAAAGCTTTGTTAGTAGCTCTGCGAGAACCTGCTATGGGACTTTTACGGTCCATTCCAGTCGAACAAAAACAGAATTATAACGCTTTAGTGGCAGCGTTAGAAAGAAGGTATGGAGACGAACACTTGCGAAATTTACATTGGTCAGAATTAAATATTCGTCAGCAAAGACCAGGAGAGTCATTACAAGAGTATGAAGCGGATATCAGGAGGCTGATGTACTTGGCTTACCCAGAAATGCCAGAAAATTACAGAGATCCCTTCACGGTAGATCGCTTTATTAACGGCTTGCGAGACACGGACTTAGCAAAATTACTTCGTCGAGAACGCTTCCATAACAGCAGTGAAGTGTTGATTCGAGCCCTTGAAATTGAATCATCAAATAATATGTCCAGGCCAAAAGTAAGAGCTGTTTCAATTCAGGAGGGAGAAGAAATGAGCACTGGAGATGAGGTCAACTTAAAAACGCTAAACCAACTGTTTCAATCACTGATAGAGAAGATTGATTCTTTGAAAGAAAGTAGACGATCCCCTCCAAATGTAAAGTGTTTCAGATGCGGACGTACAGGGCATATTCAACGCGATTGTCGTGTCCAAATGAGGTCTCGCTCACCATCTAGTGGGACAGAGTACCGAAGAAGAAGATCAGGAAAACTAAAACTAGTCAACGCAGAGGGGCGGGTGTTGGCTAATGGGAATTTAGCCCCCAAAATTTACTCTATCAAGAGCTTAAAACACACTGCTGACAGTCTTAACATCGACGGACTTATTAATGGAAGAAAAGTTAATATAACGGTAGACACTGGTGCTGCCATATCATTGCTTAAGTTCAAAATTGCAACGAGATATAAAATTCGACCAACAGAAAAGAAAATAACACTTAAGACTGTGACTGGAGAATCCGCCGACGTGTTGGGGCAGACAGACATAGACCTACAGCTGGGGAGGTTGAAGATTCGCCACTCGGTATTAGTTGCAGACATAGACGAATTTATTTTGGGAATGGACCTGATAAGTAAACATGGATTTGCGTTTGATAATAAACTTAATACCCTAAGATTTGGGAACGAAGAGTTCATTTTGTCAAATAGTCACATCAATAAAGAACCAATTAAGGTGGTGGCAGTATGCACAACAAGACTAGTCGGTAATAGTGAGACCATAATTTTTGGGAGGCTGGAAAGTAAAACAGCAAGCTGCGTCGGACTCATAAGCCAACAAAACACACCCAACACCTACCTCGTTGCAAAATCACTAGTTAAAACCGATAAAGACATCGAGTCGCCAATATTTTCCCAAATAGTGTCAAAATTAATAAGGGGGAGGTGGTAGCATTATTTGAACCAGTACAGAAAGTAACAAGATGTGAAGAGCCAACTTCCGAGGACACAAGCAAGTTACCAATGGGGGTACTTCAGCAATTTGAGTCAACTTGGCAACATCTCACTCCAGAAGAATTTAGTAAAGCGAGAGAGTTTATAGAAGAACAAAGTAATATCTTCGAAACTAGGAGTAGTTCGGGACGCACAAACCTTATTCAACATGCTATCAACACTGGCGATGCCCAACCGATAAGACAACCCCCAAGAAGACTACCAATGGCCAAGCAAGAAGAAGTTCACAATCTCATTAATAAAATGCTCAGCGACGGTGTTATTGAAGAGTCATCAAGTCCTTGGTCACCTCCTGTGGTGTTGGTCACTAAAAAGGATGGAAGTACTAGATTTTGTGTCGACTACAGGAAACTTAACGATGTGACCAAGAAAGATAGTTACCCACTGCCAAGAATAGACGACACATTAACAACGTTGGCAGGATCATATTGGTTTTCTACTCTTGACCTGAAAAGTGGGTATTGGCAAGTAGGAATCTTTGAAAGAGATAAAGAGAAGACAGCATTCTCTGCTGGAAGTGGACTTTATCAGTTTAATGTGATGCCATTGGCCTGTGCAATGCCCCAGCTACATTTGAAAGACTAATGGAAGTCGTTCTACGAGGCCTTACTTGGAAAACCTGCCTAGTCTATTTAGATGATGTCATAGTAATGGGGAAATCATTTCAAGATCATCTAGATAATTTACGAGAAGTATTCTCAAGAATCAGGAACGCAAATCTTAAATTGAACTCAAAGAAATGTTTTCTGTTCCAAGAAAAAGTTGAGTTCCTGGGTCACGTCGTTTCCCGAGAAGGCATCCATACCGACGAAAAGAAGTTACAAGCAATAAAAGAATGGCCTCAACCTCGGGACAAACATGAATTAAGAAGCTTTTTGGGTCTGTGTACATACTACAGACGATTTGTACAAAGGATTCGCCAAAATAGCGTCTCCATTACATAGACTTACAGAAGATAAAGCTTCTTACAAATGGAATACCGAATGTGACCAAGCATTTAGAAGACTAAAAGCAGCATTATGTTCTAGTCCGATTCTTGCATATCCCATTCCAAAAGGAAAATTCATATTAGATACTGATGCGAGCAACGATGGCATGGAGCAGTACTCTCCCAAGTACAAGATGAAGAAGAACGGGTCATCGAATTTTTCAGCAAGAAGCTATCCAAACCAGAGGGAAATTATTGTGTTACTAGAAAGGAGCTCCTAGCCATAGTTAAATCCGTAGATCACTTTCACAAATATCTCTACGGACAAGAGTTTCTGATTAGAACGGATCATGCTGCGTTACAGTGGCTCATGAAAATGAAACAACCTGAGGGGCAAGTCGCGAGATGGATAGAAAAGCTACAACAATACCATTATCAGAAGACCTTGCCCTGAGGATTGTAAACATTGCAGGAAAATTGACCAGAAAGAAGGAATTACCTACGTGCGCCAGATGAAGAATGGATGTCGGCTTCGATTAGAACCACACAACTTAACGACAAAGATGTAGGACCTATCTTGCGATTGAAAGAAAATAACAAACCACGACCATCATGGCAAGATATCGCAAACCAAGGGGTGATATTCAAATCACTGTGGGCACAATGGGATTCACTGATAGTAGAGGAAAACATCCTTAAACGTGCCTGGGAAAGTGCCGATGGCCTTACTGTGGTTAATCAAGTAGTGGTTCCTAGGAGCATGGTAGACAATATAATGGCCGAATGCCACGGTGGAGAATCAGGCGCGCACCTAGGCATAAATAAAACCATGGACAAAATTCGAAACCGATTTTATTGGGTCAATTACTTTCAAGATGTGAAAAACTGGTGCCGCCGATGTTCGACTTGTGCAGCCAGCCAAGGTCCCAAAACAAGGTCCAGAGGTCAAATGAAACAATATAACGTAGGTCTGCCATTCGAACGCATTGCTATTGATGTGGCCGGACCATTTCCAGAAACTAAAAGGGGCAACAAATACATCCTTGTTGTCATAGATTACTTTAGCAAATGGCCAGAAGTTTTTGCTTTGCCTAACCAAGAGGCCGCTACAGTTGCAGAAGTTCTGGTAAATGATGTTTTCAGCCGATTTGGTATTCCTTTGGAACTACATTCAGATCAAGGAAGAAACTTTGAATCAAAGCTCTTCCAGAATCTCTGTGACCTTTTAGGAATACATAAAACACGGACTACTGCTTTACATCCGCAGTCAGATGGCATGGTTGAAAGATTTATTAAAACAATAGAAGAACATCTTTGCAAAGTTGTTGATGAGCACCAAACAGATTGGGACCAATATATTCCATTGTTTTTGATGGCCTATAGAACCGCCATTCACAATACGACAGGAGCTACTCCATCTAGTATCCTGTTTGGTAGAGAACTGCTTTTACCATGTGATATCATGTTTGGTTCACCTGAAGAAGCACACTTAGAGGTTAATGACTATGTCGAACGTTTAAGGCAAAAGCTGCACGATATCCATGAAGTGGTTAGAGAGCGAATAGAAATAGCCAGTGACCGCATGAAAGCGAGATATGACCTGAAAGCAAACTCTTCAGGGTTCAAAGAGAATGATCAAGTCTGGCTATACAATCCTCAACGCAAGAAAGGAAGATCACCTAAGTTGACAGCACCATGGGAAGGGCCTTATAAAGTTGTTAAGAGAATTAATGATGTAGTCTACCGAATCCAGAGAAGCCCGAAGTCCAAGATGAAAGTTGTTCATCTAGACAGACTAAAACCTTACCTGGGAAATGTTGATCGAGACGATCAAAACTGAAGAGGAGGATAGTGTTACAAATTTAAGTTATTTAAATTTTATAATTTGAATTTATTTAGGTTTAGTGTAGTATTAGGTTGATTTATCTTAAGGTTGTATTCTTAGTCTAGGTTTTAGTTGCGTTATCTGTGACTTGCGGTCCAAATAATACGAGAACTTTCCGGACGTCGAAGGGTGCCGGAAAGTTCGAGAGAGATGGACGATCCTATATATAGGGCCGGGGTCGTGCACCAGTCAGTCAGTCACAGATAACGTACTGTAGTGGTCATGCGATAGTAATACGAAGTTAATAGACCGATTATAGTAGTGAATTATCAGCGAGTTATTAGTCAGTTTAAGTGCGTGTTTTTGTACATAATTTGTCGAAATAAATTGACGTATCGTTTTCAACAATTGCGAGTTTTAATTTGTCGTTGTGAACCCGTAACAGTACTATGTTTGACACAAATCGGTTTATAAATATAGGATAGTGTATAGGATAAAGATTTTGGGTCCGCCGTGCAAGTTTTTTTGTTTGAGTAAAAAATAATAATAAGCGACGTTAAACACCGCAGAGTTCCAGATTTAATACATATCGGTTCATAAATGTAAAAGTTCTGCATTTTGGATCCGCCATGATATTTTTTCTAGGTTTGAGTGAGAATTCTTAACTATCGGCTTTATACACCCCAAAGTTCCAATTTTACAAATAAATAGAAAACTCTGCCCTTTTGGATTCGTCATTGAATTTTTAAGTTTGATTTCATAATTATACTCAATGACTTTAGACACGCCAAGGTTCCAAATTTGAAACCTATTGGTAAATAAGGTTATTATCACTATTATCACTAAATTTCATACTTACCGGTTCATAAGTAGGAAACTTCGCCATTTTGGATTCGCCATTTTGATTGATAATTACTTCTTTCTCATTTCAAAGCAAAATATTGTGACAAAACCTATTTTTCTAATTTTGGTCAAAAAACAGATCCGGGAGCCCACTGTGCAGCGCTATGGGTTGGACAGCAATAAAAAATAAGCTGTGCTTTAAAAAGAGATGCAAATGAGTATGTTCCAAAATTACAATTTATGTCGGGGTGCTAATGTCAACCTACGTCACGAGTCAGCGCCTAATTGTCCTCTAAATACCTGATAAATCAATTAGTAGTCATATTTTATTAGAATTTATTTAGCCCCGGGATCACCTGGAAATTAATATTTTTTAGTCCATAAACTTAAAAAAAAATAAATTGAAAAACTATCATGGCCGCCTCGGCCGTCTCATTGGTTTCAGCAATTTTACTGTAACCAAGCTATTTTTTAATATTTAAGCCGAAATAATGTTGATTTCTAGCTAACTTTCATTTTAACAATTGGCCCAACAGGTAATACGAAAAAAAAAGAAGGATAAATTTCTCAATTTAAAATTGTGCAAGCGTTAGAAGATAAAGTTATTACGTGCCTTACCACAGTACCCCACCAGTGGGAAGCAGAAAACACATTGTATTGGCCACCGCCATCAGAAACCTTAAGCTGGGTTTATACAGAAACATAGCATAACAAAAGACAAATAACCCCTGACTGTGCCACTGTACGAAACCATATTGGAAAAACGAAAAATGCAATTATGGTTCTGTTGAGATAAGAAAGTGGTTCCGCCTCCCTCCAAAATGGTGAACAGTTGGTTGCCGCCTACCTACACAGCAGGTGGTTGATGAGAGAAAAACTACTAAAGAGTGAAGAGTGGGAGTTGTAATGGTTAAGCGTGGGGATACAGCAAGTAGCGAGAGAGTTTTCCCTTCAAAGTGATTGGACATGGAAAAACTGTGAGATAAGAAAATGTCTATAAAATGTATTTTATCTCTGTTTTTGTTTAGCTTATCTTGTTTAGCTCATTAGCTAGAATGTAAAGTAAACTTTAGGATTATCAGCAACGCCACTGACTTGGTTCCTCGAAGCTCTTCAAATAGGGGATAATGGATTATTTAGGTCCAACCTACCGTTTATAAAAACCCAAACTTTGAGAAGACAAGTCGGTATAGTAGAGTTTAAAAGCGCGTAAAAGGCTTCTAGAACCGATTTTCGTGTGCACTTCATTGCTAAAATGTAAGACACAATTTAAATCATTTCTTACACCCTAAGAATGCAAAATCGACTGGTCGTCCAAAAATCGTTGTGTGCAGGGGGCGGTGGGGGTAGTTTTTCCAAAAATTTGGAAATTTTTTTTTGCATTTTTTGAATCTATAAAGTGTGCTCATGACTCCACCCAAAGCATATAGTAATATTACTATCAGGAACATTTATTTTTCAATGTTGAAAATATCGTTCCCAATGCTTTTATACGGAGTTCCCTATTAAACAATTGCTCGCCCTGAAAACGCGTATTTATAATAATGTATAACTTGTTATAACTCGAGAACCCTTTGCTTAATCAAAAAAACACCTTGTGTAAACTTTGTGTATCAAAGATCAGGGATCACAATGATTTTTGAAAAATGTCAATCGGACGCATAGTTTTTTTTTAAAGTAGCAAAGAGTGAAGCCATGACGCGACGAACGCGGCAGACACTGACATGCGACGAAGGGTCAGATATTTTACGAATGCACGACGGGCCAGGCGAAACGCGACTCTACGTCTTGAGACAAGTCGAGACACACATAAGTTCGTTTTTCGTTTAACTCTCGCGGTTACAGATGTTTAAGTTACTTACTTGGTTTTTTGCTTGTGAATTGCGTTATGTATAAATGTTGTGCTTGTGTGATTTGGCCGTGAAGGGCCAAATATCAAAGGCTAGGCGTGAAGAAAAGGGAAATTTAGTTCTATATTAGAATGTGACTCTCGGCCCTACGGGCCTCCAATTTATTTCTATATTAGTATGTAATTCTCGCCCCCCCCCAAGTGGACTATTTTTTTAAAATGAAGCCTTTAGGGTACCTCCCTCCTCCACTTTTTTCAAAGTTGTGAAAAACTAAAATTTTTTCTATAAGAATCATAGCAATGTTGGTTTTATTGAGAAAACCAAAAACCAAATCGGAATCGGTTTAGTTGTTTTTGAGATATCAGCGTTTGTATGTAAAACTTTGAAGGGTCATATCTCAAACTATTTTTTTGCTCGACTTCCGGTGACTTGACAGCCCTTGACTGAACCTATTTCTACGGTAAAAATATTAATTTGTGGCTTTAGATGTCACCCACTTAGTGCATTGACGCGCAATAGGTCCCTGGGTTTCTAAAAAAAAGCATTATTTTAAATTTCAATTATTTGCCTATATCTCCAGACGTCAAAATGAAAAATTTATAATAACTTTATCGATATGGCCTACGAAGATCTATAAACATCAGAGAAAAAAATTTTGATTAGTTTGGTACTTTTTGAGTTTTTGCCAAAGAACCAACAAAATTTGCCAAAAAGTGGTGCTACTTTAAAGTATCATATTTTAAGACGCCGACAATGAATTTTCATTACTCGACGGCGGCAGATGCGTCCGTTAAAATTGTGTCTTCCAGGTGTAAACTAATTACGCTATGTCAAATTTTCTGTTTTGACATATTATGCCTATAGCGGGGAGTGGGGGGCTCAAATCAAAAGTCTCGATTCTAATATAGTATTTAACGGAAGGCGCGTAGTTTCCCTTTTAAATATGGATTAAATATAAAAAACCTTAAATTGGTTATATTTTGACAATTTATATCTCAGAAACGATTTTGCTGCATCACTTCCGGTGACTTGACAGCCCTTGATTGAACCTATTTCTACGATAACAAAATAAATTTATGTGGCTTTAGATGTCACCCACTTAGTGTATTGACGCGCAATAGGTTCTTGTGTTTTTCAAAAACAGAATTTTTTTAATTTCAATTATTTGCCTATATCTCTAAACAGAGACGTCAAAATGAAAAATTTATAATAATTTTAACGATAGGGCCTACCAAGATCTATAAACATCAGAGAAAAAAATTTTAGATTAGTTTGGTACTTTTTGAGTTTTTGTCAAAAAACCATCAAAATTTGCCAAAAAGTGGTGCTTCTTTGAAGAGTCATATTTTAAGACACCGACAATTTATTTTAATTATCTCGACGGCGACAGATGCGCTATTGTGTAGGCTTGCAAAAAAAAACATAGTTTATTACCGTTAAAATTGTGTCTTCCAGGTGTAAACTAATTACACCATGTCAAATTTTCAGTTTTCACATATTATGCCTATAGTAGGGAGTGGGGCGCTCAAATCAAAAGTCTCGATTCCAATATAGAATTTAAAGGGAGGCGCGTAGTTTCCCTTTCAAATATGGATTCCCGGAGGCCCGTAGGGCCGAGTCACATACTAATATAGTGAATATGGACTCCCGTAGGCCTGTAGGGCCGAGAGTCAAATACTAATATAGAAATAAATTGGAGTCCCACATACTAATATAGAAATAAATTGGAGGACCCCGAGAGTAACATTCCAATATCAAATTTAACGGGAGGCGCGTAGTTTCAATTTCAAATATGGATTCCCGGAGGCCCGTAGGGCCGAGAGTCACATACTAATATAGACATAAATTGGAGGCCCGTAGGGCCGAGAGGCACATTATAATATAGAATTAAACTGGACGCGGGTAGTTTCCCTTTTAAATATGGATTTCCGGAGGCCCGTATGGCCAAGAGTTACATACTAATATAGTGAATATAGACTCCCGGAGGCCCGTAGGGCCGAGAGTCACATTCTTATATAGAACTAAATTTCCCTTTTTTTCACGCCTAGCCTTTCATATTTGGCCCTTCACGGCCAAATCACACAAGCACAACATGTATACATAACACAATTTACAAGCAAAAAACCAAGTAAGTAACTTAAACACCTGTAACCGCGAGAGTTAAACGAAAAACGAACTTATGTGTGTCTCGACTTGTCTCAAGACATAGAGTCACGTTTCGCCTGGCTCGCAGTGCATTTGTAAAATATCTGACCCTTCGTCGCATGTCAGTGTCTGCCGCGTTCATCGCGTCATGGCGTCACTCTTTGCTACTTTTAAAAAAAACTATGCGTCCGATTGACATTTTTCAAAAATCGTTGTAATCCCTGATCTTTGGTACACAAAGTTTACATAAGGTGTTTTTTTGATTAAGCAAAGGGCTAACGAGTTATAACAAGTTATTAATTATTATAAATACGCGTTTTCAGGGCGAGCAATTGTTTAATAGGGAACTCCATATAAAAGCATTGGGAACGATATTTTCAACATTGAAAAATAAATATTTCTGATAGTAATATTACTATATGCTTTTGGTGGAGTCATGAGCACACTTTATAGATTCAATAAATGGAAAAAAAAATTTTCAAAATTTTTGGAAAAACTACCCCCACCACCCCCTGCACCTGACGATTTTTGGACGACCAGCGATTTCTCATTCTTAGGGTGTAAGAAATGATTTAAATTGTGTCTTACATTTTAGCAATGAAGTGCACACGGGGTGACACGATAGAAGCGGCTTTTAACTCTACTAGTAGTCACATTCTAAGTTTTGTTGAACTTAACTAAAACCTCTAAAGTAATTATCAGTAAAGAAACAAAGGATTTTTATATTTAAAGAATATTTTAAAGTTTGTTATTTTGGTAAGTTAAAGTTTTATTTTAATATTTTGGGTCTTGTTCGTTTTATAGGTCATAAAAAAAGTCTTGTAACAATTTGTAAATGGCAACAGAGTTTTTTTTGTATTCATTAAAGTTTGTAACGTTTTTAAAACTGTTTTATATTTATTTTATACACACAAGAGATCCATTACGGACCCTGGTTTAAGGGCTCGATTTAAAATAAAATCGTACCCGACAATATCATTACAGAAGGAAACTGGCTGTTTATACAAAAAATATCACATGACATAACATACAAGCTTGGTCCACTTGGACTTTAAATGAGGCCCCAACGAGGGGTCATCAGCTTTCAACAGTACTGTACAAATTTCACAATAGTACCCGACAGTACCACGACAGGATCCAACAGTACTCGACAGTACACGACAGTACCCAACAGTACTCGACCGTACCACGACAGGACCCAACAGTACTCGACAGTACACGATAGTACCCAACAGTACTCGACAGTACACGACAGGACCCAACAGTACACGACAGTACCCAACAGTACACGACAGGACCCAACAGTACCCGACAGTACACGACAGTACACGACAGTACCCAACAGTACTCGACAGTACACGACAGGACCCAACAGTACTCGACAGTACACGACAGTACCCAACAGTACACGACAGTACGTAACAGTACTCAACAGTACACGATAGAATCCAACAGTACTCGACAGTACCACGACAGGACCCAACAGTACTCGACAGTACACGATAGTATCCAACAAACAGTACTCGACAGTACGCGACAGTACTCAACAGTACTCGACAGTACCACGACAGAACCCAACAGTACTCGACAGTACACGACAGTACCCAACATGACTCGACAGTACACGATAGAATCCAACAGTACTCGACACAACCCTCTTACCCGAAACAGTGGCGTAGATGCGAAAAGACAGGATGACCTTTTTTTTTTTTTTTTTTTTTTTTTTTTTTTTTTTTTTTGTTTTTTTTTTTTTTTTGGTCGCCAGTGTATTGAGGACGCGCTAAGGCCCTGTCGGCCTTCCCCAGGATGACCTTTTTTTTTTTGTCGCAAGATTTGTAAGCGCGGCGCGGTTCCCCAAAGATGATGACCTTTTTTTTTTTTGTTTTTTTTTTTTTTTTTGCTCGCATGTTTTTTGAGGGCGCGCTTTGTCCCTGTCGGACCCCCCCAAGGCACGACGACAGTACTCAACAGGACCCAACAGTACTCGACAGTACACGACAGTACCCAAGAGTACACCGACAGGACCCAACAGTACTCGACAATACACGACAGTACCCAACAACAGTACTCGACAGTACACGACAGTACACGACAGTACCCAACAGTACTCAACAGGACCCAACAGTACACGTCAGGACCCAAGTCCTGTTGGACGCTGTACAAAATTTTAGGGTGCCGATGACCCCTCGGGCCCCAAGCACTCTCAGTAATTGGTAATTGCAAGGAGAATTCCCAAAGTGCTCGGCGCTGGCAATTGGCTCTGGTGCACTCTGCTTGACATCAGGTGAGTATAAATAGACCGACTACTAAAGCCGCTTGACTTAAAGTTAAAAAAAACAGAAAGTCATTTAAACCAATGAGATTAATTTTTTTTTTATCTCATGGATTCAAACATTGTGTCCCTGAATGATAGGTTTTCATATTTTGTCATTAAGAAACACTATTTTTTTAAAGAACATTCTGATTTGACTGTTTATTACTAAACGCACTCTTGACTACCAATTTTCACTTGTGCCAAGTAAGAGAAAATGAAAAAAGCATGCCACATTGCCTTGGTTTTTTTAATTTTTAGTTAAAAAAGTTTTATTAACATTTTTTAATTTTAGAAAGCAGTTAAAAGAAATGAAGTACAAGACCAGAAAGCAACCCAAAATGGGGCCTACTTGCTCAGCCCTTGGGAATGTCAGCAAGGAAGCCAGAAAAGGGTCTGTTTGTAATTGACTCCAACTTCCTTGCATTTACACGATTTTGTTTTTATAATTATTAAAATTAACACTAACACCTTTGCTTTAATACCATTAATGTATGAATGTATGGCAGTGGTGGTAAGCACCCTTAAACGATCTAACCTGGCACCTAGGCACGCCTTTCAGTGCCTGTTGTGCACAACATACCTACTGTGTATGACTCGGATAACAATTTCAAATCTATCTAGTAAATAGAACCCAATAAAGTTCAAATTATATTTTAGGCCAGACACTTAGTCATCATGATATACCACATAATGCCATGGTTATAGCCCTTAGACCACTGAAGGGTCATATACCTTTTGACATAGTCAACAGGGTACAGAGAGCCACAATGTGCCTGTATTAGCTGTTAGTTCCAAATAGGCGCTCCATATACCCCGTCCCATGTGGTGATTTCCTGAATGGCCAAGTGACCAAATCCATTCCATTCCAAATCCACCTCTTATGACAGGCCTGGGGGTTACCTTGGTGCTATTCTTATCTCTTGACACCATACAGACTTTAATACCATATGGTCTTTTAACTTAAGGGGGTGCATATTCATAATCTAAAAAAATCTGATAAGAAGGGGGCCGCTCTCCTTGAATACACCCTTGTATCAAATGTGTATTACATTGGTAAGTGATCCAACAGAGGGTTCCAGACATACAAGAAAAAAGGAGGACAATTTAGATTTTTTGAACATACATTGTATAGACTTAAAATAGTTAAGGAATTATGCAGTATAGGGTTTTCTTTTATAATTTTTTTTTCTAACATGGCAAAAAAAAAGTTTTTTGTACCTAAAGGAATTTTCGAAATACCTACTTTAAAATAAATGAAAATTCTTGAGAAGCCCATATGTATTACACAATTATCAAAATAGTTATTTTTACTCAGTTATGTAATACAGCAGAATGGGCCCCTTGTATTTAAAGTTCACTAAAAAAAGGGGGGGGGAGGTGATCGCCTTCTTCCTCCATAGGATCACCACTGGTAAGGCCGGCCTTGGTAGGAATGGGTATAGAAAATTTTTGTTATTTAGGTAGCTAGGTAAATAAAAAACAACAAATTTATTTATTTAGTTATTCAACTGATAAACTGGCTTCTTAATGCCCAGGGTGCAACACCTTAGAGGGCCCAATACAATGCGTTTAGACGGCTGTACCCTGAAGGGGAGAAAACTAGAGATATCACAAAAAAATTACCCCAAAGTTAAATTCACCACGTCTGGGAAATCAGAAGTTTATTGAACTAAAACAAAGGAAAAAAATCGGCAACAGGCTAGAAGCTTACCTTCTTCCATTCGGCAGCAGTTCCAAATTTCACTCGCGGCGCCGCGGTTTTCCCAAAAATTCAAATAAAAACAAAAACAAAAAATAACTGGCAGCATTAAACAGCGTTAAACAAGTGGGTCCATACCTTTTCTACAGTACTTACTAAAAAATTTGTACACTTACTGTCGGCAGCTGATCATCCCTCACATAATGCACAATGGCGACAAAGTTAGTGCTTAATTATATATCTTTTAAAGCTAAGTAGGCAGAAAACTGAAGGACCGATGTACCAAAATCAAGCATTATATTTGTGGATGGTGCATTATGTTGTTATATAAACCAGCCCTTGAGTTACACCAAAAAACAGACAGACCGATGACAAAATCTTGACAGGATTTTTAAAGTTCAATCAGGACTGATAAGTACCAGGCATGGACCTCTTGTATTGGCCCATTGTGTGCCTCCTGGCAAGCGATCGCACCAGGATTTCAAGGAGCCAGTCATTTTTTACCCAACTTTACTTCCCTGGCAAAAATATAGGGATACTCTAAAAGATAGGCAAATAAACTATTATTTATGACTGTGAATGGACATTTGTTTAAACAAACACCAAATTGCTTGTTTAAAAAAAATACCACAGATTAGGTTAAATAAGAAAACAATAAGCAGAAGGCACGGTCCGTAAAGAATCAGCAGTCAAACGCTATGGGTTTTCTCTCTATACTGCATCTGATATCTGTAACCAACACATAATTTTTAAGATAACTTTTTGATAGTTATCATCACAACCAGTATAGGCCAGGACAAAAATTATGAAAGGAATTTTACATACACATAGAAAATTACTAATAGTTTAAAAAATACTCAATGTTTTTGGCTGTTTTTAAGGCGCCTGCTAAAAATAGTTCTTAAATATATATATTTATCGGTTTCAAAACGTTCTACGTCTTCCGATACTATCTATCGTTTCTGTTTGCCCATAATTCATCATCTAGGCCTCTTATTCTTATTTCACTGTCTATTCCTTCTCTCCAGCTTCTCCTTGGCCGTCCTCGTTTTCTTCGGCCAGTTGGTTTCCATTGTAGTATTTGTTTAGGTAGTCTTTTATCATTCATTCTTTGTACATGTCCGTACCATACCAGTTGTTTTGTTCTTATATCATCCACTAAAGTACGTTCACCCACTGTCATAATTTCTCTTATTCTTTGATTTGTAACTCTTTCTCTTTTTGATTTCCCTGCTGCTCTTCTCCAATAGTCTATCTCCGTAGCGGAAAGCATTTTTTCTGTTCTATCCTTGATTGGCCATACTTCTGAGCCGTATGTAATAATACTTTTTACAATGGTGTTATGATATACTTTGGTCCCAATTATTCCATTTAATAAAGTTATTGCTTTTCTTCCTTGTACGTTTCGATCTTTTATAGCTTTGTCTAGTGTTCCGTCAGCTGTAATTTTTAGACCTAAGTATTTATACTCATCACAGGACTAAATTCGCTGCCCGGTATTTAAGATTAGATCCTGTTTCATTCCACCGATACACATATACTCTGTCTTATTGAGATTAACCTCTAGTCCCCACTTATTGTACTCTTCTATTAGTTTTCGTGTCATATATTCGAGGTCGTCATAATCCTTAGCCACTACTATCTGATCATCGGCGAAACATAAAGTATACAAGGTGGTTTCGTCCAACGGAATTCCCATGTTTTGGGATTTTCTCTTCCATACTTTAAGGACTTGTTCCAAGTATATTTTGAAGAGCGTAGGCGAGATACAGCAACCTTGTTTAAGACCTTTATTTACTTGAAAGCCTTTGGTTAGTTTTGCTTTTATTTTAACTTTTGCCTTACTATTGCGGTATAACTCTCTGATGGTCTTAACTAGTTGTACGCTTATGTTTGTGTTTTCCAACGCTTTCCAAAGTAGATCCAGTGGTATACCGTCATAGTCGCACCGGTCTTCTGGACAAAAACTTTTATTTTATTTCTGAGGGACTGTTCAAAAATTATGTTATTTAGCTAGCTAAATTTCAGCATGCTTATTAGCAAATATTTAACTTTAAAAGGGCAAGTCCTGGGTAATATTACATCAACAGCCATTTTAAACATAAACACCTGCTATCAGAAAGGTTCTATAGCTAAAATAATTTCTAAACCACAGTTAGCTGATTTACAGCAAAAACTAAGCTATGACAACACTTTTACAGCAGAGTTTTTGCTTTGAAACTATATTGTCCAGTTTGTGTTACTTGGGTAAGAGTTCTGTACGCTCCGAAAGTCGTTCGTTTATTATTTCAAGCTCTATTTGCTCGATGATCAGCTGATCGCCGCTCAAGCTCCGCTCGCTCTACTCCACCATCTAATAAACGAAGGCAACTATAGATTATAAGCAAAAACTCTGCTGTGAAAGTGTTGTCATAGCTTAGTTTTTGCTGTGAAACAGCTAGCTGTGGTTTAGAAACTATTTTAGCTATAGAACCTTTCTGATAGCTGTTCTTGGATGGGTAAAATTGCTATTGATGTAATATTACCCAGGTCTTGCGCTTTTAAATTTAAATATTTGCTAAAAAGCATGCCGAAATTTGGCTAGCTAGATAACATAAATTTTAGCTTTTATTGGTATTGTTGAGCCAAAAAAAAGTAAATTAGCAATTTCTTATTTGTAGCTGATTATTAAAAAACTTTTGAACAGACCCAGAACGAAAATGTTTCTATGTATGTATTTAAGTTTTGAAGTTATGAAGATCAACTTTTTCATCTGCGAGAATTTTTAAATGTGATATCCTAACAGAGTGCGCGGGCGCAGAAATATTTAGAACTTTGGACTGACTAAACCAAGCATGCAATTTTGGGGACTAGTTGCCATTTACAAATTAATACATTTTTTGGGTTACAGAAAACAAATTTATGATATGAAAAAAGTAACAGTAAAGAATTATTAACCGGCAATTTTTTTTCTGTTGCTTAAAAAATGTGTTTGAAAGCAATGGCATCATTGTTTATTCAATCCGAAGTAAAAAATATCGCCAATAGGTGGCGCTGCTTCTAGTAAAATCTCAAAAATATTTGTTAGAAAACAACAGTCATTTTGAAGTTGATAAAAATCTACTTAGAATTCACTTGAAGAGAACGTAAAACATTGCTGTTTTAATTTGACAATGGCGTTATTACAACGCCGTTTTTAGCAACGTTATTTTTTAAAACGTTAATGAATGACCTATTAAGCTTGTTTTCATATATCAAATAAACGCTAGCAGCTCTTAAAATCAACGTTTTTCGACTCACGCGTTTTTTACGTGTTAAACACGTGATTGCGCTATAGACAAAATCACGCCTTTTCTGGACGAATTTTAAAACGCGACTTGCATGGCTTTTTTACAAAATATTTTTGAGATTCTACTAGAAGCTGCGCCACTTATTGGAGACATTTTTCACTTCGACGAAATCTATCCAGCAGTTCTTTGGCCTCTAAACTTCAAAAACCAGTTAATGAACGGATCCCTGATCCTTCAAGTTCACGACGCATCAGTTAGTAGCCTGATAGACACACGATTTTGAAAAAAATCTAGTGACCTACTTTGTTAATTTTAGGCAGTCCATTTTTTACCGCTTACCATTCAATGGTTATAATCAAAATCCACCTCAAATAATTTCTCCCAAGGTTTTGAGAATTTCTGATATAAGAATTAGTATTATTTACTAGGGGATTTAAAATAAGTAACAAATATTTTGCTATATTATGACATGGATAATTTATGCTACTTACTATTGGTCTAAATGGAACATTAGGTTTGTGAATTTTAGGTAAACCATAAAAATGTGGTAGTTTGCTATAATGAGGAACTAACAGGGAACGTTCGTGAATCTTGAAAATAATTTTTATATTTGTGTAAAGTAGAATAAATTTTTATCTCTATTGATTTTGTATAAGAACCTTGTTGAATTAAATTTAATTTTTTTTTAGTATAAATGTCATTATTGATAAAAACGGTTGCATTTTCCTTATCAGCTGGAAGAATTTTTATTAAGTTATAATTTTTTAAAGTTTCTAATACATGTTTTTCCTTAAATTCTTTAGCAACTTCTTCAGGTAAGCTTTTTGTTACTTCTTCAATACATATTACAAATTCTAATCTAATAGGATTTATTGGAGGTAAAGCAAAATTTAAACCTTTTGAAAGAAGAGATTTCAACTGTTTAAACTTTTTCTGAAATATGTATTACTGTACGTTTAAATAATTAATTATTAATATAAGAATTGAGTTACTTTTCTAATTGTTCATTTTTTAAATTAACAAATTTATATGTATGAATACAGTGAAACCTCCCATAAGCGGATACTCACGGTTCCGTCGATTTTGTCCGCTTATTGGAGGTGTCCGCTTAAGGGACGGAACTGCGAAATTTTGATATATATTTATTAACAATTTCCACTGCTTGAGATTTTCCGATATTACATTTTTCGGCGATCTTTCGTGCTGATAGATGTTCCTTCTCTGAAACGTTAACAACTTCCATTTTTCAACATAAACTAAGAATTTTTTTTACTAGGCGCCATTTCAATGAGATCTACTATTACCCAACTGAACAATAAACACAGCAGTCCCGCCTAATAAAATAATGTTGTAAATACGACAGAAGTATTTAGTCTCCGCATTAAAACAAAAGGAGGTAATTCCCTGGTTGTAGAGTGCATTGTTGCCAACATACCACATAATGTTTATGACCATGTCATGCAGCGCTTCGTCCCGTTGCCAAAGGTTCGCCTCCGGTTATGGGAGGTTTCAGAATTGTTTAACCAAAAAAAAATTGTCCGCGTCCGGTTATTAGAGTGTCCGGTTATAGGAGGGAATTTTACATGTAAAGACATAGGCAAAAGCTTGGTTCCAACAAATTTGTACGCTTAAAGGGAGTGTCCGCTTAATAGAGGTGTCCGCAAGGAGAGGTTTCACTGTAGTTATTTTTTGATTAGAGTGAAATAAATTGATTTAAAATTTAAAGTTTTTATAAAATAATACATTTAAAAATATTATAAAAAGATTAGAAATTTTTTTTTAAGAATCAACAAGTATTTATGTAAATAAAGAAGGTTTGTTTTTTAAGTATACTTATTGACATGGATGATTTTAAAAATTCTAAAAAAACTATTATAAACAGAAACCTGAACAATTTGTATTTTAATGAATCCCCCTTTTCTGTCTAAATTGTGAAAGTTCAAAACAATAATGACTGACATAATAACATTTTGAAAATATCTGGTACTATACTGGTCCTTTGGTATATTATTGGTTTTGATAATCTTTTAAAAATTTGTCAGAAATAAATTAATAAATAACAAACATAAAGCAGAGTAATATAATATGTAAAAATATTGATAAAAGAATAATTTAAAAATTGTGTATTTAAGGTGTTTGAGAACAATTGTAGAAGAACAATAGAAACGTCGCAATTGCGTGGTTTATCAAAAAGATAAGTTTTTCAGAGTTTGCTAGACAAATATTTATTATTTTTTCTTAAAAACCACTGTCAAATTAGTGATTTTTTTTTCTAGAAGAAACGCAGTGGTTTCGTTTATTCAAAAATTTCCTTAATAGTGGCATAATACCCGGATAAAATTTTGTTTGTTAAATGAATCCGCTCCAAACATATAGATTTTCTTTGTATTTTCTAGAGAACCAGCTTATTTTAAAAATGATACAAAATCGTGAAATGAAACACTGTCTTCCTCTAATTGGTTTAATGTAGATAAACCGGTTTCGGCCTATTAAGCCATCTTCAGTATCCTAAAGCTAAAAATAGACAATCCTGCTATAGAAAACTTTATAGTTCAGCCCAGCCCTAATATCAAAAACTTACAGAAAAAATAATAACACAGACTAAAATACATTTCACCGTCAAGAATTCGTCCTTGGCTCATCTATTATTTAGCTTATAATATAATAGATGAGCCAAGGACGAATTCTTGACGGTGAAATGTATTTTAGTCTGTGTTATTATTTTTTCTGTAAGTTTTTGATATTAGGGCTGGGCTGAACTATAAAGTTTTCTATAGCAGGATTGTCTATTTTTAGCTTTAGGATACTGAAGATGGCTTAATAGGCCGAAACCGGTTTATCTACATCAAAGCAATTAGAGGAAGACAGTGTTTCATTTCATAATCTTACATACCTCTAAAGTAAATGGAGTACTTTTTCAAACTAAATGATACAAAAGGTACAAATTATTTTTTAAAACATTTTTTCTGGAAAAAGCTTTCATTTAAGTTTTTAGTCTGTACGTGTTTTTTTTTCAGTTATTTAATATTTCTTATTTTTGACATTGCACATTGTATATTTTATTATACAATTCAAAAAAATAAAGTCGTACTGTCAAATTTAAAAACTGCTTAAAATTTATCTAAATAGCAATATTTCGAAACATCAGCAAAAACAAATTTTTTTGCACTGATAAGTAATTTATTCAATAAAGAGTTAATCATAACCCAGTAACACATGAATACGAGCAAAAACGATGTTATCCATTTGTTTTTATATAAAAAGGTTTTACTAAATTGTTCACTTTGAGTACATAAAACATATGAATAAACTACTAATCTTATCTAGAGTACAATTTCTCCGATTTAATATGCGAATGGTTTGCGAGAGAAGCATGATCTATGACGAAATATTTGTGGCAAGGAAAACTACTTGTGAGTAATAATTTGTTGGTATGTCGTGGAGACGTTAAAACTGAAAAACGTTTCAATTAGATGAAATCTTGTACGTATGTCTTCGATTTCGAGATTTTTTTCATGAAGAAAAGGTATACTGTTGTTTGATTTCACAGTACACTAAGGATTTACCTGCGAACATATTTTACGTGTGCCAAAAATATTTATAGCTTTAAAAATATTTCAAAATATTTTGACAGGGAAATTTATGATAATATTTAAAAGGAAAAACAGCAGTATACCGAATAATCATTAGGAAACAAATCACAAAAAAATCCAACTTTTAACGGTTATATCTCACAAACCGTACCCAGTTGTCAAGCACTGGTGAGTGGTGACATACTTTAACGGTCAAAAAGCGGTAATTTTCGATGACTTTCGACGTCTCTAAACTAACGTTTAAATGACGTTAAAAAGACACACCCAAAATGTTGTACCCAAGAAAAATTTTGGGAGAGATAAAAAGTTTAAAACAGAATTTCGGAAAATTGCCTTTTGTGTTGTTTGCACGAAATGGTAATTTCTAGCATCTTTCTGTGTATATACCAAAAAGTCTGTAAAATTTGTCTTAATTTTGCATCTTGTCACTTGTTTGAACTTAAATTATATTGGATCTAATACCTTCCGAACTAAAAGATAGTCCATGTTATGTGAAAAAAATTGGTTTAAAATTGAATTTTGCGTTCTGACTATATTTTAAGTTATTACAGAAATGGTTCATTTAAAAAAAAATTTTTTTTAAGAAATTTATGATAATATTTAAAAGGAAAAACAGCAGTATACCGAATAATCATTAGGAAACAAATCACAAAAAAAGTCCAACTTTTAACGGATATATCTCACAAACCGTACCCAGTTGTCAAGCACTGGTGAGTGGTGACATACTTTAACGGTCAAAAAGCGGTAATTTTCGATAACCTTCGACGTCTTTAAACTAACGTTTAAATGACGTTAAAAAGACACACCCAAAATGTTGTACCCAGGGAAAATTTTGGGAGAGTTAAAATGTTTAAAACAGAATTTTGGAAAATTGCCTTTTGCGTTGTTTGCACGAAATGGTAATTTCTAGCATCTTTCTGTGTATATACCAAAAAGTCTGTAAAATTTGTCTTAATTTTGCATCTTGTCACTTGTTTGAACTTAAATTATATTGGATCTAATACCTTCCGAACTAAAAGATAGTCCATGTTATGTGAAAAAAATTGGTTTAAAATTGAATTTTGCGTTCTGACAATATTTTAAGTTATTACAGAAGTGGTTGCAAGAAATTTTATATTGCGCCGATTTTCAAAATATTTTGTGGGGAAAAATATACATTTTTTTTTAATTGGACTTTAAATACTTTAAGGTAAAGCTTACCCCTCAAAGGGGCGTGTTACAAAAGTGTTCCCCTTGCAAAACGAACGACATATACTCAAAAAAGCGTCTGTTATGACATCTTAAAGATGTTATTTAAAAAACACCCTAAAAATATATTTTGAAATACATTTTTAAGATGTAAGTGATTTGTATATAACCTCTTTAGGATATCTTTTCGTACATACAAGATCTCCTTAAGATGTCTGTTACATCTTAGGCTGGACATCTCGATGGCATCTTTAAGACGTTCTTATGCTATTTGGGCTAATTTGTCTAATTTAAGGTTGTTTAGTGTTATATCCTCTACGGCTTATAAAAAAATTGGCACAATCGATAGAGCCCAAAAATCCCATGTTTGCCGTGCATTGTCCCTTATTTTATTGTTGACTAGTATGTGATAATTATAATGCCAAAATTAGAAAATTATCCCTGCGAGCCGTTGTCAGGTTGTGCTCAAATATAAGACTTTAGTAAAAGCGCGCAAGCCATTAGCATTTTGAAATGAAGGAACTGTACCTTTAATAAAAACAGTTAAATTATTTACTTAACATGCGATAGCATATCAACAACCTTTTTTGTAATTAATAATTTGCTTCAAACACCTATTATATTAGTAAAATAAGTAAAGTAATAAAATGAAGAACCTTAAACGTGTTCCAAAAAAAGAATTCATTTCTTTTGTTAATTCTATTGAATATATATTTCTTGACGTTGATGGTAAGTTATAAATGGTTAGTACTAGTTATAGTTAAGTATATCTACTTATATTTGTCTGCTGCTTTAAATCATGGGCACACCCAGGGAGGGGGAGGCCGGGGGCCGCCCCCCCTAAGCCTAAAGAGTTTTTCGATATTTTCCACATATTTCATGAAAATAGCACTCGGCAGTCTCGCCCCCCCCCAAGACATATTCCTGGGTGCGCTACTTTTTAAACGTTAACCAACTGAAGACGTTGGCTTAAGAACTTTTGCACAGCGTGAAGAAAAAAAATATACATTATAGTTTATTTTGTTCAGTGGCATGGGCGTACGCAGCAAGGAGCATTTGCCCCCCCCCCCCGCATTAAATGTTAAAAATAATTTATGTGTGTGCCCATGAAGTTGGCACCTTAATCCTATCTATTATTACTACACATTCATATACCAAATTGCAAATAATGCAAGGACCTAAAACTATAAACAACAAGTGAAATTAAAGAAAGGAAAATAAGATATAAAGATTTTCTGCTTCGGCCGGGACTCGAACCCGGGATCTCTTGCTCTCTAGGCAAGCATTCTAAACATTGAACTACCGAAGCCATACATATATTTTCGGAAAACTTTCATCTATGCGGGTCTGCGGTGTCTCAATACAAGAACGAGAGACTCTCATGGTAAATTTATTTTGACTGAGTTTTATTTTATTTTATTTGAGAACACATAGTATAATAATTATTAATTCTTAGGATTTGTCATCTTTTTAAACTGTCATTGTTTACACGTTTAGTAACGTTATATTTTATAATTGAGAATTATATTGGCAATCGCCCATTGCGATCAGAAATTTTAACACACGAAAAGGTGATCTCATGTTTTCAGACGTTGATAGTTTACGTCTAACTTTTGAGTTTTCATACCTCTGACAGTGGGAAGGAAGAATTATATAAATCAGTTTGATGACTTGATCGAGTTAATACGCTGAGAGTCTCTCGTTCCTGTATTGAGACAACGCAGACCTGCATATATGAAAGTTTTCCGAAAATTTATGTATGGCTTCAGTAGTTCAATGTTTAGAATGTTTGCGTACAGAGCAAGAGATCCCGGGTTCAAGTCCCGGCCGAAGCAGAAAATATGTTTTCTTATTTTTCTTTCCTTAATTTCACTTGTTGTTTATAGATACACTTATTCCTAACGATCTATACTGTTACGTTTTTTCCGTGATTTAGTTTTACGAAAAAAGTATGGTCCAAATATTCCTCTCCGCTGTCCTTTGTTTGACACGATGCGATGGTCTTAAAAATATAAAAGTCTTGCTGTATTTAACTTTGGGCATCCTTAAAGGCCTCCAAAATCTATCAGAAGACGGCAATATTGCAACTAGAAAGGTGGCATTTCAGCTTTACAGCGCTTCAACAAGGCCGGCATTTATTATTCCCAGTATCTGATAGCAAAGTATTCTGCACGTTTTAAACCTTTGGCCAATATCTTGCAATCTAAATGGTTAGATTTCTTGCAATGTGGAAATAACGTTAAAAGAGCATTAGATCTAATTAAACATCATCGTGAATCTGCAGAAGAAGTCATGGATAGTTGGGCCACAGCAAAATCGTATGCACCTTCTAGCAAGTAGCCCACCAGAGTACTAGAAACAATATTTGGTAATACCTTATTTGGAGCTTACGATGAAAACCAACCAGCTTTGGAACTATCGAATTTTATCATTTAAACAGGCTTGATGATAAGGCTGAATTATGGTACAACTTATGGGAGAGAAAAAAATTCATAGAGGAGTTTAAATTGTTAAAGTGTTGGAAGTAGCAGAAGTTGTAAAGCATAGCAATAGCTAGAGAAAGTATTATTTTCGACGAAATAATTTGTTGTCAGATAACGCCAAAAATGTGTTATTTGGATGTATTTTGACCTGTCCTAGCAATATCGTCGTGATGTCTGTCTGAGTGTGTGTCTGTATGTATATTATTTCTGTCCGTAACGCGATAGCTCCTAAACCGCTGAACCGATTTTCATAAAATTTTTAGGTAAAATAGTGTTCGACACTCTTACGAACTGTTTAGATTTTGGTCAAAATCCATTAATGTTAATGACAGTTTTTTGACAATTAAAAACTTTAAAAAATGCTATTTTTTTACCGGAGCATTGTATCAATACACTGTTTTCAGAATATAGTAGACTATATTTTGCTCAATAATTCGTGTTATAACCAAAAACCTTTGTAGGCCCTTTAGTTTCTGAGATACAAAAAACTGTGTTCAAGGCTAATATATTTTCCTGGCTTCACTTGAAGTGTGCTAATAGGCTAGCTGGAAGGTGTCAAATCCGTCATGGATCCATTTATTTTTTTCATCAACAAAAGCTGCTCTACATATTTTGGCAGCATTGCTATGTAGTACCGTAGAACGATTTTTTCAGAGGATATATTAAGCGGTTTGTGCTGGCTAATCGAAAATTAGTTTGAGAAAAAAATAAACAAGTGTAAGAAGATCATAAAGTAAGTTTTTACTTTGTGGTTTTACTGTAATAGATTAAGATTTAGAAAAATTGTATGTATATATGTTCGTTTTTTTGTGTTTATATTATTAAATTCCCATTTTAATTTTAATTTTTTGCATCCACCCTCCCCCCTTCCTAAGTTTTATGCTGCATACGCCCATGTTCCATGGTGTTTCACTGGGGGGAAGTATATTGTAAATATATATATATTCATTAACTGATTTTTGGAGTTTAGAGGCGAGAGCACTCCCGGATAGTAAATAATGTCGCCAATAGGTGGCGCTGCTTCCAGTAAAATCTCAAAAATATTTGGTAGAAAAGCCATGCAAGTCGCGTTTTAAAATTCGTGTAGAAAAGGCGCGAACCTAATGTGATTTTGACGTTGATAAATATCTACTTAGAATTCACTTGAAAATAACGTAAAAATTGTTATTACAACGCCGTTTCTAGCAACGTTATTTTTTATAACGTTAATGAATGACCATTAACCTTGTTATCATATACGAAATAAACGTTTTTTTCTAGCAGCTTTTAAAATCAACGTTTTTTTTTCCACGCATTTTTTATGTGTTAAACACGTGATTATGCTTTGTGGGCTAAGAGAATAGAAGATAATTTTCTTGCATGAAAATATGAGAATTAGGTATCCTATTTTTCCGAAAAAAATTTGGTTTTAGGTGTACTGTCGTTGGCGGGAGCTAAAATTCCTGGATCTGATGCTTGTGTTAACAATTTAAGAAAATTAGCAAAGAAAATTTCTATTGTCAGCAACAACTCGGCATTGCCAAAAAAGATGTCTGTAGCTCAACTGAAAGATTTTGAGGTAGGTAAATTGCAAAAAGATAGGAAACTAAATTTGTTATATTGATTATGCTATAATAGGAAAAAAGAACAAATATCTTTTTTTTTATTGTTCTAATAACTCACACAATGGCAAACAAGCGTTTTATGAAATTTCTAACAAAATCAATCGCTTGTGTGATAGACAAAACTATGTTTTAATGAAACCGTTCAAAATTAAATATTGGGGAGATTTTGAGCGATAAAAATTTTTACAACATTTTGTCAGCCGTTGTGGTAGTGTTTTTCAACCACTAATACTACCACGGGCTACTAACCTATTTTCTGCTTTCTACAGAAACCAAGATTAAGAAATATGGTCGGGCAGCAAAACAAAATTTTTGGGAATTTTTGTAAAACTTTGTACGTTTGTAGAGCGACTTAAGAGAAGTAGAGAAAAATTTTTTTTTTGGTTCGAACTCTACTGATTGCCGCGTTTCAGTGCCCTTAAATTTAAAATTTGTACCTTTACATTTTTTTCCAATATCTTGAAACTAAAAACAGCTAAAACATTTTTCATGCCAATTTTGATTAGGTAAGACCTATCCCTATAAGCCCATGTAACGCAACATTTAAAAATATTATTTTTATATTAAGAAAAATAATGTTAAAATCAAAACTTTGAAAATTTACCAAAGTAGTAATTTAAAACTTGAAATTTTGGACCCTGTCAAAAAGTTTCAGAGGTGGGTTTTGTCTGACATACTTTTTTCTTTCTTTTGAGTCTGGCTATATCTTTTTAAATTTTGAAAAAATCTTGCAGGAAAAATCTGTCGCAGAGTCAAAATTACCATGCTGTCGTGTTTTTCGCAAAATTCAAAGGTTTTGGACTGCTTATATAAAACAATTTTTTAAAACTTTATTTGACCAAAACTTAAAAAAAATTTTACCGGCTCTGATAGAGAACTAAATACAAAATGTACCCTCTTAAAAAAAAAATATATAAATATAATCCAATATATTCAGAAATTTACCACACACATGGAAAAATCATAGGTTTAAAATATCGGTTTTTTTAAGCAAAACTGATATGTTTGAAGATAAAGGCTGGGTTATTTTTTATTTTGCGTTTAATTTTGGGTCCCCCAAAAACCCTTGTTCTAATGTAGACAAGCTTTCAAACGGTATGCAAAAAAGCGTTTAAAGTTAGTTATTTTTCAGTTTTTATTAAAAGATATTCAAATCGTATGCTGGTCGGTCATTAAAACCGCCATTTTCGTAAATTTTTGGGAATTTTGATAAACATTGGCACGGTTGTAGATCAACTTGAGCAAAGTAAAAAATAATAAAAAAATGGTTGGTACTCCACTATAAGTTGCGTATCAGTGTCCTTAAATTTCTAGTTTGCGTCTTTCCACCTTTTTCAAAAATATCTCAAAATCAAAAAAAGCTAATTATTTTTTTATTGCTGTTTTAATAAGGTAAGACCTGTCTCAATGGGCCCACGTACCACAACATTTACAAATATTTGTCGATTTCAGAGAAAATAATGTCAAAATCAAAACTTTGCCCAGTTTACCAAAGTGGTGATTTTTTTAAAACTTGAATTTTTGGATCCTATCCAGAAATTTCTGAGGCGGATTTTATCTGACATACTTTCTTGTCTTTCTTTAAGTCTGGCTCTATCTCACTTTTTAAAACATTAAAAAATATAGCAGGAAAAACCTGTAGCAGAATCACATTATAGTGAGACAAGCTGACGCGTTTTTCGCAAAATTCAGAGACTTTGGAGTGCTTATACAAATCAATTTTTTAAAACTTTATTTGAACAAAACATAAAAGACTATTTACTGGTTCTAATCGGCAACTAAATATAAAATTTACTCAACTAAAAAAAAATTACCGCAAACATGGAAAAATCACTGACACAAAATAACAGATTTTTAAGAAAAAACTACACATTTGGAGATAAACAGCTGGGGATTTTTTATTTTGCGTTTAATTTTGAGTCCCGCGAAAACCTTTGTTCTAATATGGTGCTTTCAAAAGGTGTGAATTTTTTTTCAAAATATACTTAGTAAGTTGTAGCAAAAAAGCGCTTTTCAAAACATATTTCTAATAGTTATGTAAGACAGACCGATAGAGACAGGTCTTACTTAATTAAAACCGAAATAAAAAATATTTTGACTCTTTTTGATTTTCAGTTATTTTGAAATTTTTTATTTTTTATTTTATACTTCTCAAAAGTCGATGTACAAACTTGCCAATTGTTACGATAGTCCCATCAAAATTGACGAAAGTGACCGACCAGTATACGATTTGGATATTTTTTTAAAAAACTGAAAAATATCCAACTTTAAACGCTTTTTTGCTACCACTTACCAAGTATATTTAAAAAAAAATTTCATACCGTTTAAAAGCTTGTCTACATTAAAACAACGGTTTTCGGGGGACCCAAAATTAAACGCAAAATAAAAAGTCCCCAGCCGTTTATCTCCAAATGTGTAGTTTTTTCGTAAAAAAATTTTGAGTCAGTGATTTTTCCATGTTTGCGGTAAATTTTTTAATATTTTGGACTATAAGTTTTTTTTAGGAGAGTAAATTTTGCATTTAGTTGTCTATTAGAGCCAGTAAATAGCCCTTTACGTTTTGTTCAAATAAAGTTTTAAAAAATTTATTTGTATAAGCAGTGCAAAGAATTTTGTGAAAAACGCGACAGCTGGGTATTTGTGATTCTGCTACAGATTTTACCTGCTATATTTTTTAATATTTTAAAAAGGGTAGTATAGCAAGACTCAAAAGGCAGAAAAAAAAGTATGTCAGATAAAATCCGCCTTAGAAATTTTTTAACAGCGTCCAAAAATTCAAGTTTTAAAAAATCACTACTTTGGTGAATTTGTCAAAGTTTCGACTTTGACATTATTTTTTTTTAAATCCATAAATATTTTTAAAAGTTGTGGTACTTAGGCCCATAGAGACTGGTCTTGCCTAATGAAAACCGTGGGACTAAATATTTTGGTTTTTTTTTATTATGAGATATTTTGAAAAAAGTGGAAAGGTGCAAACCGGAAAGTTCAGGGCACTGATACGCAGCTTAGAGAGACAAATTCACGAAATTGTTCTTGGTTTTTCACTTTTCTTGGGTCGATGTATAAACATGCCAATGCTTATCAAAATCCCACAAAAATTGGCGAAAATAGCGCTTTGCTGCCTGTCCAATATTGATTTTGGCCGATATAGCTCATGTTCGCAAACTTATTGGCACACTAAGGACCGAACCTTTTGCAAAAAAATGGGGCCCTATTTTCAATAATGCCTTAAGCATACAAGGCATTATTACTTTAATTAGATATTGTGTCTGGGAGGACGTTTCGCCTACGCTATTGGTCTGGTTGATCACATAATATAGTTTTGCAATAATCTGCTCAATAACATATAAAAATCAAGCGTCAAGCGAATAATTTAAGTTCAGGTATTTTTATTAGTATCCGTTCGATCGCAGTTCGGTACGGTTGTATTGCGTCGTACCTACATAATAGTGCTAACGAGGTCAAAGTCGGGGTTTGTTTTGTTTATAATAAACCACGCGCGCGAAAATCTGTGTTAAATATCACCTGTGAAGCTTGTTTTAAAAATTAGCGAAAAGCCCAAACAAAATCAAGAAAAAATGGATAATGCCGAATTATTTCAGGATAGCCATGCTAGAACACAAAATGAAGAAGTTTTATATAGCGAATGGAAAAAATCCCAAAACGAAAAAAATTCAGTTAGTGTACAAGTGGATTATCTCCGAAGTCAACTGGAAAGTATGCAAACAAAGTTTGCAGATTTAGAGACACAGAAGTCACAAAAAAAGAAGAGTCTCACATGAACTACATTACTCATGAGGACGATCTGAGTGGATCAGACAAAACGGAAAAGGTTGGAAAAAACGTCGAATGGATACTTCACTCTCACCACCACAAAAAAGCTCGGGCACTGGAGAGCCCTCCAATAAAATACAAAATGAAGAACCCTCTACTAAAGTTAAAAAGCTCCATCACCTTCACCGATTATGGTAAATTGTGTAAATAATTTTAATGATATTTATGAAAAGTTAAATATCATACAAGAAGTTAAAATAAAAGTTTCAAATATCGAAAATATTAAAATAAATGTACAAGACGCAGACAGCTATCGGCTGGTTACTAAAATGCTTAATGAAATAAAGCATCATACGAAAACAAACAAATAAGGCCAATTAGAGTAATAGCGAATAGGCTACACTTCTCATGTGATCCACAAAAAATTGTAGCTAATTTACACAAAAAAGGTTTTAAGGCACTGGAAGCCAGCAACAAACTGAAATGGAGAACAAGACAACCTCTTAACATGTTTATGCTCACATTTAGCCACGATGAAGATAGCAACAAAAATTTTAAAATTTCCAGTATCCTTGGGATTGAAGTGAAAATAGAAGCACTAAAAACCTCATGCAAAAGATGTCAATCTAATGAACACACGCAAAAATATTGTGCTAAAGAACCACGTTGCGTAAAATGCACGGGGAAACATCTTACTGTAGAATGCCCCAAACCAAAAGAATCTGAGCCAAAATGCATCCACTGTGGAGGCAAGCATTTAGCTAACTACAGAGGATGCCTTGTTGCTAAAGAAATACAAAAATTGGAAAATAAACCTAAGAAACGGAATTTCATACCAAACGTGAGTACAAATAGACAAAACCCACAGACAAGAAACACAGTCACACAAAACTTTGTGACAAGTACATACAGCCAAGTAGCAGCAACAGCTAATATACCTGATATAAATATCAGTAGTCAAAATACTATGAAACAAACACTTCAATTAATTTTGGAGAAATTAAACAAACTTGATGAGCGATTAACTAAACTAGAAAGTAGCAATAACGGAGCTACCAATATGCCTCAAAATGGTCAGTAATCTTCGAATTCTAGCCTGAAATGCCAATGGTCTCTTGCAAAATCAGCAAGACTTGCAAGTTATTCTAGACATAGAAAAAATTGACGTCTGTCTTTTATCAGAAACGCATTTCACTATCCAGTCTTACATTAAATTTAAAGGTTATAAAGTGTATCATACAACTCACCCTAGCAATACTGCAGATGGGGGAAGTGCTGTAATAATTAAAGAAAATATATCACACTATGAGGAGATGGGATATAAAACCATAGAGATTCAAGCTACATTAGTAAGTGTAAAAACCAAAACATATACACTAGTCATAACTGCTGTCTATATACCACCAAGGCATTAATATCTTAATTTTCTCAGAAAATTAGGAAACCGTTTTATAGTTGGAGGTGACTTTAATGCAAAAAATGGGGATCTAGACTGACGAATTCTAAAGGAAAATAACTTTTGCAAGCTATTAGTGATGATCGATGTGAGCCGATATCAACTGGTAAGCTCACATACTATCGAACAGATCCAGGAAAAATTCCAGATCTAATTGATATTTTTTATAGTAAAAAATATATCCTAAAGTTTTGTAGATATTGAAGAAAATTTTGATTTACACTCAGATCATTCACCTATTATTCTAACTCTTGGTAAAAACATAATATAGAAAAAAGCAAATATCTCACTAGTAATTAAACTGACGGACTGGATTAGTTTTAAACAAGGTGTGTTAGAAATAATAAACCTATCAGTTCCATTGCAAACGACAGAACAAATCCATAAAGGAATTGAATATTTTGTTGCAAATATGCAACAAGCAGCTTGTGAAAATAGTCTAAAACCAAAGAATTTTTAAGGAAAAAAACTATCCAAAGGAAATTAGAGACTTTATATTGAAAAAAAGAAACTAAGAAGAAAGTGGCAGCAAAGCCGTGATCCTCGGGACAAAACAAAACTCAACAACAAATTCTAGTAATAAAAAATTAAAAAAAAAACACCGACTATTCCCTTTGGAAAGCAACCAAAGATTTTAAAGGTCCAATTATCCAAATTCCCCCCATACGAAAATCTAACAGCCAGTGGGCAAGGAGTAACGAAGAAAAAGCAGATATTTTGGCAAGTCATTTAGAAAAAACATTTCAGTCCCACTAAGTACCAGATGAAAACTTTCATTTAAATGAACCCCATCAAATCGAAGACCATATTAAGCTTCAATCACCAAAAGAAATATTAACAGAAATTAAAAATATTAATTCGAAAAAAGCCCCAAGGTATGATTTTATGAACGGGGTAGTCATAAAACAACTCCCCAGAAAAGCTATCGTAAAACTATGCAACCTAATTAATGCGTCCTTTAGGCTTAGGTATGTACCTAAACTGTGGAAAGTTGCAGAAGTTATCATGAGTCCAAAACCGGGAAAACCACTCCATGATGTGCCCTCTTACAGGCCAATATCTTTGCTGCCAATTATATCCAAGCTCGATGAAAAATTAGTGCTTAAAAGAATCAATCATCAATTTGGTTTTCGAGACAAGCATTCCACGATAGATCAAGTACACAGAATTACTAATATAATAGAAAAAGCACTAGAAAAGGGAAAAGTTTGTTCTGCAGTTTTTCTAGATGTAGCACAAGCCTTTCACAAAGTATGGCATAAAGGGCTTAATTTTAAACTAAAACGGTTTCTGCCAAAATAATATTCGGATATTTTGGAATCATACATATCTGATAGACATTTTAGAGTAAAACAGGAAGACTCATACTCAACTTTAAGGGTAGCGTACTAGGCCCTTATCTATACTTATTATTTACTTGCGATATCCCAATGCTAGAAAATGGTCACTAAGCAACATTTTCCGATGATACTGGTTTATTGACGGTAGAAAAATCTATTGAAAAATGCATAGAAAAACTTCAGGTTGCAGTCACCGAAGTTTACACTAGGACCACAATATGGCGAATAAAATTAAATGAAACCAAATCAATTCATATTGATTTTACAAACAAAAATATAAATCACATACAAATAATAATTAACAACATTCCCGTACCATATTCAAATCAGGCCAAATTGCGCTCGAAAGCACACGGTCTAGGACAACTGGGCGCCGCCAACTCTTCGCCGCCAACTGGGCGCCGGGCCAACTGGGCGCCGAGCCAACTCGGCGCCGGACTAATTTTTTTTTTGTATAAAATGTGTAGATGAAAAATAAAATATATTATTTATATAAAGATCTTTAAAAAATCCTTTACACAATTTTTTTGAAATTTGTTTTTGTTAAGAAACGTTAAATCATAACAAAAACATTTCATGTAAAAAAAAGCCAAGTACGCGAAAAAGGCATTCCGTAAAAAGAATTGAGATAAAAGTAAAGCCAAGTTCTCCAATACAAATTTCAAAATGAAAGGTTCTTACTAGTTTGGAAATGTTTTTTTAAACTTTGCTATTACAGCCAAGTTTAATTTAGCACTGTGCCTAAGGGTCATTTACAGCCGTAATAGCCAAGTTTAAAAAAATATTTCCAAACTAGTAAGAACCTTTCATTTTGAAATTTGTATTGGAGAACTTGGCTTTACTTTTATCTCAATTCTTTTTACGGACTGCCTTTTTCGCGTACTTGGCTTTTTTTTACATGAAATGTTTTTGTTATGATTTCACTTCTTTTTTAAAGGAATTGGATAATACTTAATTTTTAAAGTAGTAAAATATGCGGAATATTGTTCAAAACTTTTGCAATGCCTTACTTAAATTTTTAGGGTGTTTAATTTTTTTCCATGGTTTTACCGTAGTTCTCATCAGCCTGCCAAAGCTCAGCTCTCTAGCGTTTCTGAAAGTGCACAATGTTACTTTTACATAACTTTACATGTATAGGGGAGTGAAATATATTAAAATTGTCGTGTTTTTAAGCTTTATCCTATAGTTTTATCATAGTTCATATCAGTCTTCCAATGCTCAGCTCTCTAGCGTTTCTAGAAGTGGGTAATGTTACTTTTACATAACTTTACATTTATAGGGAGGAGAGTAAATGAAAATATTGGACTTTTTAAATTTTTTTCCATGGTTTTATCATAATTTATGTCAGCATTCCAATGCACAGCTCTCTAGCGTTTCTGGAAGTGGGCAATGTTAGTTTTATATAACTTTACATTTATAGGAGAGGGAAGTAAATTAAAATGTTGTTTTTAAATTTTTTCATATAGTTTTATCATATTGTCTTTCAGTCTTAAAAAGTTCAGCTCTCTAGCGTTTCTGGAAGTAGGCAATGTTACTTTTACTTAACTTTACATTTATAAGGGAGGGAAGTAAATTAGAATTTTGGGGTGTTTTAATTTTTGCCAAAGCTCAACTCTCTAGCATTTTTGGAAGTGGGCAATGCTAATTTTACATAACTTTAAATGTAAAGGGAAGGGGAGTAAATTAAAATTGTGGAGTTTATTTTTTCCTTTAGTTTTATCATAGTTCCTATCAGTCTGCCAAAGCTTAACTCTCTAGCATTTCTGGAAGTGGGCGATGCTACTTTTACATAACTTTAAATATATAGGGGAGGGGAGTAAATCAAAATTTTGGGGTTTGGTCATAATTTCTATCAGTCTGTCAAATTTCGGCTTTGTAGCATGTCTGGAAGTACAGTAGAATATTGATGATCTATACATGAGTGAGTCAGTGAGTGAGTTGCAATTTCGACGTTATTTGAAATTTCGTAACTACTTTACTACTTTATGGAATTTCATGAAACTTAGAGGGTTTGTTAACTCCATGGAGATCTACGACTGTGCCAAGTTTGAGATTCGTAGCTCATTCCGAAGTAGAGTTTTAGGTAGGTCAAATATCGGCTGAAATGTTTCCAGAAAAGATGGTTACGGCGCGCGAACTTGGCGAGACACTGCCGTGCCCTCAGATCCATTAAGTCGACTGTTGAATCTTGGTAGTTGTAGTGTTTGGTAACCTGGTAACACTACAATTTTCGTTTTTTATTACAACAATGGCGGATCCAAAAATCAAAATGGCGGATCCAAAATGGCGGATTTTCTTATTTACCAACCGATTTGTCTCAAACTTGAATTATTACATTGCTTTAGGTCATTTAACAAAATTTTTTACTCAAACTTAAAAAAATCAAAATGGCGGATCCAAAATGGCGGATTTTCTTATTTACTAACCGATTTGTCTCAAACTTGAAATATTACATTGCTTGAGGTCATTTAACACAATTTTTTACTCAAACTTAAAAAAAATCAAAATGGCGGATCCAAAATGGCGGTTTTTTGTTATTTACTAACCGATTTGTCTCAAACTTAAAATATTACATTGCTTGAGGTCATTTAACAAAATTTTTTACTCAAACTTAAAAAAATCAGTTCCGGATCCAAAATTCCATCACATCACACATCGGTTCATAAATAAGAAAGTCCGCCATTTTGATTTTTTTAAGTTTGATTTCAAAGTTGTGTTAAATGACCTCAAGCAATGTAATATTTCAAGTTTGAGACAAATCGGCTAGTAAATAAGAAAATCCGCCATTTTGGATCCGCATTTTGATTTTTTTAAGTTTGAGTAAAAAATTTTGTTAAATGGCCTTAAGCAATGTAATATTTCAAGTTTGAGACAAATCGGTTGTTAAATAAGAAAATCCGCCATTTTGGATCCGCCAATTTGATTTCTGGATCCGTATTGTTGTAATAAAAAACGTAAATGGTAGTGTTACCAGGTTACCAAACACTACAACTACCAAGATTCAACAGTCGACTTAATGGATTTAACTTTACTTAACAAAAACAAATTTCAAAAAAATTGCGTAAAGTATTTTTTAAAGATGTTTTTATATAAATAATATATTTTATTTTTCACCTACACATTTTATCAAAAAAAAATTTTTTAGTCCGGCGCCGTGTTGGCCGACGCCCAGTTGGCGGCGCCGAGTTGGCCCGGCGCCCAGTTGGCGGCGCTGAGTTGGCGGCGCCCAGTTGTCCCATTCCGAAAGCACATGTTAAGAAAAAAAAAAGCAGAACTTGAGATATGGTATAGAAAAATAAACTGGCTAATTGGAAGTAAGTCCAATTTAACAATTCATAATAAGTTACTGCTTTATAGGACATTATGGTATTCAACTATGGGGTTGTAGTCTATGGACAAATCAAGTTTCGTGTGCAATTCGTGCCAACTTTCTGCCGATAAGCTAACTTTGTTAAGGGCATCCCATATATCAGGTTTTGACTTGTCATTCTGGTAAATGCGTTTTTTGAAAGATATGGCGGATTCAAAATGGCGGAAAGGCGTCTTTTTAAAAAAATTGTAACTTTTTTATTTCTTATCGGATTTTCATGGAATAAAGTTTAAAATACTTGCTTTGGAATGTTTTTAAAAATGCATTAGTCAGAAAATATGTATGTTTTTGTATTTGTCAAAAAAACAAAAAAAAAATAAAAAAAAGGTTAATTTTTTTTAAAATTTTATTTATAAAACTATTGGAGCTAGAAAAAAAAAGTTTGTATAAAAAGGATAGCTGATTTGATTCTTTATTCAAATATGGTTCAAGTGTTCCAATGCCTTAATTAGTTTTTAAGTTATTTCCAAATAACTGGAGAAAAATAGGGGTCTTTGGGGTATATTTAAAAATTATGCTTTTAATAAAAACCATAAAAACTTTTTGAAAGTAACTTAAATTTGTTTAACATACCTAGCAGATTAGGTTTTGACTTATTGTCATTGTGATAATCGCGCCTTTTTTTAAATATGGCGGATTCAATATGGCGGAAAAGTATATTTAAAGACAAATTGTTTCTTTTTTATTTTTTATCCGATTTTAATACAACAAAGTTTAAATTACTTGATTTGAAATGTATTAAAAAAATACTTAAAAAAAAAATTTTTTTTTTATTCGAAAAAAAAATCGGGTGAAACGTGACAAAAATGATTTTAATTATTTTTTTTTTAATTGACCCTCATATACGGACGTCGCTGAAGGGTTTGTCATTAATTAAACCCCACTGACTTACACATTGTTAAAACGAAAATTTTATTTCCTACAATAAAGTATAAAACACATTTTTGTCAATTTAAGCTTAGTCTCTGAGAAAATTGAAAAAAACTTGTAACAGAATTAATTTGTTTGGTGATTTGTAAAAATTGATTTAAGTTGCACAGGCCTGTGAAGTTTTAATCTGAAGATAAATCTTACACTATTATACACGTTTAAAAGGAAATTTTATTGTCTACAATCGACTGTAAGTCACAATATTTGATAGAGAGCTTGGGTTTTAAGATAATCGGGTAAAACCTATGTAGTTTCTTTAATTTTTTTATATTTTCTTAATAAATGGACGCCGCTGGAGAGTTTGGCATTAGCCTGACCCCACTGACTAATACACTGTTAAAACGGAAATGTTATTTTCTACAATAAACGGCAAAATATTTTTTTTTCCAAAAACCTTAATTTTTGAGAAAATTGGATAAAACTTGTAAAAAATTGATAAAGTTAGTGATTTTTCAAAATTGATTTTATTTACGGACGCCCTTAAATTGCTATTTATAAAATTACTATTGCCTTGTTATACATCATTTAAAAGGCAATTTTATCGTCTATAACAAAGTGTGTATTATATTTTTTGATATAGAGCTCAGTTTTTGAGAAAATCGGGTAAAACCTTTAATAAACATATTTCTTTTTTAAATTTATTTACACTACCTCAATAAACGGACGCCGCTGGAGAGTTTGTCATTAGTCGTACCCCACTGGCTTATACATTGTTGAAAAGGAAATTTTATGGTCTACAATAAAGATTACTACATATTTTTCTGTAAGCTTAGTTTTTAAGAAAATTCAAAAATTTTCAGGATTTGGGGAGTCTGTGGGGTTTTGGGGGATTTTGCAGGTAAAATTTAAAATAACGCTTCGCTAACTTCATATGAAGTTAGCGAAGCACCCAAAAAAAGGGTCAAAAATAAGAGCGACAAAATTAATTTTTCCACAACTAATTCACGACTAATTAACGGCAAATTATCCACCTAGTCACGATTCGATCTGCGATGGGTGCTTCGCTAACTTCATGCTCATTACAAAACTATCTTCTTATCATGTTGTATTGATTAGACTGGCCGCAAAATAAATGCACCTTTCTGTGCATTAAAACAGCGATCTGCATCGCCTGCACCACTCTGTGTAACGCGGACGGCTAGATGGCTTGCGGCCCGTTTAATGAAATTGAAGAGTGGATACCCATCCTTCTTTTTCTATGGGCCTGATAGGTAGATCGGTAGACCATCCCCCTCGCCCCCCGAAATAATTTTTACCTTCCCCGCGCAGCAATGGCTAGAGAAGGTATTACTTTCGACGAAAAACATTTTTTTGAGATAACGCCGAATATCCTAGCAATATTGTCGGGATGTCTGTCTGTGTGTGTGTGTGTATGTATATCTGTCCGTAACACGATAACTCCTAAACCAATAAACCGATTTTGATGAAATTTTTAGGTAAAATACTGCAACGAGCTGATTAGATTTTGTTAAAATTTATCAATGCTAATGACAGTTTTTTGACAGTTAAAAAATAAAAAATTTGCTAACTTTTAACCGGAGCGTCGCATCAATATGCGGTTTTCGGAGTATAGTAGCCCACATTTTTTTAAAAAATTTTTGTTATAACCAAAAACTTTGTAGGAGATATTTACAAAAAACTGTTTTCATGGTTGTTATAGCATGGAGTGTGCAAATGAGCTAAGAAGGTATCAGATCCATCATGGATCCATTTATTTTAATATGGTTTACATAAGTTTTAAATAAAAAATAATTGTTAAAAAGGGAAATTATGGCAACACATAGCGTCTTGGCACCATACGGATTTCTTTAATAACCTTGTATACATATTCTAGATTGTTGAAGAAGAAGTGACAACGGCAAGTGAACCAGCAATAAACTACTTAAAAAATAATAATTTTGTTACTAAGGATATTTATGTTATTAGTGGAGCAAATATGAAGGAAATGCTGAAAAAGGAAGGCTTTAATGTAATCAACGATCAACTGCCTAAGGAGGTACGTATTTCTATATACAGTAGCGTGCGTTGAAACAAATGCATTTAAAATTATCATATTCAGGTTTAAAGAAACGTAAGGACATATCCGTCGCTCTTGTTTAAATGACGCGATCGCCGAACTGCAATACCCCGTATCTAACATTTTGATAATTTTTAGATTATTTGTGATTTAGGCAAAATGAGCTGGCTACTTTCATGGTGTATAATGATATAAGACATATAGGCGTGGGAAATCACAAATATAATATATTATTTTATACCTAATAACCCTATATGTGTTACCCAAACTGTTTTTCGCTTTCCCTGTAAAGTTGCATTTTTTCAGATACGGGATATTGCAGTTAGGCGTCGCGTCGTTTTTTTTAACGCATAAATACCTACCCAGGTCGGCCAAATAGAATTAAAATAAAGTACTCAAAATTAAAAATTAATTACATATAAATAAAATTACATTTTATTTTAATTAGAAATCGAAGCTTTATTCAAAAAATTAAATAAAAATTAGTTTATTCTAATTAAATAATTAAAATAGAAGATCGTCATACATTTATTAAACAAAGCCCGGAGCCAAAAAAAAAACGTAATCAAGCCTTTAAAATTTGTACAATAGCTGTAATTAAAAATAATACTTTTTCCACTGAACTACGCGTAAACCTTACCTCTTTTTCAAATCAAAAAGCATTTTGAATGGCGCATCTCTCGCTTACTTGAAAGGCTACAAGTAAATGTAATCAAAGTAGGATAGGGATCGGAGTAGCAAAAAGTCAAGAAGAGGAAGAAAAAGAAAATTTTATGTCATGTCGGTCTAGCCTGAAAAAAACATAGTAGCGGCGTTTTGATTCGCATTGATGGCGGCTCATTGAGCTGAAAGAATGGCGGCCATGTAAATCCCGAGGCAGCTAGGGAGCCCTTAAAAAAGTGCCAGGCGACCTTAAATTGGTGTTTTTCTCAGCGGTAGAAAATTTGTATGTAACTTGTGTGAGGGTCACTGATGATGTATGTAAGTCGCTAGACGACTATGCCGCCGTTAAAGCGGTACCAGAGTGACGGCTAGGTCGCTGTTAAAGTGGTGCCAGACATTATAAAAATAGTTTTTTTTTATTTCCGCCTGGCATTTTAACTTAAAGATCATCCTTATTTCTAAGGGTGCGTGTCCACATGAGAATAATAGCAGAAAAGTTTTCTGTATAGTTACTTAACTCTTTGTCCATTTGAGAATACCATCGTCAATTTTAGATCTTCTGAGAGTTTCTGAAAATTCATTATACCCGCATAGTAGTAGCCCTGACTCGCAGCCCACGAGAAAGACTGGCCCGGGCGCGGAAATATCACGTGACCGTAGGAGGGTCACAAAAGAACGCCTCCCGGCCAGCTGTCATTATAAAACATGTGTTTTTTCAGTTTTGGTATGTGTGTTTACGTCGATTTTTTTTTAATTCGGGCATGAATTTTATCAAAGTTATTAAAATAACGCAGCCCACGAAAAAGACAACAATGCCGCGAACGTGTAGTGTTGTTGGTTGTCGGTCCAACTATAAAACTGAAACCGAATATGTGTCAACTTTTAATTTGCCAGTGGATAAATAAATGCATAAATTTTGGTTGCGAAAAATTCCTAATGATTTAAGTATCTTAAAACGTCCACAAGTTTGCATCAAACATTTTCCTAATGAGCAGGTTATTTAGTTTGATAAGTGTGTTGTAAATGGAGAGTGTTGAACATGTTCTGAAATACCTAAGTAGACAACCTGTATCTAGTGTTCGATTAGCTGATGTCGAGAGGCAACAACTGGAAACTGCAATACAAAAAAGTTTTGAAACACTTTGAGCTAATAAAAAATCAAAAGTTTTATCAAATATTGAGGACATTTCAAAATTTTATTGTTCTTATACTAAAATAAACAAAGATTGGATTTTTACCCAAGAACGTGACACAGTCTGCCTGTGCCTGATGACATTTTTGAACAACAATCCATCACTGTTAGCATCTCTAGTTGTTGAGGGAAATCTGTTATTTTTTGTAAATGTTAACAATGTGTCCATACCAAAAAACAAACTGCCAAAAATAGTTGGAGTTTTATTTTTGGACAGCACCGATTGCAAACGGGAAAGAAGTGGTAAAAGATAAGATTGATCAAGTATTAGACATCCTTAGTGACATTTTCGATAGTGAGAGTGAAAAATGTGTTCAATTGTCATTTCTTATTGAACAATTAGGTCTCTTGAAAAGGTCACCTGAGAATCGAAGATATTGTGGATACACTTTAATGTTGGCTTCATCTTTGTTTGTCCAGTCATCCAGTGCATACATATCAATTTACAAAACTAAGGTAATATGTCTTCTGCACACTTGCAATATTAAAAACTGTTTTGTAAAATATCGCAGATAGTAATCTCTCCGGTAGTGTGCAATATTCAAAAAGCAAGATACAGCTTTTAAAAGAACATGAGTTGGTAGTCAACTTACACATTGATGAAATATATATTAAACTTTGTGCTGGATAATTTTTCAAAAAATTATTGACGACCAATACATTCAGTTTATTGAATGTGAAAACCATCTCACTTATTCACAAACTCGCTTGTTTCTTTTTAATAAATTATTGTGAAATGTTTTATATTAAAAAATTTTCTTTAGATAACTCTAGCGAGTGTTTTTGTGGAGAAAAACTATTGTCAAATCTTGAAAAAATTAGTTTAAGGGCATGTAAAGTTTTTTTAAATAATTTTATTAAAAAGCATAATGATTTAGTGTCTGCTAATAAATCTTTGAATAAGAACACAGACAAAGATGATGACACTCAAAGAAAAATTAAAAAAACTTAAAGCTTAGGTTTTAAAAGACTTGTATAAATTTGAAGTAACTAACGATATTATGTACCTAATATACCTGAAGATATTAGAGTGCACATTTTATATAATTTTTTATTTTATAGATTCAGTTCTTTTATCTATAATAAACACATACATCAGCAAATATTCTTTTGCCTATATGAGAACAAAAAATTATTGTCAATTTATTTAAATTGTGTAAAAATAGATAATATATTAAGCAATACAATAAGAATCCTGGAACTCCTAAGAACACGTGACCGCCGACTTGCTTATAACGCGCCATGGCCGGTCTTTATCGTATGCTGCGCCCTTACTCTGCTTCATGACTTTTGCTATAAATACCAAATGTAATATCGATTGGTAGCTTGAGAGTTTTATAATGATTATATAAGTAATCTGTAACCATCAGACAAGTAAACCTACAAATTTTCAGTCAGAGGTAAGAAAAAAAATACAATTTTAGATCGTATGCCACCCCTTTAACAGCGAGCTGATCGTTTGTCGATTTATGTAGTCGATTACATAAATAATGTCGAAAATTAAAAGATTATAGTGACACAAATTTAAGCTCACTTGACAACAACAATGCAATGTCGAAGTTATGGGCCAATTCTTCTCAGTCTTTTATCGTTCACAAGCACACTCTGTCATGTTAAATCAAAAGGCTGTATCTTCTTTTACAAAATTTTGGGTAGAATATATTACACTATCTAACATGACATTTATATAACTTGATTTTTTTATGCCAGATGTAGTAGGACATAACCCTTATGACATTTTCCTTTCTTTTGTGTCAAGTCGTCAAATATAAACCTGACAACTATGTTATTTTGTTTTGGTCTTTATACGGAATAAATATTGTTTCTTTTTGTTTTAAAATGTCATTCAGAAGAATCTGCTAGCATTCACGAGTTTTTGCTTTCGGTTAATACCCGTTAAAGGGAGGATGGGACAATTTGCCGCGGCCGATTCGCCGCGGTCCAATTCGCCGCGGGGACAATTCGCCGCTAGACGACTTGCCGCGGCGACAATTCGCCGCATGATTTTTTGTTTTATTTTATTACCATTGTCAATTGTTTAAACAGTTTTATTTAGCTTGACTTCTTATTTAATATATTTCTTTATTTGTTTGATTATAACTTTTCTCAAACTTTTCGAACAAGGTAGTTATTATACAATGTTTTTTATTGGAAAATAAATAAAATGGCGGATCCAAAATGGCGGATTTTCCCATTTATGAACCGATATGCATCAAACTCGACAAACTTTGACATCTTTCAGGTCGGTGGTTATTATTTTTAACTTAAACTAAAAAAAAAAACAAAACGGCGGATTCAAAATGGTGAACTTTTCTATTTATGAACGAATATGCATCAAATTCGGAACTTTGTGGTGTTTCAGATCGCTGATTCTGATTTTTTACTTAAACTTAAAAAATTAAAATGGCGGATGCACAATGGCACACTTTCTTATTTATAAACTTTATTGCCTCAAACTGGAAACATCGCGGTGCTTAAAGTAACTGAATACAATTTTTGGCATAAATTTAAAAACTTAAAAATGGCGAATCCAAAATGGCGGATTTTCTCATTTACGTTCCGATAAGTATCAAATTACGAACTTTGGGCGCTTTCAGTTTTTAAAATTAAACTGGCGGATCCACAATGGCGCACTTTCTTATTTATAAATTGATTGGCTTCGAACTTGAAACATCGCGACGCCTAAGGTAATTCAATACAATTTTTGACTCAAATTTAAAGACTTGAAAATGGCGGATCCAAAATGGCGGATTTTCCCATTTATGAACGAATATGCATCAAATTTGGAACTTTGGGTGTTTCAGGTAGCTGATTATGATTTTTTACTCAAACCTAAACAAATTTAAAATGGCGAATCCACAATGGCGCATTTTTTTATTTATAAACTGATATGCCTCAAACTTAAAACATCGCGGTGCTTACGGTAACTGAATACAATTTTTGACTCAAATTTAAAAACTTAAAAATGGCGGATTTTCTTATTTATAAACCGATATGCATCAAATTCGGAAATTTGGGCGGTTTCAGGTCGCTGAATATGATTTCTAGCCTAATTCCCATTGTGGATCCGCCATTTAGATTTTTTTTAATATAAGTTAAAAATAATAATTAGCGACCTGAAATATCTCATAGTTTCGAGTTTGAAACAAATTCGTTCATAAATGGGAATGTCCGCCACTTTGGAACCGCCACTTTACGTATTTAATTATTAACCACTAAATACCTATATATAAAGTTGGAAAAGTTTGAAAAAAGTTCATCAAACAAATAAGCAAATATATTGTATGAAGTCAAGCTGTTTAAACAACTGCCAATGGTAATATCACAACCCAAAAAATCTCGCGGTGAATTGTCTCCGCAACGAATCGGACCGCGGCGAATTGTCCTCTACCCCGTTAGAGGATCAAAGCCATAAAAATAGGAGGCCCAAAAAATTACTTTTTTCAAATGTTGTGAAAATTAAGTGTCAAACTTTTTTTTCATGCAAAGTTATTAAAGTCGGATAGACCTTTTGAAATAAACAGAAAGTGATACACGCATGGTTAGATGTATGTTTACCTGTACCCAAGTAAGACAATTTGCTGAAAAACAGCTACCAAAACACTTTAAAAGCAAAACTGAAAGTAAAATAGCTATTCTAATCTTTATTTAGCTCTCCCATTGTCCATGACAGCTCCAAAATATAGCACTTTAACATTAAAGTAATTTTGTCTAGAAATAAACAAGAAACAATGGCAACTATTGCAAAATAGATATTTCCTTTAATGGACAGACTTTATTAAAATGGCTGAAGAAAAACTTGTTAAGTTCTACACTACTGTAAAATAATCGCGGAGAAAAGGCGGATGTCATCGTAAACATGTTTGCAAGGGAAACTTTTCTGATAAAACAGGTCAAGATAGCTCGTCAAAACGCAAACCCTTCGAATATTCAGAATAATAAACGTCTTTTTTTCGGTGTTTGTTTTTAGGTTAGAAATTATTTTATTACAACTGTCCTCTAAATATCTGATAAATCAATTCTTAGTCATATTTTATTGAATTTGGCAATTTCTAGAATTTATTTAGATCCGGGATCACCTGGAAATTAATATTTTTCAGTCTATAAATTTAAACAAAAATAAATTGGAAGACTATCATGTCTGCCTCGGCCGTCTCATTGGTTTCAGTAATTTTACTGTAAACAAGCTATTTTTTAATATTTAAGCCGAAATAATGTTGATTTATAGCTAACTTGCGTTCTAACATTTGACCAAATAGGTAATACGAAAAAAAAAGAAGAGTCACAGATGTTATCTGTCATCTTGGGCGCTGTCACACAACTTTCGTTGCTGTCACAACAACAAAATAAACAAATTTCTTAGTTTAAAATTGTGCAAACGTTAGAAGATAAAGTTATTACGTGCCTTATCACAGTACCCCACCAGTGGGAAGCATAAACATATTGTATTGGCCACCGCCATCAGAAACCCTTAAGCTGGGTTTATACAGAGACATAGCATAACATAAGACATAACATATCATTACAGAAGGAAACTGGCTATTTATAAAAAAAAATATAACTTGACATAACATAAAAGCTTGGTCTAAGTACTTTATATAAGGCCCCAAGAACTCTCAGTAATAGCAAGGAAAATTTCTAAAGTGCTCGGTGCTGGCAATTGGCTCTGGTGCACTCTGCTTGGAATCAGGTGAGTCTAAATAAACGGACTACTAAAGCTGCTTGACTTAAAGTAAAAAAACAGAATGTCATTCAAACCAATGAGATTAAAAAATATTTTTTGATCTCATGAATTCAAACATTGTGTCCCTGAATGACAGGTTTTCATAATTTGTCATTAAGAAACACTATTTTTTTTAAAGAACATTCTAATTTGACTGTTTTTTACTAAACGCACTCTTGACTACCAATTTTCACTTGCGCCACGTTAGAGTTGTTGTTGTTGTTTAAATTTTTAGTTAAAAAAGTTTAATTTACATTTTTTAATTTTAGAAAGTAGTTAAAAGAAATGAAGTACAAAGACCAGAAAGCAACCCAGAATGGGGCCTACTTGCTAAGCCCTTGGGAATGTCAGCAAGGAAGCCAGAAAGGGGGTCTGCTTGCAATTGACTGCAACTTCCTTGCATTTTACACAATTTTTTTTTATAATTTTTAAAATTAAATTATATTATAATTTACAGGGAATTAAACACCTTTGATACCATACGTTGTGCACAAACGTACCTACTGTGTAGGGCTCTGGAACGAAATAGCGATGTACAAAATAGCGAGTATTAAAATAGCGGTATCGAAATAGCGACAATCAAAATAGCGATGTAATGAAAGGGCGACTATCAAAATAGTGATGTAACAAAATAGCGATGTAACAAAATAGCGATTGTAACGAAATAGCGATGTAACAAAATAGCGATGTAACAAAATAGCGTCTATCAAAATAGCGATGTAACAAAATAGCGACCATCAAAATAGCGATGTAACAAAATAGCGACTATCAAAATAGCGATGTAACAAAATAGCGACTTTCAAAATAGCGATATTTCTTGGCATATAGCTCGACTAAAGGGTTTCTTTCTAAGAAATTTTTTCAAAAAAAAACTTTTCTGACTTCTTTCCCGGGATCCTAGAGGGTGTGAATCCGAACTGAACCGAACTGAACCGAACCGAACCGAACCCAACTGAACCAAACCGAACCAGCATATTTAAAAAAAAAACTCTCCAGACTTCTTTTCCGGAATCCTAGAGAGTATGAATCCGAACGGAACCGAATTCGGTTCAACCGAACCGAATTCGGTTGAGATCGGTTCGGTTCGGATTCACACCCTCTAGGATCCCGGAAAAGAATCAGGGAAGTTTTTTTTTTTTTTTTAAATAAGCTGGTATAGTCAAAATACCGCAGGAAATAATAGCGCATTTCGGTTCGTTTCGGTTTGGATTGGTTTGATTAGATTCGGTTTGGTTTAATTCGGTATTTTGATACATCGCCATTTTGATACATCGCTATTTTGATACATCGCTATTTTGATACATCGCTATTTTGATACATCGCTATTTTAATACATCGCTATTTTGATTGTCGCTATTTTGGTTGTCGCTATTTTGATATATCTCTATTTTGATTGTCGCTATTTTGATACATCGCTATTTTGATATGTCGCTGTTTTGTTACAAACGCTATATTGATACATCGCTATTTTGATAGTCGCTCTTTCATTACATCGCTATTTTGATAGTCGCTATTTCATTACTCGCTATTTCGTACGTCGCTATTTTGAACATCGCTATTTCGTTCCAGAGCCAATTATATTTTAGGCCAGACACTTAGTCATCATAATGCCATGGTTATAGCCTTAGACCACTGGTGGGTCATATATATACCTTTTGACATAATCAACAGGGTACAGAGAGCCACAATGTGCCTGCATTAGCTTTTAGTTCCAAATAGGCACTCCATATACCCGGTCCCATGTGGTGATTTCCTGAATGGCCAGGTCACCGAATCCATTCAGAGAATCACCAGATTAACCCACCCCCTTTACCATGTGTTATATGGTTTGATCTTAAAGGTTACCAGTTTTTTTTTACATACTGGTCAAAGCTTGTCCGTTACCAGACTACTCATTTACCGATGGGTCGAGGCCCCTTTAGTCACCTCTTACGACAGGCCTGGGGGTTACCTTGGTGCTATTTTTATCTCCTCCTAAATCGGATAAGAAAAGCCCCCCTCCCATGAATACACACACCCTTGTATCAAATGTGTATTACATTGGTGAGTGGTCCAACAGAGGGTTTCCAGACATACAACAAAAAAGGAGGACAATTTCGATTTTTTTGAACATACATTAACTTAAAAAAGTTAAGGAATCAGTGGCGCATATATGGGGGGGCCCGGGCCCCCCCGAAGCTAAGATTTTTTTAGATATTTTCCACATATTTCATGAATACAAACATAAAATAGCATAAAATACGGTCTCATGAGGTCTCGCCCCCCCCCCCGAAACTGTCTCGCCCCCCCCCGAAACTTTTTTCTATATACGCCACTGTAAGGAATTATTATTATGTATATGGTTTTCTTTCATAAAAGAATGTTTTTTTTCTAACATGGCAAAATTAAAGTTTTTTGTACCTTTAAAAAGGATTTTTCGAAATACCTACTTTAAAATAAATGAAAATTTTTGAGAAAACCATAAGTATTACACAAGTACCAAAATAGTATTTTTTTACTCAGTTATGTAATACACCAGAATGTGCCCCTTGTATTTAAAGTTTGCTAGAAAAAGGGGGGGGAAGGGATTGCCTCCTTCCTCTCTGGGATCACCACACGGGGTTTATTCTGTAAATGCTCCCCTGGGAGTAAAGTTTCTCTTCAATTCACCGTTACCATTGGTCAGTTTATAGTGTATGACTTTAGACTGACGCGGAAGGGATAATTTTCAAGAGAACATTTGACATAACCTGCTCTCCTGCTTTGCAATAGGAGAACTTTGAAGTGAGATTAATTATTGAAAATAATCACCAAAAAGGTCAATACTATTAAATTTATGTCATATAACTGATATTGACCAATGGTAACCGTGAATTTAAGAGAACCTTTACTTCCTAGGGAGCATTTAAAGAATAAACCCAAGTAAGGCCGGCCTTAGTAGGAATAGGTATAGGAAATTTTTGTTATTAAGGTAGCTAGGTAAATAAAAAACAAGAAATTTATTTATTTAGTTATTCAACTGATAAACTGGCTTCTTAATGCCCAGGGTGCAGCACCTTAGAGGGCCCACTACAATGGGTCCATACCTTTTCGAGAGCCTTGCCTGATAAAAAATACTTAAGGGGGTGCATATCGTATTGTATTGTTGGTCATAAAAGAACAACGCGTGCAGATTTTGCGCATTTCATATGGTTATTGTACAAACAAGATAAAAATTTAACATCGTAGTTTTTAAAAATAAAATACGTTGACAAAAGATTATAGATTAAAATTGACGTTGACAGTGTCGCCGAGTTCTTCCGACACCCTGCGTTTTGTACGGGGACCTCATCGTCTGTCGGCCTTTTTCACCCTTCATTGGCTCCAACCGGTTCGTACGTATACAGAGCTGCGTTCTGGCGTTGCGTTGTAGGAAAAAGTTCATTAGATAATAGTAAGCCGGCACCATGGGTCATTTAATATATCGATAGGTTAGTGGCTTTTTGATTTTGCACATTATTAAAAATATAGTTATGGCTCTAACATAAGCCGCCCTCCTTAAAACCTCTTAGGGTTTCAACAAGCACTTAAAGTTAGTACTGATAGTCTTATAATGAGTCTTGTACACATTTTAAAGTCTTAAAACATATTAAAGTCTTAGCATCGGTCTTAGCTTACTTGATTTAGCCAAGATTATTTAAAAGCCTTTGCACTCGCAGTACGCTTTATTTAGATTGATTTGGTAAAACGCACACTTTAACAACTGGTCGCTTAAAAACGCCTGCTGATGTTTTAAAAGTTACTGAGCATATAACATCATCATTTCCTGGGTGTAGTTGTATTATTCGCCGAAGTTTCCATTTTAGTGAAGTTAAGCCATCCTCTTTAATCAATATAAGAGTGCCAATTTTTATAATTGTTGACAATTTTCTTTCCATTTTACTCTTTCTTACAGAAATAATATATACTCTTTTGTCCATCTTGTCCAAAAATGTTGTAATAGTTGCTGCATTCTTTAAAAGCGAGAAAGTCGGTTTTAGTTTATCTCTATATAGTTGTAGTCAGGAATTGATTTAAGAGTTTCTTCAATTATAAAGTGCGCAGGAGTCAAAGGAGTTTGGTCATTAGGATATTGTGTTAAAGGACAGAGTGGCCTTGAATTGAGGCAAGCCTCGATTTGACATAAAACTCTCGAAAAGTCCTCGTAAGTTGAAGAAGCATTTTCAATAACACGTTTCAATTGGCTCTTTACAGATTTTACGTCTGCTTCCCAAAGTCCTCCTTGATATTTTTTTTTTACGGGTATGCGCACTCGCAAGGAGATCCCTATCACGCTCGAGAAGCGGCAAGTGCGCGGAAATGTTGGTGTGTGTTGGTTTTGAAACGGTTCAGGTTGTAACCTGCAGGGAAAACTGTCGCAGGGAGTTTATTCCACAGCGATGCTGTTCTCCAGAGATATGAATTCTGATATAATGAGGTTCTTGGTGCCTCTATTTTGACAATAAATTGATGGTTACCGTCTGTTTGACGTGTTCGCCTAGTACGTGCTACTCCCGGGGGGATCATACGTGCCAACTCTTCAGAGCATTTTCCGTGATAATACCTGTAGAAGAGAGATAGATCGCCCACAGTTCTTCGATGTTCGAGACTATCCAAGCTACGGGTAAGTGCGGGGTCATTGATCAGCTTGATAGCTGGTTTTTGCACGGTGTTCAAAAGCATCAAGGTATGTTTGGGTGCCGCACTCCATATATGTGAGCAGTACTCCATAGTTGGTCGAATCTGGGCTTTGTAGAGTGTCAGCAGTTGGCTTGGTGTATACAGATGTCTTGTACGAAATAGCACCCCAAGCTTTTGGGACGCCCTTTTAGCTATATCTGCCACATGACTGTGCCTAGACATGTTGGTCTCTGCTGTGAGTCCTAATATGTTCAACTGGCTCTGCAATGCGACAGCACTTCCAGATAGCATGATGTTTGGCTCACCGGTGCTGGTCTTTTTTGAAAACAGGGCTGCTTGGGTTTTCTGCGCGTTGAACTGTACAAGGTTTTTGTTGCCCCAGTCCTCTATTATCTCCAAGTCGTTATTTATCTGTGATATTTCAGTTAGTCTAAGGTAATGGAATTCACGTGCGGAGAGACATGTGGGTGGTATGACTGAGGAGACTACATTGCCATCATCTGCAAAGCAATAAAGTGGATTTACTGTTTTATCTATGAGGTCATTTATGTAAATCAGAAAAAGTGTTGGCGAAAGGATTGCTCCCTGTGGCACACCAGCATTTATTTGGTAAGAGTTGGAGTTCCGGCCATCCAGTGCAACATAAATGGATCTATCCTTAAGGTAACTTTCAAACCAAGTGCAAAGTCTCGGCGACAATCCCGTTGCTTTGAGCTTGTTGAGCAGATTTTCATGCCAGACTTTATCGAATGCTTTAGATATATCTAAGGCAATTGTTCTTGTTTCACCTCGCAACTCAATCGCTTTTTGCCATAAGTAAGTGACGTATGTAAGTAAATCGCCAGTTGACCTATATTTTCGAAATCCGTATTGCTTGTCGTTGATAATTTTGTACTTTTCCAAGTACTTGGTTAGGTGATTGTTCACAACTCTTTCCATTACTTTTGATATCACCGGAAGTAGAGCAATTGGTCTATAGTTTAACGGATCTGTCTTTTTTCCTTTCTTTGGAATGGGTTGTACTGCGGCAGACTTCCATGATGATGGATATACTCCTTGCCTATAAGATAAATTGAATAATTTTGCGAAAGTTGGGGTGAGTTCGCTAGCACAATTTTTGAGTACTATCGCGGGAATGCCATCTGGACCCATTGCTTTGTTTGTATCCAACTTTTTAAGGGATTTTCGTATTTCTCTGTGACAAAAGGGCACCTCTGGCATACTGTGGGAAACCCTTTCAATGAACGGTGGAGTTTTTCCATTTGGCACTGTTAGGTTTGAGTTGGAGGAAAAGATTTTGGCCAGCATATTGGCTTTTTCCTCTGATGTTGTGGCTAAGTGAGTATTTTTATCTGTAAGTGGTGGTATGGATGAGTTGGTGAAGTTTGATCCAACGGCTTTTGCAAGAGACCAAAAGGACCTAGAACTACTTGGACAATTCAGCAACCTGTTTTTTATTCTTTGATTGTATGTTTCTTTGGCGGCGTCAATAGTAATTTTGCAACTATTTCTGGCTTCTATAAATTCTGTGTGGTTTTGAGCGATTTGTTGTCGTTTCCAAAGGTTATATGCTCTGTGTTTTTTCTGTACAGCCGTTTGACACTGGCTGTTGAACCAAGGTTTTGCATTAGCTCTGCGTTTTATTGTATGTGGGATATATGCATCCATTCCAGATAAGATTACTTTTGTTATTTCATTACAGCAAATAGTGGGATCAGCTGTTTTAAAGCAAACCTCTTGCCATGGAAAATCCAGGTAAAACTGTTTAAGGTCATTCCATTTTGCCGATTTATAGTGCCACATTTTACGAGGAAGTGATTGTTGGCTTGGCGGTATGAACATTTCGCACTTTGTTCTTATAAGTTTATGATCGGATGAACCAAGTGGGGGATCTACTTGAATTGTGTACAAGTCAGGATTTGTAGTTAGGAACAAGTCTAAAAGCGCTGCAAATTCACCCCTTTCTGAGATACGGGTAGGTTCATCGACAAGCTGCGTTAGACCACAACTTATGGCAAAAGCTTCTGCTTCCCTGCCTTCATTATCTGTTTTGTTGTGGTGTTTTAGCCAGGGTATATTGTGGACGTTGAAATCGCCTAAAAAAACAATTTCCGCATGTGGATAGTTAGACTGTATACTATCACAGTTTTCGGATAATGTCGCAAAAAAGTTTTGATACTCGGTGTTACTTGGCGGTCGGTAGAGGCAGCAAATGAACTTGGTCGATGACTTTGAGGTGAATTTCAGCCATATGATATCGAGGTTCGCTGGTTCTAGCTTCTCCTCTCGATGACATGAAAGGTCATTTTTAATGTACACACAGATCCCAAAATTATGTCGAAATCGGTGGTGTAGGTCATAGCCGGGATAAAGATAGTTCACAATAGGTGTTGCAGAACTGATTTTAGTTTCAGTGAGAACAAGGATGTCAGGTCTTTGTTCTTCAAGATGTTGGTGAACTGAATTCATGTTGGTAGTTAATCCTCTTATATTGCTAAAATCAATTGTGAGTTGAGTTTTTGGTCTTTTTTTAATATCTTTGCATAAATGACCCCCAGGATCACCCGACGCCCGGAGATCCGAGTGGTCGGGTATTTTACCTCCGGAATATTTTGATCCTGGAGGCGCCATCATGCTATCTGTTACTCATTATGGTGCATGAGGTGTGATAAACCTCCATTCAATGCCGTCATTTAATAAAGAATCATGGATACAGGTTCCATTTTCGTCAAAAAATCGTTTAATGTCATTATTCGCACCGACAAATGTAATTGTCCGAAAAAATTTCAAAAGGCCTTGGACGTTCTTAAAACGTACGTTTTTCGTCTCTTTAGCTCCACAATATTCCGGTACCTAAAAATATGCAAGTCTGGCATTTTTAAAATTTACTTTTTGGGTCCCTTAGGGCCTAACTTTGGATACCTGAAAAGTACGTTTTTAAAACATTCCAAAAAGGACGTTTTAAAAACGCGCTGGTCAGTACGTTTTTAAAATATTCTTTTTGGAATGTTTTAAAAACGTTCTTTTCTGGTACGCAAAAGTTAGGCCCCTAAGGGACCCAAAAAGTAAATTTTAAAAACGCGCAGGCTTGCATTTTTTTAAAACGTCCTTTGGGGACGTCTCAAAAAAGACGTTATAAAAACAAACTAGTCAGGACGGTTTTAAAATGTACTTTTTAGGTACCTTAGGGCCCAACTTAAAAAGTCCCGAAAAGTACGTTTTAAAAATGCGCTAGACAGGACGGTTTTAAAAATGTACTTTTTAGATTGTTATATACGATAACGTTGTGGGACAAATTGTTATGAAAACAACGTTGGGCGTAAAACTTGTTATAAAAACTGTTGATTATTAGAGCATGATTTTTATTATAAAGATTGTAAGGGTCGTGAGTTTCTATATTTTCCCCTTATATTTTTCAATGTATTGTAAATCTTCTCTTTACTTAAACACACTTCAAAAACCACGAAAAAATCTTTCTTACTTCAACTTGGTTCCCAGTGCATTTATGTAGGAATGAAATAAAAGATTTCTTTTATTTTTAGTTACAAAATTTGTATAATGTAATTAATATGTTATTTAACAACATTTGGCTAATTTCAAAAGAATGTACATTATAAAAAAAAATTAATACAAATGTTTGTCGAGAAACAGAGTAACAAAATAATATATATTAATATCAAACCCGGAAAAAGTTACAGGTACCTATGTACTTATTATTTTTAATAGTACAAATTGGAGGGCATTTCTGGAAAAGGAGCCAACAGCCATTTTATATATTTGGGAAAAACCGGGTGGATCTGTTTAAATAAAAGTCACGAAACCGTTTTGTCGGCTTGTCGTTTGGTTGGATAGTCAACAGAGGTAGCTAGAGTGCTTGTGTCCTCTCCTTTTCCAGTAATGCTCTCCAATTGTTGTGTGGAATTAATTCTTTAAATAGGCCATATATAGGAAATTTTAATAAAATGAATCCGTATAAGACAGGTACCTAAAGTTCACTTCAAAGTGCATTTCTGCATAATAATTCTTAATAATAATCTAGTGAAACTTTAGTACTATCAACACAGTTTTATTTGTCTGTATTTAAATTAGATACAAAGCGAGGAAATTTTTTTTAAAATATTTTGGTCATATATAAATAAATAAAAAAAATAAATAGGTATCTATAATAGCAATAGTCCAATCTAATGATCGCTTATGGTAACAAAGAATCCCAAAAGAAGCTTTACGCTCAAGTCAAACTGACTTAATGACCTTTGAAACCCAGCTGTTTAAAATAAAATCGAACAACAAGCAAACTAACGACTAGTCTATCATAATCTGGAATTTAAATATCCATAAAATAAATTTATTTATTGGCACACATTACATAGATGTGGTGACCCTATAAGCAAATAAAATATAGCCAAAATATTATTACTAATAGAAATCTATATTAGATTTATTTAGTTGAATTTAGGTTATGCCATTAAAGAATTATATCCTAATACCAGCTGCGGTAAGGAAAAATCATTTTTCAAAGAAAATTGTTAAAAAGATTATGCCATTAAAGAATCATATCCTAATACCAACTGCGGTATGGAAAAATAATTTTTTAAAGAAAATTGTTAAAAAAGAAAGAATAGCGGCAAAGTGGAAATCCTATAACAATTTCGGTCTAAAAAAAGTATGAATAAAAAAAACAGATTAGGCTATAACATTTTTAAATATAAAAGCAACAAATATGTAGAGTTGCCTACAGCATATTTCTTTAGATTTTATTAAAAAAAAGACTAATTATTCAAAATTTCCCACATGGTTTGAAAATTATTGAGGTTATGTTATAACATAATTTTACGGTACCTTTCTCGACAACAGCCAAATTAAAAAAGGGGCGAGATTTTTCCAAAATTTTACAAAGTAGCCTGGCAACAAAATCTTTAACCAATCATATCTCTCCAAATTAAAAATCCCTTTCTGGAAGAAAAATCAATAAACAGGCCACATTTATTTTGCACAAAACAACTGACAGTTTCTTTTTTAGATTATTTTACTAAAATTTAAAATAATTAGGTATTCATCCCGTAAAAAAAAAGAAAAAAAAAGAAAACAAAAATAAAACCAAATTTAACAAGTATTAATAACAGCTGAATATGTCACATTGCATAATCACTCTGGACTGTACTCAATATGTATAAACAATCTGGCTATCTTTGTTTTTAAACTCAGAAAAGGATGAAAAGTTACTCGATCTATTTATAAATAAAACGAATTTATAAACGCCCAAAAGACATCTACACACTACTTAAACATACTAAAAACCCTGATAATATGAATACTGTAATAAGACAAATTCATTAATCAAGCACTTATTATAAGTTCACTGACTCTGCACTAGATGTCGCAAGGAGTTCCCTTTATTTTTAAATATTTATGAATAAAACAAAAGTTAACGAAAAATTTGAGTTTTTTCGTAACAAGATCTGTTAGGGCCATAACTTTGGCGTACCTAAAAAGTACGTTTTTAAAACATGCCAAAAAGTAGGTTTTTAAAACGTCCCCAAAACTACGCTTTTAAAACGTCCCGAAAAGTACGTTTTTAAAACGTCCCAAAAAGTACATTTTTAAAACGTCCCAAAAAGTACGTTTGTAGAACTTTCCGAAATGTACTTTTAATGTTCTTTACATTTCTCCTACCAGCATCATCATCATTATCTACATAGGCTGATAATAATAAAAATACAAATTTAAAACTTTTCTACCATACTCGGATTGGAGTTTAGTTTTAAGAGGACCCAATATGAAATGGCCCAATACATAAGGGCCCAATATGTAGGGGCCCATACCAATGGGGCCGAGGCCTAAACTTTGTGTAGGGCCGCTGGAACGTTTTTAAAACATCCCTGGAATGTTTTTAAAATGTCTCTGGAACATTTTTAAAACGTATTCAAAACATCCCTGAAACATTTTTAAAACGTCCCATGAACGTTTTTTAAACGTCCCCTGAATGTTTTTAAACGTCTTCGGAACGTTTTTTAAACGTCCTCTAAAACGTTTTTTAGACGTCCTTGAAACGTTTTTTTATACGGCCTTGAAACGCTTTTGAACTTTTCCGAACATCACTGGAACGTTTATTAAACGTCGCAAGTTTTGCAGAAGGTATAAAAAACGTAAAAAAGATCTATAAAAACGTTCCAGGGACCTCTATCGGATCCAGAGGGACTTAGGCGTACATTTATAAAAGTCACCTCTGTTTCTTTACTCGGCTTTTTCACTAATTTCCATGTCTCATTCTCGTCCAGTGATTTCAGTTCTTTATTTATAGCTTTTTTTCAACCATCATCATCAAATGACCAGATGACAATGCTGCCATTAAATTCAGGTCATCAATATTTAATTCATAGTCTTTTGGTCTTTCTGGAATTTTTATTGTTTTCTTACTTACTAAATTTTCTGTTTCATATCTCTTTTTCACTTCAAAACTACTTTTTCTATCTCTGTTCTCTTGTTTTATCCTTCTGTTTTTGTCTCGCTGTCAATATGTACTTTTACTGAGTTCTCTTTTATTTCTTTAAAAACTACGTTCCTCGCAAGTACAGTTTTCTGTTCTTTAGCCGTCCGGAGTCTATACCTATTATCAGAGTAGCCTACCATGATTAGATTTTCAGCTGTAGGATCTAGTTTTGATTTTCTGTCCTCTTTTGTTATATGTGCTGTGCAACCAAAAAGTTTAATTTTATACATATTCGCCTATTCTCCAAACCAAATTTCTGCAGGACATTCTGGTAGTACCCTACACTGAGAGAAGAATTTTGTAACAATAACAAACAGTTTGTAACTGTTACCAAATGCGTTGCCCATATTTGGCTTATTAGATATTTGTTTGCAGGTAACAATTCAGAAATTTCAACAATTGTAACAAATATTTGTTAATAAAAACAAAATCGTCTGGTAATATTTAAAAAAAAAGCTACATTAAGCACTAATATATTGTTGGTATTTAAAAATATATGTGAGTTTAATTATTAATATACTGTATAATTATTATAAGGATCATTCTTTTTTAATATTAAATTAATTAATTATGGGTTATTATATAATTAGTAGCTGTAATTATATTTAGTTATTTTGCATTAATAAGGTATTTGTAGGTTTCACGTTCTGTTTAATATACAGGGTGTTCATTTTAAAACTGCCCACCCCAGATTTCTCGAAATTGATTTTTTAAAAAAAAAGCAAAAACACGTCAATTAATTTATTAAGGACGACACATTCTGGCTATCTTAAAATTTTTGTAGTACACACCCCCTTTGAGGGGTACATTTTACCCCTATATTTTGAATATGGAAAGTGGTTCAATTGAGACTTTTTTTTGAAGGTTTCTTAAATATCTTTACAAAGGTGTAGAAATTTTGAAAATCTATCAGTTTGTTTTTGACATATTCACTTATTTTTCAAAGGGGGTGTTTACTACAAAAACTATAAGATAGCCAAAATGTGTCCTTAATAAATTAATTGACATGTTTTGACTTTTTCTCAAAAAAAAAATAATTTTCGAGAAATCTTGGTTGGGAAGTTTCAAAATGAATACCCTGTATATTTATATAGGGTTAATGAAAATGAGGACACCACTTTTGATCACACACCTGTATTTCTTCGTCTTCCTCAGGCTACACACTTTAGCCTTAGGAAGACGAAAATGGATCGTCGAAAAGAAATAAAGTTGTGTGATCAAAATTGGTGTCTTTTTTCCCATTAACCCTATAGAAATGAATAAGGTATAGAATAATAAGAGAATTTTAATAATAATAAAAAGCAAGTTGTTTTGATGAAAAATATTTATTTGTATTTTATTATAAAAGTGGAGTCAAATTTTTTTATAGTGGCTGGTAATCTTTGTTTTTTTTGGAAAGGTTGGTTATTGAAATATACACACGTTTGTTCCATGTGAGATGCACACAAAATTTTGTCAAATCTGACATAAACTGATTTTACCTCACTATAAGTTCGGGGACGAGTGGTGGACTATGAAAGGCCGCATGGGTAGCCCGTGTTTTTTAAAAATGTTTCTCCTTTGTTCAATTACTTCCTCCACCTTCAAGTCAGTGCTGACCTGAAAAAGAAAATAAATTTTATATATTTGTAAATTTAATACAGAACCAGTGGCGTATATAAGGGGGGCCTGGGCCCCCTTAAAGTTTTTTAGATATTTTCCACATATTTTATGAATATAAACATAAAATAGCCTAAAATACTGCCTCATGAGGTCTCGCCCCCCCCCCCCGAAACCGTCTCCCCCCCCCCCGAATTTTTTTCTATATATGCCACTGTGCAGAGAATTAAATGTTTGCTTTAAGTTAAAAGGTTTAAACTTCACATTTTCATACTAAAGACTCTTTGCTTAAAAATCTTTAATAATTAATTCAAAGACATCAAATTTAAAATTATTTGTGTGTATTTTGTGTCCTATTATAGAATCAAGTAGGTATTCGTGGGTAGTTTAAATTTTTGTTTTTTTAGCAAAAGGATTTTATGAATGATAGTTTTAACCTTACATGTTTATTGGTACCATAAGTGTAGTATTTTGTTTATTTTTATTTTTATGTTTTGTTAGATTCGACAGGTTAAAGATTATTGTCATTTAGATGGTAGTAAATTTTAACCTTATATTTTTATAATAATAACAATTGATTTGTTTATAAAATTTTAAAGTAAAATGTTCTTCGATCAACACTCACCCCTGTTCGCTGTACTTATGGACCCAAGAAACATTTCTATCTGAGTAAGTTTACTTTGGACTATAGATAGATAATAGAGAATAATCCTAGGTTGAACATATGAATAAAATAAAACTATAGAACCTGTTCATTGTTTTTAGGGCTTGAAAAAGGATTAATTAAATCCGAAACGTTGCCAAAGGTACCTTAGTTTCTTTTTGGTCTGTCCTCTACCCACGAATCCCTACCTAATTTAAAATTATTAAAATCACAAAATACAAATATAAAGCATTCTAAAAAAAATAATAAATAACACTTATTATGTTATTGTGGACGACCAAAGCCAGATTGTTTCCATTTTTAAGCGGAAATCTGAAACAAAAAAAAAGAATATGAATTTTATATTAAAAACAAATAAAGCCTACGCCTGTGGATACTTGTCGTCAATTAGCACATAAATCAGTTAATTAAAAATCAATCCTATTTACTGTTTGTTTATAAGCAATCAGTTTCCACAGAACAAAAAGTTTATACAATGAATACGTTTTTTTTTCTTGAAGCTATATTTCTACGTTTAAATATTTACCTTTAAAACGTTACTCCTGATGAGTTTTTGTTCACTTCGACTCTTGCAACCAAAACACCATTATGATGCCATAAAAATACCCGCGTATTTAGGTCTGTGTGTTTGGTCAATGTTCTTCTCAAAACATGGCGTCCCCTTGATTTTTGGGCACAGTGTCTACAGAGACATTACTCTATGTGTGTCTGCGACGCGACTGTCTGTAATACAATGCTACGTAGGGCGTCCGGTCGGTTCGGTCTAGACCGCGGGTTACACGTAGGGGAGAGCGGGGCTCGTTGGGCATAGGGGCACGTTGAGAAACCCCTATTAACTCGACAATTAGACGTCAGCTGCCAGCGCCATGATGAGTCCGCAGTGAGAATCTGTGATGTGTGTATCTCCAAGGAACAGATTTTGACCTATTTTTATTGGCTCTGTAACGAAATAGCGCGTATCAAAATAGCGCGTATCAAAACAGCGCTTTTCAAAACAGCGAGTTTTCAGAATAGCGCGCGTTCAAAATAGCGCTTATTCAAATAGCGCGTGTTCAAAATAGCGCGTATCAAAATAGCGCGTGATCAGAATAACGCGTATCAAAATAGCGCGTGTAAAAAATAGCGCTTATCAGGTCTGCTTAGGTATATTCACCTAAACAGTTTGAGCAAGGTCAGATAAGTTATACTTACTTAATCGTTAAATAAACCGATGGCTTGCTATACTTAACACAACTCATATAGTTCGACTAAGGGGTCTCTTTCTAACATATTTAAAAAAAAAAAACTTCCCTGGCTTCTTTTTCGGGATCCTAGAGGGTGTGTAACCAAACCGAACCGAACCGGACGGAACCGAATCGAACCAAACCCAAACATTTTTTCAAGTAACTCCCTGACCTTTTTCCACCAAAAAAAAATGTCACCAAGTCACAGGTCAGAATAGAAACCTACCAAAATAAGGATCGGGAAGCTAATTTAGGGAAATAATTTTTTGAAAAAATGTTTCGGTTTGGTTCGGTTCATTTCAGTTCGGTGCGGTTTGAATCGGTTCGGTTCAGTTCGGTCGGGTTACACCCTATAGGATCCCGGGAAAAAAGTCAGGAAAGTTTTTTTTTTAATATGTTAGAAATCGAACTATTTTGTAACAGCGACGTTTGTAATGGCGATCTTTCAAAACGCGGTATTTTTAGATGCGCTATTTTAAGACGCGCTATTTTGAACACACGCTATTTTAAACACGCGCTATTTTGATACGCTCTATTTTGATACGCGCTATTTCGATACGCGCTATTTTGAACACGCGCCATTTTGATACGCGCTGTTTTGATACGCGCTATTTTGATACGCGTTATTTTGAACACGCGCTATTTTGATCAAGCGCCGTTGTGATACGCGCTATTTTGATCACGCGCTATTTTGATACGCGCTATTTTGAACACGCGCTCAAATGAGCGCGCTATTTTGATACGCGCTATTTTGATACGCGCTATTTTGATACGCGCTATTTTGATACGCGCTATTTCACTACAGAGGCATTTTTTTTTGGACCACGTAAGTAACTTTTTGTTATTTCGGAAAACATTTTACAGATTGTTTTATTACACCTGCATGCCCCCATTCGGTTTTTTATAGTTAACTTTACATATTTAGATAGAGTTTAATGAAATTATAGCGATGCTAATATTTACGCAAACATGATTGCCGACTCTCTCAATTTTGTATGTAGGTGTGCCGGCCCAGCTAACCCCATACATTTTCTAAAAACATTTTTTTTTATTTTAAGGTTAAAATCAGCATGCGTACGCATGATGGACTAAAAATCACGTCATGTAATAATTCTCGCCCTAAACAAATGTTTTAGATTGTCCGCCTCTTGAAGACTGCGACGACTTGCGCCTGTAGTTATTTATCAAAGTTACCTTTGGCAACGCTGAAACGCTTTCGACTGGAATCGGGCATATTGCGGTCTCTTATTAATATATGCTATATTCTATCTGTTTTTTACCCTCTTATGGAAATTAGGCCCCCTAGATGTGGACTTGTTCACGCGGTATCTTGATTGGTGTTCTCTTGCAAACAAAAAACGATTAGTTTTTCTGTAAAACTAAGTTATTGGCAGAAGTTATAAGCCAAAAATTGTGAAAAAGCAGTAAAAAAGCCGCCATTTATTTATTTATGACATCACACAGACCCATCAACTCAAATTTGAGGCAAACACCCGGTGACTTAAAATTGTGTGATCTATTATTACCAATCGACCTGGGGAAATTTTAAAAATTCGTGCTTTTCCGAAAGCTGGCGAAAGAAAGACCAAGAATATCAACCGAAGAAAATGGTCAACAGCTATACTAACTGAAACTCCGGTTAAAGAAGAGTTGGAACGTGAAAAAAGTAAAAAAAAGAAAAATCTGTAACCAAAAATGTCTTCAAGGAAAAGAAGCATAGAAAAACTACTCAGAAAAGGACACTGAAAGATGACATTTTGTCAAACATTTTGTCTAGTCTGCATGGAACCATTCTCAAACAGCAAACCAAAAGAAAAATGGGTACAATGTTTAACTTAGAAGTTTTGGGCCCATGAAACATGTGCTGATGCAGGGTTTACTTATGTTTGCTAAAACCGTAATTCCGAATCAGACTAGAGCAAGAATTAGGTTACTTTATATTGTTTGTTTTTTAAGAAGTTTAAAGTTTAGTATTTTATTATTATCAATAGAAATAAAGAATTTCCTGTTATTTTATGTTGCATATATATACAGTTCCTAATTATTCAACCATGCCGAACTTGCCCCATCGTATGGCCCAACTTACTCCGTGGGTGGGGTTAGTTGGACCGCTTGCAAGGGTGCTAGAAAAAAGTGTTTTTTAAGTTTGAATGCATAGTTTTAAAAACCAATATTTGCCTTAAACATATTATAACTGTAAAACTGTAAGTAATATAGCAATGCTTTTATTTACATTTATGTAAAAAGTGGCTCAACTAGCCCCGCTCGCCCCTACAAAATGTCAACCGAAACGTCACGATCTCGCGCGACAAGGCCCGAGCCGAGACTGGTGTTCTGTGGCCGAGACGGTACAAAGTTATATTGCTCGATAATATCGCTTGTTAATAATAACCAAATTTGTTTGAACTTTACGAAGTAATTAATAGAAACCAATTCAGACCGTTATAATAACAAAATCACGCCATAACATTATACAAAAAAATGTTTGTTGTAATAAACACAAAGAAATATTTGCCAATATTAAGAGTTTATTTATATTTAGGAAATTTTAAGTATTAATAGCAAAGACGTTCTGTTACCTTAAAAGAAAGAGTGTTTTGGTTATGGTTAATATGAGGCAATTAATATTTACAAAAACATCAAATTATTAAAGAAGCAAATGATATATTATTTATAACTAAACACTTTAAAAAAGGTTTGTTACCAATAATTAATGATATTTGCTTTTAATATTTTTTAATGAGCACAACAAAAATCAGGTTTACCAAATATTTGTTAATAATAAAATCGTTTTTTTTTCAGTGTAGATTCTTTTGGTTAGGTAAACGGCTGTTCTCTTAGCTTCACCCGTCATGCTTTTGTTTAATTCTGAATCAAAAATCCGACAGCTATATTTGTCTAGAATTGTTCGATTACAGCACTCAGCTACTCCGTTCTGCTCTGGGTTCAGAGCTATTGTGTACTGAATTATGATTCCTTTTTGTTGACATAGGGTTTTTAGTTCTGTAGCGACAGAGATACTAACGTCCGTTATGACATCTGAAACATTCAATTTTACATCCAAATTTTGCTGTCACTTTTGCTGCGTACTTTCTAAAGTTCACCTTAAATTTTTTTCAGGAAGCAGATAGCAAAATATGAGTAATGGTCGATAAATGTTAAAATATACCTTTTATCATCGTACGGGGCAGGATTTATCGGTCCTATATGTCACATGAAACACATTCTACGATTCTCTTGGTTTTTCTTTCATGATATATTGATTTAAAAGGTTGTCTTGTTTGTTTCCTTTTCAAACACAAGTCACAAACACCTGGAGTCCGAAACTTGCAAGACATTCTTCTATGTTCAAGCCCCGTTGCCACACTTTTTAATGTTATCATGTATACATTTTCATAAAGCTTTTTTGTGAAACCACTATCTAACTTTGCATGCCATTACACTTGTTTTATGTTGTTTCAACTCTATTAAGAAACCTAACTCTTTTCATTTTCTTCTTAAGCTACATTAGCTTTGTTTTGTTTCTTTAACTTAGAGCAGTCGACTCTCATGTGATCTTTGACTCCATATTCATGACATCTGTATCTGAACGGACTTGGTTTTCAATTATATTTTTCTTAGCTATTTCTTGAATTGTTATTTCAATATTTCTTAAAGCGACCAGCAAAAGCACTACTTTCTTCGGCATCTGCTTTCTTTTCTGGATTGTTGTAAGAGTAACTTATTCTTACAAAGTCAAGTGTGACATTTACTTTAGTTTGGGAAAATATTACATCTATCGCTTTTGTCACTGCTAGGTATGAATCAGGCATTGCTGCTAACAACTTAGACACTATCTCATTATTTTCTATTTTAGCTCCTGTGTTAGAAATTTACTCATTAATTCTTCTTCAAACTTCAAAGAAGTCAGCTTTTTTAACATAACGTGATGTCTATATCTAGAATTTATTCTGCTGTCTTCCTTTCTTTGACTAATTCCAGCATGTTGTCTGCTAGACATTGTACTGTGATGTTTCTAGCTTTGACATCATTTGCCAACCATTAATTTCTGTTGTCTGAATATGTACTTCCTTGACACAGGTCTTCCAGAATGTGTTATATATTTTTTTCGGAGTTCTCGATCACAAAAAAGTTAGTTTTCGAAAAAACTGAATAAAACTGAAAAAAAAAACATATTTTTGGGGGTTTGGGAGGGATTTTCTCGGTCTCTTTCGATATTTCGAGTTGGCCACAGAGATATTCCGATTCACCGGGGTCGAATAAGAAGGAAATTGTGCGTTGCCAAAAAGTAATATGATTTGCTTCTAGACCGAAAGCGAAGAGCCTTTTTAAATTTTTTGCTCTATTATACCAAGTAGTGTGTTGCTTCTCTCATTAAACACAGTATATCGCTTATAGCTCAGATGTAGGGCCTGAACTATAAAACTTTATCCTCTCTGTCTCTCTCGTCGATTTTGGCACTGTCCCTTTTCAAGACACTTAGCCAGTCGCTATATCGGTAACTCTATCCTCTGATTATATCGCGGAGTCTAGCTTGCCCAGGACGTTTACTCTTGACTGCTAGTGAGGTGAGGTGAGGAAAAAGCCCACTTTCAAGGGTCAACTTGGAACGCTTTCCACCGGTGTGCGCGCTCACCTTACCTCATGTCACGGACAGTCAAGAATAAACGTCCAGGCTTAACTTTTGGGTTCGTACGTAACCTGGGCTGAGTGCATAAAAACTCTTCACAATATTAACCAAGGGCTTTTTTTGGGATACCCTCCATTAATAAATCTGGCCTTACTCTTTTAGTTTACGGAAGAAACGACAGTTGCCGTGAAAAATGATTGTCTACAGACAATAAAGCAATGCTCAAATGTTGGGGCTGTGATTGCAGATCCGGATATTAAAGTTTCGAACGCTAAATTAAACAGAGCAATTACGATTTTAAATCATAATCCAGATGCGATTTTCTTGTATGGCGCATCTGACGAATATATTTCCATACACAAAGATATACTTATTTTAGGTAAGTCCAATTTTACTACCTATGGTAAACACTGATCTTCCAATTAATTTAACCCTGTATTGTTTATCTTTGCAGTGGGTGACAAAAAGTTTCACAAGCTTAAAAAAAAGGAAGAATAGAATTTAGAAGTAATATGAGAACTATATTTAGTAGAAAGTTTATAAAACACAATGTAGGCGGAAATGCGTTGCCTACCCTAGACAAGATTCCAAAAGATTATTTTCATATTCTATCTATCTATCCAGCCTTTTTCGATCCATCTTTGGACATAGGCCTCCCCAAATATCTTCCATTCTTCTCTGTCTGTCTCCAAGTTCATCCATCTAGCTCCTGAATGTCTCTTCAAATCGTCCGCCCATCTGATTTGGGGTCTTCCCCTACTTCTTTTATTTTCCCAAGGTCTCCAGGTTGCAATACACTTGTTCCATCGATCGTCTTTCTGTCTGATATTATGGCTGGCAAATTTCCATTTTAATCTTTCTACTTCTCCTCTTACATCTCTTACTTTTGTTTAATTTTTATCTATTCATTTCTTTTTCTATCTCTTAGCTTCACATGTAACATTTGCCTTTCCATTGATCTTTGGGCTTTTGTTACCTTGTCCATGGTTGATTTTGTAAGTTTCCAGGTCTGGGATCCATAGGAAAGTACAGGAATACAGGATACATTGGTTATGCACTTTCTTTTTGAGGTGCTGAGGATATTTTTGATTTTTTAATAGTTTAATTTATCGAATGTTGCCCAGGCCAATCTTACTCGTCTCTTTATTTTAGCCGTTTGGTTTTACTTTTTTAGTTTAATAATTTGTCCCAGGTATATATATATATATATATATATACTTTTTTTATTTTCTCTTGGTTTATTCTGATCGTGAAATTCTCATCTATGTTTGTTATGACTTTAGTTTTAGTGCAGTTCATACTCAAGCCTATATTTTTAGCTGCTGTATCCAATTCCTCCAGCATTTTTATCAGTTCTTCTTTCTTATCTGTTATTAGGCATCAGCATATCTTAGGTGGTTCAAGTATTGTCCGTTTACTGTGATGCCTATTTCTTCCCAATCTAAGTTTATAAAATCTTCTTTAAAAAAATCATCTAGGGCCTGGTTAAATAGTTTAGGGGATATTGTGTCACCCTGGCTGACGTCTCTTCTTATGAGGATTGGCTTGGTTCCTTCGTGGATTTTGATTGATGTTGTTGCTTCGCTATATATATATATATATATATATATATATATATATATATATATATATATATATATATATATATATATATTGGCTATAAAATCTTTGTTACTGTGATCTATTCGGCTATTAATTAAAGATGCTTTTACTGCCCAGTGCTCAATGCTATCGAAAGCTTTTTGAAACGATATAAACGCAATATATAGTGGAATGTTTTATCGGTTGGCTCGTTCTATTAAGATTTTCATGGTTAATAGGTGGTCTGAAACCTTTTCTGAAGCCTGCTTGTTCTTATGATTGATATCCGTCAAATTTTGTAGTTAGTCTATCTGTTAATATTTTCGTGAAAAGCTTATAAATTACGTTGAGCAGTGTTAAAGGTTGATAGTTTTTTAGGTCTGCTCTATGGCCTTTCTTGTGTAGAATAATGATTATTGATTATTTACAGTTGTTTGGGATTATTTTTTCTTTTAGTATTTTATTCAGGAGAATATGTAGGGTACGAACTACAGCTGTACCACCGTTTCTGCCGTTACACCATCTTTTCCAGGTGATTTTTTATTTTTCATTTTCTTTAATGCTCTCTTTATTTCCGCTTTGCTTACTTCAGGTTGTAGCTCTGAGTTTATGTTCTTTATTTTTGTTTGGAGTTTCTTCGTGGTTTCTCGTGATAGTTCTTTTTTTGTTTGGTATAATTCTGTATAGAATAGTTGTATGATATTTATAATATTGTCTTTAACGTTAGTCTCTATGCCGTTCATATCCTTTAATTTAATTATTTCATATCTAGCCTTAGACATATCATGTTTCTGTTATTTTCTATAACTTTCTCAACTTTTATTTTTTGGCTCTTTCTTTTATTTTCTATTATCATTTTTCTTATAGTTTTATTTACTTCCGTGTATTCTATCGATGTTCTTATTCCTTCTTTCTCCAGGTTCCGCCTTTTTTCCATCAGTTTCTTTATTTCTTCTGATATACAATTTTTTCTCTTTTTAACTTTATTTTTTTCATTTTATCATATTTTAAATAACTTACCTCATGACATATTCAACAAAAATATTCATAATAAGCATTTTTTCATTAATTTTTATTCTAAAGATTGAGTAAGACAAGACATATTTTAATTAAATGTTTTGTATTATCGTGGATTTCTCATCTAATATTCTCCCAATAGGTGTTCCATAAGACTTTTTTAAATGAAGCATGATTTATTTCTAAATTTGCTTATCGGATAAAAAAGACTTCGTCTTTTTCGATTCTCAAAAGACTTTGAATTCTGCAGACCGCTGGGGCTGTAAGAATGGCAGAGACAGAACAAGGAGGCCTCGCGTGGTGTTTTCGCGTCGGTATCGGCCCCGCGTCCGTTGCACTCGAATATTCATGTGCTTTGTTAAAATTAATTCTGCCCACTAGAGAGAAAGATAGAATCTGCAAATTAACAAATTTGTGGATAAAATAAATTACTTCTTTTTAGGTTGAATTTGGGCACAAAATCTAAAATAATTTAAGATTGACTGGTTACAAAAAAACGCGTTTTGATTTTTTTGACAGTTACTGCCTTTTTCCATATTTGGGCGATTTTATAATACCTATAGCTATAATAAATTTGTTTAATTTTTTAGGAGCTTCGATATTTTGCTTCACCTTATTTTATTTTAATATTTAATAATAAAGTTTGTGTGGGATTTTTTTTCGTTTATTTTTAACATGTAGTCTATGTCTGTGCAGTAAGTGTGTTAGTGGCAAAACAATGCTAACTTATGCCTTTACTGCACACCACTGCGATTAAAAGAATGTTAAAATGTTCTGTTTCTTTGAACTTTTCTTGCGATGCGCTGCTGCTCTGATACAAAAAAATTAATCTTGTTTTGTTTGAGAACCTGCTGCTCTTTTTTATTTTTTTATATGCCCCAATTATGAAGATATACAAATTGTTCCCTAATTGAATGTCAATATTTGGGGGTGATTTTTGGGCCCATTTTAAGAAAAAACTTCATGAACATATGTTAATTTGCTTCAACGTGGAAGGGGTAGGGGAAGTTTTTTTTTAAATGGCGACATTTTTTTTTCATTAGGTTACAACCACATAGTCAAGAATAAACTCGTTTTTAAATAACTTTTATTCAATTATAAAAAAAAATGGTTTCAAGGTCATTTGACCTTACACGACCTTGAAAAGTACAGATTTATTCAAAGAAAAACACGATTCTTGAGCATTTTGATAAAAAAAATCACCAAACTTCGAGTTTATTAAAAGCAAAGCAAAAAAACTTTTAAACTATAAACAAGACCAGTAGAAACTTGCTGTAAAATCTTTGTGGCGTTCAAAGCTTTTTGACTTTGAAAAATGAGAACCCAACATTGGTGCGTGCTACTCCCATACCAATTGAATGAAAATTACCAAATTTAAAACAAACATTAAGCAGGTCCGGTCTAATATTTTGAAAAAATAATTGCATTTCCTGTCATTGTTTTTAAGATGGCGGCTAATTTATCAAAATATCAAAATATCAACATATCAACATATTTTATTGTTTCCAATTTAGCGCAAACAAATTTTAATCCTAAAACAGCATAATATAAAAAAAATTGGTACAGACTTGACCTGGTTTTACCTTGATAAAATCATCTTATATTTAAAAAAATTTAATTTTTTCGTGTTTTATTTAAATTTCCACTGCGCTAACACTTAAAAAACTTAAAAAAGGTTTAAGGTTAAGGAAGCCCTAAGGCATACCTCCCCGGTTTTTTTTGTCAAAGAGACAAACATTAATATATTAATCACCCGCTTTTTTACATTGGGGAAGATTTTTAATTTAACTTGATAATAAATTAATACAATTAATAAGATAAGTTTAGCAGCAAAACGGGCTAAATCAAAAGCAAATTACGAATAAGATTCAACAAAGTAAGAAAAATTGGTTTGACCAGTCAAATTAGATTAAGAAGGAGAACGAAGAACTGAAAATGGAAAATAAAGAGCTAAAAACCGGTTATAGATAATTCGAGAAAAGCTGGAACATATCGTTGCCCTAGTTGTGAACTAAATTAACCCGCATCAAAAAGTCGAGCTGACCTCTTTTAAAGGGGTTTTTCATGGAGAAACGCCTGTTTTTTTTTTAACTAAAATTATATACAATTATAAGTTTAATATTTATCTCCAGCTGATAGCTATATTTTACCTTTTTCCAGGATTCAAGTTTGTTATTGATGCAATAAAAGAACTGACAAATAGAAAAGGTATTTCCTATGCCAAACCAAGCATGCTTCTGGCTGATCATTTAAATAAAAAATATGAAATATTGGATCCGCAAAAAGTATTATTTGTTGGAGACTAGTAAGTGCATTTAATAATAATACATAATTAAACATAAATATGTATGTAATATGATGATGCCTGGCAGTGTTGCCAACCATGTTAAAACTTCTTCAGATCTTGTAGTTTACTTGAGATTTAATCAAAACAACGATTAAGAAACGCAATAGTGTTTTTAAAAATAGCTAAAAACTAATAATTAAGTCTAAATTAACATAAGGAAAAGGTTATATCAAAAAAATCCTATTTAAAAAGATTAAACTAAATCTGTCGTTGCCGTTGATTTATCCAATATTACGTTAAAAGCTAAGTCATCAGAACCAAAAAAAGATCTTTTGTGTTTAAGCAATGATTACACAAATAGACATGCAATCCAACAAACTTAATAAGAGCAGCGGACAGATGGCTCTGCCATGTCATCATTGGAACTACATGAATATACGACAGAGCCATCTGTCCGCTGCTGTTACTAAGTTTGTTGTTGCATATTTATGTATTTTGTGTAATCATTGGGTTTTCGTCAAGTTTCGTAGTTCTATGTAGTCTATAAATATTGTCTCGAGTAAGCTTCTTCAGAAAGTATATCATAACAAAAACATTTTATGTAAAAAAAACCAAGTACGCGAGAATGGTATTCCGTAAAAAGAATAGTGATAAAAGTAAGCCAAGTTCTCCAATACAAATTGCAAAATATAGCCAAGTTTAGAAAAACATTTCCAAACTAGAACTAAGAACCTTCCATTTTAAAATATGTATTGGAGAACTTGGCTTAATTTTATCTCAATTCTTTTTACGGAATACCATTTTCGCGTACTTGGCTTTTTTACATTAAATGTTTTTGTTATGATTTCATTCCTTTTTAAAAGTATTTGGATAATACTTGTGTGTGCAATGTTACTTTTAGGTAACTTTACATAATACGGGCAGGGAGTAATTTAGAATGTTAAGGTTTTTTTTTGATTTTTTCCAAGGGTTTAATCATAATTTTAATGATTTATACATGAGTGCGTAAGTGAGTGGCAATTTCGACGTTTTTTGAAATTTCATAACTACTTTACTACTTTTTGGAAGTCCATGAAACTTAAAGTGGTTAACACTACGAAGATCTCATCTCAAAGTAGAGTTTTAAATAGGTCAAATATGGGCTGAAATCTTTCAAGAAAAGATGGTACAGCAGTTGCGCGAGCCCAACTGCACTGCCGATGCCGTACCCCATATAAATAATATCCGAACTTAAAAATGCATTTTGCATTTTGCAAATAGCTATAAATGTTTTTTTTTTAATTATGTTACAAGCAGACATGACATTTTTTCGAGACCAAAAATTAAATCCCGTCGATACCTATTCTGTCACCGAGAATTCCTGCTGTCACCGAAAATTCCTGCTATGTAAAATAAGATCATTCTAAAGGGTGCTATTTAATCCATGTTACTGCCAAAATCAGGAAAAGATGCATGTTTTAACCATAACAAATTATTTAATAAACGACTTTCTATACAGCGTTTTTTTTTTAAAGGTAACGGAGGCTTTTACGAGTAGTTATCGTACGTATATGAAAAAACCCTCGAACACGTCGAGTTTATTGGCGACAGGGACACTTTTTGACTATATTGAAATTTTTTTAGGCGAAAACTTCACCTCAAATACGTTAGAGCATAAATATGGGGCATACCCATGCATTCTCACACGCGAATGCTTGAAGCCAGGACCCCTATTTAATTCTTAATGTTCCAGTTTTGGTGGTTTTGGAACATACTCGGTTACGTCACTATATTATTTGAGAACTGTCAAATGTTTAGGGAAATGTCTATTTTTTTTTTTCTAAAAACTAGTTGATTGGGTGAAAATTTTAATTTGAAAATTATTTATTTAATTTTATAAACCACTCTTAACTTTACAAATTGTGAAAGGCTTTCGCGGCCATCGTCCAATGGTGGGTGTGCTTTCGGGCTGTTTGGCCGTCGTCGTTGGAAATTCGTTTTCGACGTTTCGCCATCTCGAGTGGATGGCATCTTCAGGAGATGTTGACTGTTTGTCGGCTTCTCGAAGACAGTCTTCGAGAAGCCGAAAAACACTCAACATCTCCTGAAGATGCCATCCACTCGAGATGGCGAAACGTCGAGAACGAATTTCCAATGACGACGGCCGAACACTCTTAACTTTATTAACAAATTATAAAGAAAAACACATGTAGTTACATATGGAGTGGCACTCCCTTACTTCTTCCGGACATTTTTCCATAAATCGCAAATGTTTTACATGCATTATTTCCCATTTTTCACAAAAAAGATATAATTTTACACGACAAACGCAAAATACCGCAAAATGTCAATATGGCCTCCAGCCACATAGCAGCTGTGTGTCTATATGACAAAATACACGCATGCGCACTTGAAAATTCGCATCCGCAAATTTAAATTTGCCATTGTTTCCAAAGTCAGCTATGAGGGATTCACTTTTTGATTCTTTGAGCATGTATTTATGCTATAACGTATTTGCTTTACCTATATATTTTAAATAGCGAAAGTGGGTCAAGCGATACCTTGTTTCGAAGAATGTAAAAGCTTCGAAAATCCATCGATAAGAGATCGTTTTTTTATGTACGTTTCTAAGAATTAATTAAAAAAATCCCGAAACACATCGATTATCTTTTTACGAAAGGAATATTTTGCAGTCACTCTTATTTCTTAATAATTTTTTTTTTATATTAAACACTTGCAAAGAGCCATTGTTAAAGGAGAAGAAGAATTCACTTGCAAAGAGATTCAAGAGGCTCTTAAAAGAAGGTATCATTCAACACAGTTTCATTACTATAAATAGTTTACCCCTCAAAGAGGGCGCGTGCTACAAAAATTTCGACAAAAAGTGTTCGGGGGCTTTTCGAAAAATATACAACAAATACCCTTAAAAGCCTCGTAGTTAAGGCAAGATTTTGAAAAATCCACTTTCTAGAAGCATTTTATATTACTTTTTGCCAAATAGCCAATTCCCCCTTATTTCAACCCCACTAAATCCGAATATCCTTGACATATTCAAGATGGCGTTCAACATGGCGGGAAATTTTAAATTGCCGCTGTAAAGCCCAAATTGACACAGGTGTAATTCAGAATGTATATTTGTATAACTAAAAAATGATATCATATTAGTTTTTTTGTAATGGCTGAAAAAACCTCCAACCAACCCATCCAGACACCCCAAAATCTAAAATTTGGAGGTTTTCTTAAATTTTCCTAAAAACTAAGCTTCTAAGAGAAAAATTTAAAAGATACTTTATTGTAGACAATAAAATTCCCTTTTTAACAAGATATAATTTAATGGAGTGAAACTGATAACAAACTCTCCAGCGGCGCGGCGTCCGTTAATTGAAGTTATTTAAAAAAGTTGAAAAAATACCCATGTTTTTCCCAAGATTTATTCGATTTTGTTTTTAAACTCATATGTGCAGAATAACATGTGTTATGTTTTATCATAGTCAATAAAATTTCGTTTAAAACGATGTGTAACATGATCGGATTGGTTTCATAATTAAAACTTTAGGGGCATTCGTAAATTAAATCAATAAAAAAAAAAAACAGAAAATAGACCATTTTTGTTGCAGGTTTTATCTTATGTACTACACTTTATTGTAGACAGTAAAATTTCCTTTGACACAATGTAAAATTCGGTGGGGTTTGACTTATAACAAACTCTTCAGCAACGTCCGTAAAGAGGGATGATTTTAAAAAATCATTTAAAAAAACATGTTTTTTACACGCTATACTCAATTTCCTTAAAAATTTATATACTTTTATGTTTTATACTTCGTCATAGAGAATACAATTTTCTTTAAAAAAATGTATAACAAATTAAAAGTTATTTCATAATTACCGCTCCAGTGGTGTTCTCTTAAAATCCCCAAACTAATATTTTTTTTACAGGTTTTATCCAATTTTCTTAAAAACTAAGTTTCTTACGACAAACTGTAGAAACACCCTTCGGTAGATAATGAAATTTCCTTATAAACAGTGTATTACAAAATCTGATGGTTAACTCTCCAGGAACGTCCGTATATAAGGGTCACTCTCAAAAATTACCAATTTACCAAAACATTTTTGTAAAATTTTCTTACAAACAAAGGTCTATAGGATAGATACTATATATATATACTAGATATATATAGATCTATACACGATAAAAGATATTTTTTTTCCTAAAAAGATTATTTTTCTTTAAAAATACATAAAATCTGTAGCAAAAATTGATTAGTTTGGTTATTTTTGAAAATTTATTTTTATAAGTACATTATATTACAGCCTTTGAAAGGAAATTATATTTTCTACAACAAAGTATACTACATAATTATTTTTTCCCAAGAAGTGTAGTTTTTGAGAAAATTTTATCAAATCTATAATACATCATTGCAAGATATGTTCTTCACAAAAAACTATTCTTTGCAATTTTTTATAAAAAGTTTAGTTTTCGAGAAAATTGAATAAAATTGAAAAAAACAGGTTTTTTGGGGGTTTGGGAGGATTTTCTCAACAGGGATATTCGGATTTAGCGGGGTCCAATTAAGGGAAAATGGTCTTTTGCCAAAAAGTAATATAATTTGCTTCTAGACGGAAAACCTTTTAAAAAAACATCCTGTTATTCGACTTTCTATGTTTGAATAGGGTTGTTTTCTGTAACCTCTATAAAAATAATTTTTCGGAGAAAATCTGGAAATTGTTTCGTACAATATCTGGCGAATTTTATTTTATAGAACTTGCAACCCGCTTTATGCCATAGCAGTGCATCGACACCCAATGAAGGTATTACTCCACCCATTTTTATTACCTCTATGTTTTTAGTCTGGACGTCGACATCGTATTCGGAAATCATGCGGGGTACCGTACCCTATTAGTTCTATCAGGAGTCACACATGAAGAACAGGTCAAAAATTTGGAAGCAGCGAATGATGATGAAGCAACTAAACCAGACTTTTACGTCAAAAATTTGGACGCTCTTAATGAAATGTTAAAAGAATATTGTTTAGGAGAGCCTAGATTAAAAATTTAATTACTACAGTGAATATCGCTTATAACGATATTAGACATTACGACATATCGGTACTATAATAACCAATTTTGTTACCTTTTTTCTCTATAACGACGCTCGGCTATAACGGCCGAAATTAAGCGGTCCGTTTAATGTCGTTACAACCGATATTCACTGTATGAATCTTGCTCATTTCATTTCAGTTCATTTCATAATTAAAAAAATAAAGGAATAAGGGGCAATTTTACAGTTTCAATTTATTTAGTGGAAAATTTTTATTAAAAACATCACTATTAAAAAACTTAATTTGTTAAGGTAGCAACGATTATATTTATCGAAATGTTTTGCACCAGATTTTTTTTTTTTAAATACATCAAATTTCCTTTACAATTATTGCTTTTATTCATATAGAGTACGGACGTAAAAACTCCACTCGCGCCCTTTCTAGTTATTGAACAGATAAAGTTTAAAAAATTACGTTTACCGACTGATTTTAAATATCCCAGGTAGCAAGGGGTCATCAAATGACGTCTTTTTTTCGTCGAAAAGTGGTCATTTGAATGACCAGCAGGTCATCTACCAAAAAATGTTGTCTTTATGGCGTCAGTTATTTGACACCTTTTCGCCGTCAAGTTTTCGACGTCTTAAACAGGTGATATAATAGATAGTTTTTGGTCATGCCAAAAACGGCCGACGACTAACGCAACTTGACACTGTTGACATTTGAACGTCACATGTCGTTAGCGGCTTCCGTGGAACGCCGCAAACTCACGGACGGTTAACATAGGATTTTTGACATACGTAGAACGTGCGCAATTGTGTTTTAACGAGCTTCTATTAAATTCCGCGCCATTTGGTGGCGCAGGCTGCATAGGTCACAACAGTGTTGAGCGCACGGTCCCTATATACTGTGTGTTGACCGGCACCAGGGACAGATGGAAGAACATTAAGCAATCTCTGGCGGAACCCATTTCTTTCACATAGGGGATAATGGGGTAATAAGTAATAGGAAATATTTTTTTGCTACTCTTGCAGTTTGTCTTTTGTCATTTGAGATATCTGAAAACACCTTTCAAATTTTCTACTACAATATTAATAAAGTTTTAGCACTTTTGTTTTTCACAAGCAAACCATTTCAAATAATATTAGCTCATACATACACTATACTATAGTAGTGTGAGCTATGGTGATCCTAATTTTTTCGAGAAAAAAAAAGTTGCTCCGATTTCAAAAATTTTTATATATCTTTGCGTTTCAGATGATTTTGAAACTTTTTTGTTGCGCCGTCTGTCTGTCTGTCTGTCTGTATGTCTGTCTGTCTGTCTGTCTGTCTGTCTGTCTGTCTGTCTGTAACGATCAACGCGCATAACTCAAAAACCGCTTGGCCGATTTCAATGAAATTTGGTACCTAGGCTGGCTCTTGGGTCGAGATGGTCCCATTTAAAAATGAACAAAATCCACGGAACACATACCAAATAAAAGGGTGGGGATAGATTTCAAAAATTAGAGTTTATGTGAAAATATGGCGCGTGTGATATCAAACGAAAGGTAATTGAGTCTGTGGTTAAACAAAATAAATTTTAATTTATTTTAAAAAAGGGTGGGGGTATATTTCAAAAATTAGAGTTTAAGTGAAAATATGGCATGTGTGATATCAAACGAAAGGTAATTGAGTCCGGAGTTTAACAAAATAGATTTTAGTTTTTGTTTTTAATAAGGGTGGGGGTGGATTTCAAAAATGTGAGTTTAAGTCAAAACATGGCTTGTGTCGTATCAAACGAAAGGTAATTTAGTGTGGAGTTGAATAAAATATATTTCAGTTTTTAGTTATATTAGCTCACACGTACGCTATAACTATAGTACCTAGTGTGAGCGTAGGGGCCCATATATTGGCAGAGTATTTTTTTTTCTGAAGGAAACACTTTATTTTTAGTTTTAATACTTAAGTTTGCTGTCAAATGTAAGACTTTCTATGTATTGTTTTAAATTTTGCCTGCCATAAGCAAGTAGTTCAGAATGGAAATGTTTCTTATTACCCTTTCGTTTTGATTATCGTGGGATAAAGAAAAACATCGCAATGGGGCAATAAAAATATATAATTTTTTATTGTATATTGATTTGAGTACTTAGTGAAGTTGCCTTCAAATTTGGCAAAAGTGACCTATGTTAATCTTTAGAAATGGCAAGTTGCAAAAATATTAAATGGCATCTAACTCAAATAGTCCACAGCACACCGGTCTATTTTTTAAGTGATCACTAACAGGCTAAATTTTCGTACATATATTATTTGGCCGAGACCCCTAACTTTTTCCCCGCAAAAATACTTGAAAGTGATTCCTAGCAGAGTGTGCAGGCGTAGACATGCTTCGTGCATCGGACTGACTAAACCAAGCATATGATTTGTAGAACAATATTGGCATTAACTTTTACACATTAAGAAAAAAATTGGATACTAATTCTTCAATAGAACGAATACATTTCACTTTATATTGCGTTTATAGACTTTGAAAAAGCTTTCGATAGCATTGGGCAGTAAAAGCATCTTTAATTAATAACCGAATACACAGATTTAATAGTCAATATAGCGAAGCAACAACATCAATCAAAATCCACGAAGGAACCAAGCCAATCCTCATAAGGAGGGGTGTCAGACAAGGTGACACAATATCCCCTATACTATTTAACCAGGCCCTATAAGATATTTTCAAAAAATTAGTTTGGGAAGAAATAGGCATCAAAGTAAATGGACAATACTTGAACCATCTAATTTAAAGCCTTAATAACAGATAAGAAAGAAGAACTGATAAAAATGCTGGAATAACGGGATACAGTAGCTAAAAATATAGGTCTGAGTATGAACTTCACTAAAACTAAAATCATAACAAACACAGATGTAGATATCACGATCAGAATAAACCAAGAGAAAATAGAACAATCACATGAATATATACCTAGGCTGGGACAAATTAATAAACTAAAAAAAGATAACCAAAACAACTGAAATGAAGAGACGAGTAAGATTGGCACTCGGTAAATTAAGCTACCTATTAAAAAAATAAAAAAATATCCTCAGTAATTTATATTTTTGAGATAATTTAAGAGTTAATAGCTGTTTGTTTTTTTCTCTTGTCTATAAAATGTATGTGTTTTAAAGTAAATGGCAACATTGTGCCCCAAAATCATATGCTTGGTTTAGTTAGTCCGAAGCTCCAAAATTTCTGCACCTGCGCATTCTGTTAGAATTGGCATCTTGGCCTAATAAAGCTATGTACGAGAATTCAGACTGTTAGTAATCAATTAAAAAATACACCGATGTACTGTGGACTATTTGCGTTAGATGCCATTTAATATTTCTGCAACTTGCCATTTTTACTGCTTTACATAAGGCACTTTAGTAAAATTTTAAGGTAACACTACTCAAATCAAAGTGCAACAAAAAAGATTATATTTCTTATTACCCCATTACGATGTTTCCTGTTACCCCACGTTAGTCAAAACAAAGGAGTAATACGAAATATTTCCATTCTAAACTTGTTTATAACAAGAAAAAACCACAAACAAAGCATTAAAACTGCAAATAAAGTTTTCCTTTAGACAAAAACTCCCCCATCTTCCCCTAATGAATATCACGATTTTAATAGTCTTGCACCCCAAACGACAGATAACCGCACCGTCGGCGTCGACTAAAATCGGTACAAAAATGCTATTTCGAACTGTCAAATATTGTTAAAGTTGTCATTGTCGTAGAAGTTATCGGGCCTAAATTTGGCACGACCAAAAACTATATATTGTTCACTTCCCACACTGCACACTTTTATATTCAGGCGAGTTTAAAACAAGTCATAAATAGGTCACTGATGTTCTGTTTTCGTCCCAAATAATACGTCTAAAAATGACGTCAGGTTAGAGACGTTAAAGGTCATTAAAAATCACCATTTTTTGACGTTAAGAAAACGTCACCTTACTACCTGGGGTACGAGTATAAAAACGCCTTGCAAATTAAAATGCCCATATCACCTTTATTTGATTAAGAAAACGGAAATGGAACCATCAAAATACTGTTTAAAAGAAGTGTCACTAGACCCGTCTCTTAATTTAAAATTTTAAAGTTGTTAGTGACCTTATGATTTTAGCTTAACACAAATGCGTTAGAGCATAAATACGGGGCATACCCTTGCATTATCAAACGCGATGCTTGAAGCCAGAACCACCATTTAATTCTTAATGTTCGTTTTTCGGGCAGACAAGTTTTCGGTTACTGCGCATGCGTCAGTTTTGGTGGTTTTGGTTTGTTACGTCACTACATTATTTGACAATTGCCAAAAATTTTGGGTTATGTCTATTATTTTTTTCGAAAAATTAGTTAATTTGGTGAAAATTTATCAATGTGGATTTAAATGGTAGTTTTTCTAAAATTAATTGTGCAGATTTAATGTGGACACCATGAAGTGTTTAATGGCATCTATAAACCACTCTTAACTCTACTAACTACTAATAAAGAAAAATACAAGTACTTACATATGGAATGGCACTCCCTTACTTCTCCCGGAGATTTTTCCGCAAACCGCACAGCAGCTGTCTGTCTACTTGACAAAACACACGTAACATTGTTTCCAGGGCAAGCTATAAGTGCTTCACTTTTCGATTTTTTGAACATGTATTTATGCTTTAACGTATTTGGTTAAACATTACGTAAGGCCATCAAAAAAATACAGGTCTGGACTCAAGGTCTTTATTATTTTACACAGGTTGCTTACAGAAATCGACCAGTCATGTGAACTTAACTCGACCATTGTAATTACGTCACCGCGTTGCCATAAAACAAATGGCTTAAGGCAACGCGATGACGTAGATATTTAATCTGATTGCTATGACATTACAGCTGGCCAGTCAAGTTCAATGACCTTTTAAATTCTGTAGGTAACCTGTGTTATAAAGACCTTGGCCTCGACCCTAAAAAAATTAGCCGATATTCCAAGGCATATTTTTACATTAGGTCTTATTGAAGAACATACATTTTTTGGCGATATTACTTGTTTAAGAGAAAAAAACTTTATCACTACAAGATCTGTCTGTACGATACCCACTTTGCTCTCCCTCTTCTTGTTCATGAAAATCGTTCTCTATTAAATCTCTAAGAATCCTACCCTACATTCTACTTAGATTACTGGTTACTGAAATTCCTCTGATTGTTTCAGTCCATCTTGTTTTTTTTTAATAGAGGATATGAATGCAAATGATTGATAATATAATTTCTCTGATCCATATTTGTGCATTTCAGCGTATATTTCCCAGGTCCGCTAGCTTTTCCGGATTTAAGAATTTCTTTTTTGATGATTACTTCCTCTATGATACAGAAGTCTTACCTCATAGAGGCTGACAGATATGCGGTACTCATTTCCTGCACCAGTCCTTTGTAGTTTTCTGTCCATTATTATGGTTTAATGATCTGAATGTTTACATTTTCATTTGTTGGGAATTTCCATACTACAGAACTTTGCCTACAACCTTCGTATGTATGTATGTTATATCGTGGCATATGCGCTTAAACATTTAATTTTTTCCATATGTATCATGCCAAACAGCTTTCTTGCGCTCAGCAAGGAAAGCTTCATAACGCCAAAAAAATACCGGCGGGAACTTGGACAAAAGAGAACCCCGCAAAATCAAAAAAGGCTGAGGAAAGTGCAGGTACAAAAGAACGAACTCAGGATCCTCCACTGCAACGCTATAAAACCTCCGGCAGGGCCGCCGGTAAACTCGGGAGGACCAATATGCAGACCATGAAAACAAGCCTTTTGAAGGTTCCACCAAGAAAACAGTTAAGAAATCGAGAGGTAACAAGACCTTCTCTGATGGGTCTAAGGATGGTGGTGATGCTCGGACACCACCCACAATCCATTCTGACTCAGGATCAAGCAGATCTGATTCAAAGAAGACTCATTTCTGCGGTGGAAGAGACTAAGGTCTCTCATCGTCAAGCAAGCTTTGTCTTTACGATGAGTGTCCTTAGAAAAGACGCCTTCCGGTAGTCAAAATCCTCCACAGCTCGAGTGAACAAGGAATGAGGGCTGTCTTTTATATTTTGCATGTAGGAACATACAGAGCAACACTGATCGAATGTCGTTAATAAACCTTAACCTCAATTTTTATCTAACCTGAATTCAAAACGACAGTGCGATACATATAGTTTGATAGCTACAGTGAATTTGTTAAATTAACAAATCAGTCGAGAAATGGAATTAAACCGAGAACATTTTCGGGCTATAATTCTTTACAGCTTTAGTCAAGAAAAGGAAATTTTCTCTTAACAAGAATGCCTTGCCCAGTTGATTTCTGTTTTCGGTAATGAAGCACCATATTAGTCGACAGTTTTGTGTTGGTATGGAGAATTCAAGCGTGGACGGATTAGCCTTAGCGACGATCCAAGGCCAGGTGCACCAAAAACGGCTGTCACCAAGGAGACATTAAGAGATTGCGGCTTTATTGAGGATTTTAAAAAGCTTATTCAAAAAATTTTGCATGAAGAATTAGGGTAAGAAAATTAGTTTCATGGTGGATACCGCATCTGTTAACTAAAGAATAGAAAGAAGCTAGGGTCAATTGGTGTCAGAAAACTCTAGATCACTTTTAGGTAGGAAACTAGAACAACTCGTACAAGGTGTCCCATTTTTGATGGTATTAAATGGAAAACTTAGTTATTTTAAAAGATAGTCCAGAGAATATCACATTACTAAAATTTCGAGCCCTAAAAGTCAAAAGTTTTTTAACCCCTGTAGTTTTACAGCTACAAGGAAAAATTCAAAAATCCCTTATTCTAAAAATCTGTCATATTTTCTTTGTTATTAGTGCAGATATTTCAATGTTCTTAAAAGTTCTCTACAGACAGTTGATCCTCTTAATAAAATGGTGTGTAATTTTTGGTGCGAGTCGAATTCGAGATTTTAGAAAAAAAAATAAGTTAAATACGGACCTAGATCTTTTATGTCAAAATACACCCAAATAACAGATTTTCGCAGTGTTCTCAAAAAAAAAATATATTTTTGATTTAGGCAGAACACATTAAGTAAACAAACCAAACTGGAAGCGTGCTCCTGTTTAACTAAAAAAACATGGCGATCCTGACTACAATATCGGGAAATTTGTCTCAAACATTATGAATTAGCTTTCGAAAATAATGGGGCAAATCTTTTATATAAATGGTTTAACTATAAGCGTACTACAAGTTTATAGACTTGAGCTAGTCATAAACGCGTTTAAGTCAAATATATCATTAATTGAGTATAATAAATTACTTGATTTAAGTACTCGAGTATGTGATGTATTTACATTAGATATACTCAAGCTTTGAGTATATGACCCAGATAGAGGTGCAACCGGCGAGCTTTATCATATTGAGGGGGAGAAGGCGCTGAAAAAATTCGTCTAGTACGCAATATTCAGGGACTACTAGTACGATTTAGTTGCATGTGCCAGTTCCGAGGTTCATGCCTATCATACAAATGCCATTAGATCATAGTAGTTGTCTCTGAATATTGCGTTCAGCGCCATCTGCCACTCAATATGGTAAAGCTCGCCGGTGGCACCTCTATATGGGTTATTCGCTCAATGACTCAAGTCAATTGCGATTTAATTAAATATATAGTACTTAAATCAACTAAATAGGTCAAATAAACGATGTATTTGCCTGGGCATGATGGATTTTTTCAGTGCAAAGAGCACTTATAAGGGGAGTGAGTGGTGGATTGCCCCCCACCTCCACTTTATTTAATGCCAACTCGAAAAATTTAGTTTTAAGTTTATACTAACCAGAAATCATGTTTTACTCACACAGTAAAAAAATTATCTTCAATTTTTGATTGATTTGAGGATTCCTAGAAATAAATTTGTTTTTATTTCAAGGCGGCCGAAAGATATTTCCTCGGATATATCTAAGTATTATAAAATATGTAACTTTATACAGTGGATCTTTTACTAAACATACTTTTTTGAGAATACCAATGTGATAAGAATACAAGTACCACAAAATTTTTTTTTTTTTTTTAAATTTTCCTCTTTTGGTAGGTCTCTGGATACATCCGCAGAAAGGAAATGTTGTCTGCTCAAAAAAATGTTCTTTTATTAGCAAGAAACTGTCAAATCAAAAAGAACGTTTAAAGAAGGGGTGGGGGGTGATTTCCCTTCGTAAAATGTTCGAGGGAGTCTCAAGTCTATCCATACCAAGTGTGTTTGCCTACCTGAACTAAACGGACTCTTGCTGCTCTGCGTTTCCAAAGTAGAAGAAATTTATTTACGTTATTACAAGTTACCTTATCTTAGGAGATATTTAAAGTTATATTTTTTCAGTGTTAAAAAACATTTATTTTTCAATGTTAGAAAACATTTCTTCTTCACGGCTAGAAAAAAAAAACAGTTTTTTTAACGTTATTTTCAACCTAAGAAAAACAAGGTTATTTTTCTAACGTGAAAAAACGGGTTAAGCGTCTTTTTAACTATGAGTATATCGTTAGAACTAACATCCAACCTAACGCTATGTTTTCCAATTAAACATTTTTGTGACGTTATTAAAATGTTTTTGTGTTTAGTGGGACCATCATCTAATGGCACAATTTTTCGTCAAGGCTTTTTTTGATAAATATCTCATGCAGCTCTTAATTTATAGCAAAAAATAGTTGGGGGCCATTATAGATCACCTTCACCTTTATGAATCCACGTGTACCTACAATCTCGGTTTTCGCAGAATATAAGTATTTTTTACTTTTGCTTAACGCCATCTCTTGTTTCGCGTCGCGGTGGATTGCAAGATAATGGAAACTCGCTTCGTGGATAAACATGCACTTCAGTCGTCTTTCCACCGTGAAACGGGAGAGACTCGCCATTCGTTTCCGTTGCGCGCATTCGGCGTGCTCGCGGTTTCTAAACTTCGTCGTTGTGACATTTTGTGGTTTTAGCGTAATTTAACTTTGCATAATGTAGTTCAAGCTTAAATGTTATTATAATAATATTGCATAAACCTAAAAAACTTTTGCATAAAACTCTATTTGACGATCTTAAAGATTTTTAACATTTGTTTATATATAGATACGAGTCTAAAATATAAAATATTTAGTCTCGTTACATTAGAAGCAAGTTACCTTATCTTAGGAGATATTTAAAGTTATATTTTTTCAGTGTTAAAAAACATTTATTTTTCAATGTTAGAAAACATTTCTTCTTCACGGCTAGAAAAAAAAACAGTTTTTTTAACGTTATTTTCAACCTAAGAAAAACAAGGTTATTTTTCTAACGTGAAAAAACGGGTTAAGCGTCTTTTTAACTATGAGTATATCGTTAGAACTAACATCCAACCTAACGCTATGTTTTCCAATTAAACATTTTTGTGACGTTATTAAAATGTTTTTGTGTTTAGTGGGACCATCATCTAATGGCACAATTTTTCGTCAAGGCTTTTTTTGATAAATATCTCATGCAGCTCTTAATTTATAGCAAAAAATAGTTGGGGGCCATTATAGATCACCTTCACCTTTATGAATCCACGTGTACCTACAATCTCGGTTTTCGCAGAATATAAGTATTTTTTACTTTTGCTTAACGCCATCTCTTGTTTCGCGTCGCGGTGGATTGCAAGATAATGGAAACTCGCTTCGTGGATAAACATGCACTTCAGTCGTCTTTCCACCGTGAAACGGGAGAGACTCGCCATTCGTTTCCGTTGCGCGCATTCGGCGTGCTCGCGGTTTCTAAACTTCGTCGTTGTGACATTTTGTGGTTTTAGCGTAATTTAACTTTGCATAATGTAGTTCAAGCTTAAATGTTATTATAATAATATTGCATAAACCTAAAAAACTTTTGCATAAAACTCTATTTGACGATCTTAAAGATTTTTAACATTTGTTTATATATAGATACGAGTCTAAAATATAAAATATTTAGTCTCGTTACATTAGAAGCAGCTTAAATTGAAATATTAATCGGGTTTGCTTGTCTTCAAAATACATGGTGTTATTTATATGACAAACAGGCGCGTTCCAAAGGGCCCCGCAGACTCCGCCACGCGGGGGGACCCCGGAGCCCCCAATATACTCGAAGAAAAAGTAATACTAAAAATTCGCTGTGTTTTTTAACTATTAGATAATGATATTGTGTATAAATATTTACTATAATGGGTTATTTTTGGAAAATATAATAGTGCCTCAAAAAAAAGTTCGCGGGGGGGGCCCCAAAAAATTTGACACGCTACTGATGACGCATCAAACTTTAAGGGATGGTGGGGAAGTTCTAGAGTAGACAAAAAGTTCAAATAAATAACTTTTGATCAAATCTGAAGAGTGAAGGAAAACTGTGAATTAAAAAAATTACAATTATGACAACGCCAAATAATTTTTAAAGATCAAAAATGTTTAAAGCTTTTTACCAAAAATTTTATGTTGATAGAGTGACCAACGAAGATTTGCAATAGGTATAAGCTTGTCCATTTTTTAAAAATAAATTTTTTATCAGCTATAAAATAAAAAATTTCTAAATGTTTAAAGTTTCCTTAATAAACACACAAAACTGTAATATTAGCAATATATTTATTGAAAAAAAGAACATATTTTTGGTAATAATTTTGAGCATTTTAATTTTTTTTAAAGAATTTATTATTTGGTTGGTACCTTTATTGTTAGGCATAGTTTTACAAAATATCAATTGTCTGTTGTTATTTTTAAGGAAGCTGTAACAAAAAACTTGCATATAAAAACAAAGAGTGTAATGGAAGTTGTGTAAATGTAATAATAAAAAAATCCTTCTTTTATTTTTCTCTACCTCCCCTTGAAGTTTAATGCATAATTTAAATGACACCCTGTATATAATGCAATTATTCAAAATTGACCCTGCAATTTTTTTTAAACAAGGCTCTCAAGCTTAAGCGAATAATTTGGTTAAATATAAAATTATTTTAAATGGTTGTAATTATCGAGCTACTTCATTAAAACAAGTATACCGACCCTAAAAAAATAGAAAATTAGCTGTAAACTAGAAAAAAATACCATACCTTTTGAATAGAACTTGCTAAATTAGCAAATGTCTATGTAGCTACCATAGTGTTTGTATTAGTCTAATAACTTACAAAAATGGCTCAAATCTTCTTCAAATTACTATTTGTACACATTTCAAAGCCCTTGAGAAACTTTCCCTCGTACCTACTTTACCTACTATTATGATAAGAAAGATTATTGTAATATAAGGACTTTGAAAACAATTGGTCAAATTCGTGTCTTAAGAACAAGTAAGCTGTGAAGAGAATTTATTAATAACTTTTGTCTTATGATTATTATGAGCCATTTCAATGTATTAACTAACATTATTTAGGTAACATCCTGTAAATAATGGTAATTTTTTTCAGGTAATAATTGTCAATAATGATGGTAAAAGCTTTAACCCAGTATTTACCTTTATAAATATTTTAGGGTCAAAATGACAAGACAAATAACCAATTTAGCTAATATCGTTAGGCAAGTGTTTTAGGCGAAAGAAAAATTATGACTGTAAAAAGTTAAAATTATAACACAAATAAAAAGTTTTTGGTTATATAATTTTTTGTTGGACTCGATTGCAAAATGAATTTGATTGTCATGTTGATAGTGCTGTGTTTGGCCGGGAGCTTCTTCTTTGCTTCACCATTATCATGTAAGTAATAAAACAATAGTAATACATAATATTTGAATTACATTAAATAAGTAAAATTTTATTTAATTGCCAAGAGAAAAATATAAATCAATATTACTTTAAAAATTTAGTTTACGTTCTTTTTACAATTTAACATTTCCAAAACACTTATAAATAAAGTCCCTTATCAGTTTTAATCTGATCTAATAGAGGCACACATGGAAAAATCGCTAGCTAGCGGAACAATATCATTTCTCATTTTTAAAATTTTCAGGGTGTTTAACCATTTCAGACCTTTGCGTCATAATTATGCACAGTTGTTTCATTTTTACGAAACACAAAAAACTAAAATCACTTCGATTTATGACTTATTGAGGAAACCTTTAACTTCATAAATTAATACTTTTTTGACCAACTAGTCAGAGCATATTATTTTAAAAGGCTTTCCATTTCCCCCTAATTTGACTCCGCTGAATCCGAATATCTCCGTTGCCAACTCGAAAAATCGACAGGGACGGAGAAAATCCCCCCCAAACCCCCAAAAACCTGTTTTTTTTTTCAGTTTTATGCAATTTTCTCGAAAACTAAACTTTTTATCAAAAATTGCAAAGAACAGTTTTTTGTGGAGAATAAAATTCCCTTTCCAACGATGTATTGGTCAATAAGGTTAGAAAAAGCAAGTAGCTCTTCAGTGGCTTACGTAAATTGGGATTATTTAGAAAAAACATGTTTATTATAGGTTTTTCAAAATTTTCTCAAAAACTACACTTTTTAGGAAAAAATATGTAGTATACTTTATTGTAGAACATAACATTTTCTTTTAAAAACTTTATTTAAATGTCGGGTTGTTGCCATAATTAAGGCTTCAGGGGCGTACTAATATAAACTTATTTTCAAAAATAACTGAAATAATCAGTTTCTCATGCATATTTAAATATCTTTTCTAACTAAGATTTTCAAAGTGAGGTTAATGTTATGATAAATACTTCAAAAAGGTTCGTAATTGTGTAATGAACCTACTAAAATAAAATGTTTCCAAATTAAAATAAACTGTTTTTTGATTAGATTAGAAATTTTGATTTATCTAAATAAGTTCTTTAAAGCAAAAAAACACCGGTGGTTATAAGGGGAGGGGGCATAGGGGCCATGGCCCCCCCTAAGCAATATTTTTGTGCAGAAAGTAACAGTAGTAACTTTGACACAGGTGTTTTTGGTTATTTTTTTAAGCATATGGAACTAAAAATAAAGTGGTGAATCTTATGCAACGGTTTGGGGGGGGGGGGCATAATCATAATTAGGTACTCATTGGGATCAACAACCAACCTGTCAACCTTTTAGGAAGAGTTTGATATTTTTTTGCCTTATACTTATGCAATTTATGAACAGGCCCCATAGTATTAAAAATCACTGATCCACTGGCTTCGCCGCGCCACACTGAAATTGATATTGAAATTGAGATTTTGATGGACATTGAATGAAACCCGTAACAAAAATAATATTTTTTGGTAATTTTTGCAATTTACGGACGCCCCTGGAGAGTTTTCTATACTATGGGTCATATTTTGTGACATACTATTTAAAAGGACATTTTATTATCGGGCCCGCCGCCGAAGCCATAAAAGGTCGAAAGTACAAAAGGTCGAAAAAAAATCGACAAAACAAAATATTAAAAATACAAATTTACCGTATCAAGTCGAATTGACGTATCCAGTCGATGTGGACTCGCGTCCGTACTTTCGATCTTTTTTACTTTCGACCTTTTGTACTTGCGACCTTTTTAATTTTCGACCTTTTGTTTTTTGATATTTTGTACTTTCGACCTCTTGTACTTTCCACCTTTTGTACTTTCGACCTGATTTTTTCGACCTTTTGTACTTTCGACCTTTTGTACTTTCGACCTTTTATCCGCCGCTCTTTATTATCCACCGAAAAGCTAATAAGACACAAAATTGATTAGTTTGGTTTGATCTTAAATAATTTCTTTCGAATTCTTCCAGGCACTGGTTTTTGCGATACCTACACTGTCCCCACTAAGCAACAAACATCACAGTTTCGTAACATTACGTTCTGCACGGTTACGTTGTTCTGAAACCATTTTCGCCATATAACACTGTTGTTAAATATTCTATATAAATGAAGGAAACTGTCTCGTTTTAAAGTACGTTTTCGTTCCATCGAATAAAACGCTACTCCTTACTTGATAAATACATAATTCTCTCGTTAAAAGTTTGATTATTATTTAATTAAAATGGACGTTCTCGTTTCCTCCAAAGCTAGTACGAGAACAATATCAAAAATATTTATCAAAAGATTTTTTTTAAATCCAATATTTAATTAAATAGGTTTTATAAAACCTCTTTGTCAAAAATCTTTGATAGTGTAATACTAGCCCGAAAGGAAATGTTTGCATTTTAAATGATTACTTGTCAGTAACGAGATGGTAACATTCAGAATTTGTTTATTGTTTAATTTTTTACACAATTTTATGCCCATCAATGGAGATTAAGTTTTGTTCCTCATGCGATAGTCCCATAGCTGCTCAGTATGCTATCAACATGGGACTGATATGCTTATGCATATTTTTAACGAAATCTTAATTGAGAAATAACTTGATTTTTACTAAATAAATATATTATTATTATAATTTATTGGTTGTCCCATAATAGGGTGATCATATTCCTTTAGGTTCGGTTCGATTCAAGGACATCAAGAATAAAAAAGGCTGATTTTGGATATCAAAGTCATTTTAACAAAACATCCTGAAAAATTTAATGACCATAAAAAAAAGATTCTCACTCTTGGAACAAAAAGCCTGATTTTGCATGAAAGTCATTTTGAAAGACTACCTTAAAGACGAAAAAAAAATAGGGAAACCGGTAAAAAAAGTCCTCCCTTATTTTCATGTTACTCAAGAAGCCAGACTTCTCCGGCTTTATGGTTAACCTATGTCCCTGCGTCATCTGAGTTTGCCCTTTGTAAGTTTATTATTTATGATAGGGCAAAAGTGTTAATATCTCAAAATATTATACAGGGGTTGGTGTTCTTGCAAAATGTTATTTTAATAATTTTTTGGCACATTTTGTGTAGAAAATCACCAAAATACACGTACACAAATTTCTTTCCTACAAATAAATAATTAACCCTTTTGTTCTTTCACAAATATAAAACTCACAAACATTAAAAAGAAAGACTGAGATACCGGCCTGCACAAGTTTTTATTGACGACACTTTTTGGGTTTCCTTGTTAAAAATAACACTTGTTAAGCAGAGCACCCAAAATCTTTTATTTGTTTACTATTAAAAATTTTATTTGCTATTTATCTTTTTTTGATTACTAGTTAAACAAATATTGGCACTCTCAAGACGGAATAGGACTATTTCTTCCTTATTTTAGAGTAAGTAAGTAAGAGTAAGTATTGTTGACAACTCTTTGGCTCAGTAAAACTCAATACACACACCAATCATCCCAAAGCTGAAAACAATAAAAAAACTAGGTATTAACAACAAAGCTTCTTTTTTTTATTCTGATTTACTTACAAACATAAAAACTGGCTTCTTGAGGCCCACGGTGTGATCCCTTTGGAGGGCTTAATAAATTCAGACACAAAGGAATCTTGTCGCAACCAGTACTTACACCTAACAAGTCTGCCTCTGAAGGTATAGGGCAACGGTCAAATTTAGTTCCTAATAGTAGATGGCATACACCGCTGGGAGCTCCCACCAGATCTCATTTTTAAAAAAGACCCCGAAGAGCTTTTTGCAGAGAAAAACTGGCCGAACCACGTTGCGGTCCAAAATTTTCGAACACTAAAACAGACCAAACCTCAATGTGAAGAAGAAGGACTTACCAAAGCTTTTTAAGGTGCAGCAGAAGCTTTGTATTAAGTCGGGCTTTATCTTATTCTTTAAAAGAAGATTTAGAGCTGCTTCTACAAGATATTTGTAAAATTTATTTGCTTTTGAGAGTTATCTTACAGTACGCCAAGTTTCTTTCACCCTATTATTGCTTGACTTAATTTTTTTTTAAAATAAAAATGTATTTTTTCTTTTACTAACTCATTGGTGTAGAATTTTTTAGAGCTTTTGTACTTATTTCTGTATTGTTTGTTTGTCTTTAAGGCGCCCAAGAGCGGACATTTGAGAAACACCTGCGGGGCATACGTGTGGGACGAGGTCAAAAAAAAATGTCGAGGAGGCGGCGTTTACCGCCCCCTCAACCTCCCTACAAGTGCCACAACACCTTATGTTCTCAGGTCCGGGTCGCGATAAACTTACACCCGGGCTAGCGCGAAAGGACATCGTTTAACCCTCCCGTACGTCTCCCCCGCATTGTCTAGCGTGCAGCCACGTCTCGCGGCGCTTTCTTTGATGATGTTTACCTACATTTACCCAATATTATATTTTATATTATATTTTCGGGCATCAGAGAAGCGGTCCACTCGGATCTGTTTAGTTCGATACCAGTAGTTATAGAGGAGTTTTACCCTACAAAAGGTCCGGTAGTTCTGAATTTTGGGTATGTTATTATTAAGGTCGAAAGGGTAGTTAAAAATCTGAGTTTTCGTCAGCCCCACCTCTGTGCTTCCTCCGCCATCTTAAAAAAATCATCAAAAATTGGCACTTTTTGTAGTTTTTTGCCTGTAACTTCGTTCCAGTACACTAAATCGCAAAAAGAGAGAGAGATAAAATTTTTTAGAGGATATAATTATCTACAATTGGGTGGTACCATGGTTGTTCTGCGAGCAGTAGTAACGGAGCTAGATAATTTCTAAAAATGACTAAAATCACGTGCTTGGGCAAATTTTCAGATTTTTGCTACTTTAGACGGCATAAGCTCCGAAATACTTTGTTCTAGGGTAAAAGTTCTAAAACATGTCTTTTAGAGAATTTTATCAGCTACAAAAGCCATTCTTTAAATGTATTTTTAAATATTGTAATGGAGTGGGAGTAACTTTTAACTTAAAGTTAGTAAGTTGGAAAATAATAATTTTTTTAAATTTAGTGCTTTAAACGGCACGTTTTTTATTTATTTTTATTTTTTTTGTGTAAATTTAGTGACGTACAAAAAGATAAGAGAGCTTAGGGGTCAAACACCTCCTTAAACTAACCACCTCTTCAAAAACCCCCCCAGACTCCCCAAAATCTAACATATTTAGGTTTTCTCAAATTTTCTTAAAAAATACGCTTCTAAGAGAAAAATGTGTAATATACTTTATTGTAGACAATGAAATTTGCTTTTAAAAAAGGTACAACTCGATGGGGGTCAACTATTTATAAACTCTTCAGCGGCGTCCGTTAATTGAAGTAATTTAAAAAAGTCAAAAAATATCCATGTTTTTCCATGATTTATTCGATTTTTTTTAAACCAAGGTTTATAAAACAAAATGTGTTATACATTATTGTAGAAAATAAAATTTCCTTTAAAATGCTGTACAAGAAAGTCGGATTGATTTCATGGTTATAAATTGAGACGCGCCCGTAAATTTAACCAATTTCAAAAAATCACAAATTAAAATATTTTTGTTACAAGTTTTATCTAATTTTTTTCAAAAACTAAGCCTAATTTAGAAAAATGTTTTAGTCATTTTTAGAAATTATCTAGCTCCGTTACTACTGCTTGCAGAACAACCATGGTACCACCCAATTGTAGATAATTATATCCTCTAAAAAATTTCATATAACTCTTTTTGCGATTTAGTGTCCTGGAACGAAACTAAAGGCAAAAAACTAAAAAAGTGCCAATTTTTGATGGTTTTTTCAAGATGGCGGAGGGAGCACAGGGGTGGGGGTGACGAAAACTCAGATTTTTAACTACCCTCCTGAGCTTAACAATATATCTAAAATTCAGAACTACCAGATCTTTTGTAGGGTAACCCCCCTATTTTGGCCTCTATTCATTGAACGTACTTATTCGTTTCTTGCATTTGGGTAGTAACTTTGATTATATAACAGTCGTGTAAACATTGGTAGTAAGTATGGATGAACGAAGAAAAGGCAAAAAATGGAGACTTCGACTTAATGCGAAGAGGGAAAAAAAGGCCCAAAAAAAGTGGTAAGTGCAAACATAAATTATGCTTAGGTAGTAGGCGATAATTAGATATTTTTAACGATAGTTTTTTGCCACTTTTCTTTTTTTTTAACTATGTTTAATTTGTATAATATGGAAGCGTACTCCTTTTATTTTAGGGTCCTGGTACGATGCCAACTCTAACTGTACCGAAGGGTCCCAAGGTTTCTTCAACTTGTGTTAACCAGAAACACAGTGAGGCCAGAGGTATTTATAAGATTCGTCATATAGGTAGTCAAATATATTTCAACTTTTTTATAAAATAGGGATAATTCATGGTGCGGACATAAAAGCTAAAATTAGTTTTCTTTAAAAGCTAAAATTAGTTTCTTTAAAGGGGGGTGAGTTCGGTTCGGTTCAGGGGAGAGGGCAGTAGAAGACTCAGATTTTTTTTAGATTTAATAATAATTAAAGGTAATATATTTAAAATCTTCTGATTTTTGTTCTGATACCTTTAGATATGTAAATTTTTACCTTCCGAATACCTGCATCAGGCGAGAAAAGGGAAAGTAAGTCGACAAAAAAAATTCCGACATAACACTCAACATGAGGGGAGGAGGGGGTGTTTTTTGGCAGAATACATAACTACTTATGTCTGTAAAACTTAATGAACCGAACCGCACCTCAGCGAATAAAAACGTATTTTTGACCCTCATTTTAGGGACTGTGCAAAAACCTTTCAACCCTATAACAATGATTGTTTGATCGATATATTCTTTAAATTAAAAAGTCGTTTCTACCTATGTGAAACTCACATACTGCATATTCTAAGTTCCCAAACTCCGATATGTTTACCAAGTCAGGTCTGCTCATTATCACCTTGACAATAGGCTGAGAACAGCTAGTACCCATGGACTGTCCTTGATTCTATTGAGTCAGTCGTTTGCTAGTGCTCCGTGGCTGGCTACCCAAAAAAACGTGTCATTTCGTGAATGAAGCTACAAACTTGTTACAGTTGCTCTTGTGACCCAAATGGACAATTTAACTCGAGGAACTTTCAGACTTTCCCGTGCGGATACCCTGTGAAGGAGTAAAGATTTAAAAAAAAATAATCCTTCAAGATATGGGCAAAATTGGTTTTGATTTATAGGTTTTTGAAGGCGACAAATCTAGAAAAGGTATATGTAATTCAAAATTTCAAACGATAATTCTTTGAAAGTTTTTATTGATATTATGGAAAAATCTATAGAATTTTGTGTTACACGTTGTGTTAGTTATCTCTAATCTGCTAAAATTAGTAACTTTTGGTATCGGTGGCTTTGTTTATCTATAGTGGAACTCCTATTAGCTCCTGTGGGATGAGGGCGAGAAAAATCTACGGGATGTTTAGCTGAAAAAAAATATTGTTGAGCTGTAATAATATTGGTATGGTTTTATAGGATTTCAAGTGTGATAAATTCAAAAATACTATATTATACACCAAGGGACTAAACTGTAATTTTTGATTCCGAGGCGAAAAGTTTGTAGCCCGACCGAGGGACAATGGATAAAAGACAGAGGTTTATGTATTATTTTTCGCACTTCTGTATTATATTTACACAAAAATATTACAGAAAAAAATTATGGCACTCTATCAAATAAATGGATCCATCTATCCATCCAACACAAATTTTTGAGAAGAATGTGCTATACGACATTCCAAAAACCGCATAAGTTAGCGTTTTTAACATTTTTTAATTGTCAAAAAACTGTCATTAGCACCATTGAATTTTGACCAAAATCTTATCAGCTCGTAGCAGTATCGAACACTATTTTACCTGAAAATTTCATAAAGATCGGTTCAGCGGTTAAGGGCTTATCGTGTTACGGACAGACATACACACAGCCAGACACACACACCCAGAGAAACACATCAGGACGATACTACTAGGATAGGTCAAAATACACCCAAATAACACATTTGTGGCGTTATCTCAAATAAAAATTTTCGTCGAGAACAATACCTTCTCTAGCCATTGCTGCGCTGGCTAGGAAGGTAAAAATGTCAAAATAATGTCGGCTAATAGACAATTTGGACTACATTCGGAAAGAGTGCGAAATATTTGTTTGCCAAGGTATTTGTAGTGTAACAAATGCAAGGCGTAAACAAGGCTTAGTTGACAACAATTTTTTTGCATAAATCGCCAAATTGTGTCGCTTAACCTAAAACTGGACATTAAAGCTGCTGGTGAAGTGACAGTAATATTATTATTGTGTTATATTTTAGTATTACATTATTTTTAATAAAAAAATAAATAAAAAAGAACACTTGTTTATGTCACTTTTTACTTTAGTCCTGCAGGAACTAAAATAGCACTTAAGCCCCTGCAACGAGGGACTAAAGTGGCACTTAAACCCTGCAACGAGCAAAATGCATTGAAGACTATGTGGATACGTCTTCATGGTAGAAGGGAGAGAAAATCATATACATAAGATTTCAATACTCCCGGTTAACCATTTTCACAATGAGCAGATTTCGAAGCAAACATTATGAAATAGATACATCCACAGACACAGAGATAACTGCAAAAGTCCATCCTTGTCAAGGCAAAGGTAAACTAATGTATAGTCTAACATATACGCATTTGTAATGACGTCACCAGTTGAGAAAAAACGTATGGCGTAGATATTTTTGCCAATCAATGTTTTTTGATTGACAGTGACGGATACTTCACAGAACCAATTACCTACCTATTTAAATCATAGACACTACTTTTTTTTAAAAGTTTTTTATCACCGCTGTTTATAATATACTAAACAAAGATAAACAAAAATTACGTCATTACAAATGGGTATAAGTTGGACTATAGACTTAATAGTGTAATAGTGCTATTATGTATATGGTATATGGTAAAAATCCTCCTTTCAAGGTGTTTTTTTATAGAGAAATCTATACTGTTTTAATAGAAAATAGATTAATTGCCTTTTAATTTATTTTTTGTTCCGATGTTGTACATTATTTTGATTAATAGTGGACCTCTTACTGTGCCCTTCAGATCAGAGAGGGGCGAAAATATGTCTGGGGTGTTTAACTAAATATATTTTGAGTTGTGGCGATATTAGCCCACATAGCACAATCACGTGTTTAACATTTAAAAAAGGCGTGTGAAAAAAAAAACGTTGATTTTAAAAACAAGCTTAATAGGTCATTCGTTAACGTTATAAAAAATAACGTTGCTAATATTGAGAGGCGGTGAATGCCTAAAGTCACTTAAAAATGTGCTCCAAAATTTTAGTGTACTACGCTAATAAATAGTGCGAATTTTATTCTAAAAACCAATGAAACTAATAAAAAAGGGTGCCGTGCATCGATCTTTGGTGATATTTTTAAAATAAAACAAGTATTTCAGTGCAAAACAGGGGAGGTTGTGCCCTTATCTAGTATAAATTTAAAGAAGGAACTGACCTAGTAAGTAACATACAATACACATGTTCGTTGTAAAAACACGCGGTGCGGTCGGCAGTGTCTCGCTTCTCCACTGCGTACCTTGACAATTTTGGTACGCCGCATACAAAGTTTAAACCACAGCGCACAGTACTGATAATGCAACATATGAGATTTAGAACTGTTGGTTTAATTTAATCTAAAAATAAATTGGTAAAAAAAAAATTAAGTCACAAGCTTTTATAAAATGCACTAAAAATTAAAAAATAATTTTCTAACATTCTAATATTATCATAATATTAAAAGCGATGGCCGACTGATGGAAATTTTGACGATGTTAGCACGATAAGATATCCGTATCAATTAAATATCACTATTTGCAAGAATCAATCTAGCAGAAAAATGCAGAGGTACCAAACCCACCCAACCCGACCCAAGATACCCCAGAATTTCTCTGACATAGGTACAGCAATGGCATACCATTGCGGCACATCAAACATATCTTTGATGACCTGCTATGTTGAATATTCTTTAAGTGTTTAGATCACAAAGTTAGATTAACTTATGTTTTAATTTCTGGCCATCGCTTTTATTATTATGAAAATATTAGAATGTTAGAAAATTATTTTTTAATTTTTAGTGCATTTTATAAAAGCTTGTGATTTAAAAAAAAATTTTACCAATTTATTTTCTACTTTTTAGTCTCAGCTATCAGAAGAGTTTATTCTAGATTATAATGAAATCGCTGATCGTGAGTTGTTTGGAAACTCATTTTTCTATTGGGGAAGGAGGGGGTGGGGGTAGAGGTAGAAATATATTTTTTGTTTGGGCTGTATTGCCATCGGACCTTTATGCATATACCAAATTTTATAAAAGTCATTTGGGGACATTTTTTTCTTAATGTTGTATTGTCATGGGACCACTATGTGTGTACCAAATTTCATCCAAATCGGATAATGGGAAGTGTGTCAAAAACGCTTCACAAGATTTGATAGTTAGATAGTTAGACAGAACATCTGAAGCTAAATAAAAACTTGTAACAAACACTTAAACGTGTAGGTGTAAATACCTACAAAAACAATTATATACTTATTTTTGCTAAAAGAAGTGTTTTTTGAGTTAAATAGCGGGAGAAGTTTCTCTTGAAAACATTAGGGCGCTTTTAGTGCAAAACTCTACTGATATTAAAAATCAACTCAGCGAAATTTTTGAAAATATTGTTACGGGTTCACAACGACAAATGAAAACTCGCAATTGTTGAAAGCGATACGTCAATTTATTTCGACAAATTATGTACAAAAACACGCACTTAAACTTACTAATAACTTGCTAATAATCAGTTTGTCACAGATAACGCAACTAAAACCTAGATTAAGAATACAACCATAAAATACGGCAACCTAATACTACACTAAACCTAAATAAATTCTAACTATAAAATTTAAATACTTAAATTTGTAACAATATTTTTGAAAAACACAATAAGGAAAATAAACAGCGGTTTAAACAGCTAGAGGATCAATGTGTCTTTATGGAAAGAAGGCTACGGAGAAACAATATATTGATATTTAATTTCAAACCACAACATTTTAAGTCCTTAAGAGAAGAAACTATACTAAACTTAAACAAGTGGCTCGATTTAAACCTAACTTTACGAGAAACAAATAATATATACAGATTGGGAAGAAAAGATACATCACCAATTGTTGTAGAATTTTTGTGCTTCCAAAGAAAATTAGACGTGTTCAAAAATAAGGACAAACTAAGGGCTCTTAAAGATTTAAACATTGCAATTGCAAATGATTTGTGCCCTATAGATAGGAAAGAACAAAAAATATTACTAAAACATTTAAAAATAAACAAGGAAAAAAATATAGACTGCAAAATAAAAAATTTTAAACTTATAGTAGGAGATAAAAACTACAGTGCAAGGGAGCTTGAAAACCAAGAAGGCTTGGAATCGTTCTCCGATTCAGAGGTCGACCCTGAGCAACTGCCAGATTCTTCGGATTTTGAAGAGGAAGGTCAAGAAAACAATATTGCAACAGAAAATAACACGGAACAAAACAAAAGAAAGACCATAACCCCACTTAAATGAAGAACGCGTCAAAAGAAGCCAAAAGTGAACAACTCATAAGTTTATTATTATTTATTTATTGTATAATTATAATTAATTATTTTTTAGTATTAAATAAGTACCTACCATATTTTCAAGTTTTCTATAAATATTAAACATTGTTATTAATTAAAACTTCAATATAAAACTAAATTTCTCTTTTACAAAAAAATAAAAAAATATTTAAACCAATAAAAATGAATAATTACCTTCAAAATTTTATAACAAATGAAATAGAAACATTTAAAGTTAAATATATTAAACAATTTCAAAATCAAATAAAAAAATTTAGCCTTGACTTTCAAGTAATTCATCAAAATATTAGAAGTCTTAACAAAAATTTTGATTCATTTTGGTTGCAAATTCAAGAAATATCGAATACAATTCATTGTGTAATTCTAACAGAAACATTTAAAATTCCTGATATAAACTTGCATACACTTAGTGGTTTTAATATGATCTATAGCGAAGGCAACTTTAATTTACACGACGGAGTAGTAATATACCTCAAAGAAAACATATATTTTAATAAAGAAACAGTAATAATTGGATGCCAAAATAGCATTAAATTATCAGTAAAATATCAAGGTGTATCAATTTTTATTACTGCCATCTACAGATCTCCATCAACAAATGAAAAAGACTTTTTAAACAGCTTTTCTGATTATCTGATAAATTTTAATAAATCTCATGATATGCATTTAATCTTAGGAGACATTAACAATGACCTTTTCACTAAAGATAAAATAACTGAAGACTACTTAAATATATTGTATGAAAAGGGTTTTTATCTTTAAGCCGAAGGCGAGGTCTGCAAGTCGAGGGAGTGTGCAAAGAGGTTTTCAAACGAGTTTTTTACAATATTTTTTATACGACTGCTAATAAAGAAAGAAAAGTCAAATTTTAATTTAACTTGTTTTTATTTCCGACATTTTTTCAACAAAACTTTAAAAACTCAACAATTTTTTGTCGTATCTAATCAACAAAACATACGAGCAGTGACAGTTGCTACGGAACTAAGCCAACTTATATTGATGGGTGACAACAACAAAAATCACAATGACGGGAGACCCGTATGCAGAAATGACATAGGCGTGCGCAAAAATGACATAAGCGTGTGCAAAACGTTTTGCACACAGCGTGCGCAAAATGCCATTTTCAGATCGTGTTCTCCTTGCGCAAAAACCCAAAACAGTCGTATAAAAAAATTATTTAAAAAAAAGACACTATGGTTTACCAAAGAAATAAAAAACAACATAAAAATTAAAAATAGACTCTTTAAAACAAAATCGGAGAACCCGTCAACTGTCAAAGTAGAAAGCTACAAAAAACATAGAAATAGTTTAAACCGTTTAATAAAAAATACAAAAGCAAAATATTTTCAAAAACAATTATATGAAAAACAAAACGATTCTAACACATTATGGGACGTTGTTAATAAAATTTGTCCAAAAAACAAAAAAACTAAAATTTATGAAATAAACACCCAGAATGGAGAAATCGTAACTGACGCAAAAGATTTATCAAACAACTTTGTTGAGTTTTTTACAAATGTTGGAAAAAACTTATCCAAAAAACTAAAAACATGCAAATCTTATCAAAAATCAAGAAAAACAAAACGCACAAATAACTTTTTTATGCGGCCAACGACAGTTCAAGAAATTAAAGAAACAATAAATGAATTGAAAACGAAAAAAGCCCCAGGTTATGATAAAATCATAAGTGAACTTACAAAAAAAATATCAGATTACATAGCTAAGCCATTAAGATACGGGAATTTTTCCACAAACCTTTAAAACTACCATAATTAAACCTTTGTTTAAAACCGGAAACAAAAAAGAAATTACAAACTATAGGCCAATCACTAATAACTAGTTTTGCAAAGGTTTTTAAAAAAATAATAAAAAAACGTCTTAATAATTTTCTAGAAAAAAACAAAATTCTGTCACCAACGGAATTTGGATTTCGAAACAACAGGTCGACCGAAGATGCAATAGAATATTTAACAACAAAAATATATAAAAACATTGATTCAAAAAAACCATTTCTTGTAATATTTCTAGATCTATCGAAAGCCTTCGATACGGTTGACCACAATTTATTGGCTCAAGAACCTAGGAACATCGCAATCACAGGAAAATCTCTGGATTTTTTTAAAGAACCCAAACTGTTGAAATAAAAAATATAAGTAGCTACTCAAGAATAATTACAACTCGTGTACCACAAGGTACAGTTTTAGGACCTATTTTATTTAACATTTATTTTCATGGTCTATTTGATATTGATATTGACGGGGCGATAGTAAATTTTGCAGACGATACAGGTTTTTACTTTACTGATGATACTTGTGAACTCTTAAAACAAAAAGCCGAAAAAGAAACTAAAAAAATATTACATTATTTAAATGAAATGAACTTGACAGTAAATTACACTAAAACATTCTTTATTCCATTTACTTCTTATTCAAATAACTTACCCACCTTTAATAAATTGGACATATTTAAGGATAATATATGTGATTGTGCTCCAATATCAATTAAAAAAACATTAAAAATAAAATATCTTGGACTCTACATTGATGCACATATGCGATGGGACGAACATACAAAATACACAACTAACAAGATTAGATCACTACTTTATAAATTTAAACACTTCCAAATATATTTCAAGTTACCACATTTGAAAATCCTATATCAAGCACTTTTAGAACCTCAGTTAAATTACGGAATAGTTGCCTGGGGTGGGGCAACAAATAATCATTTCGATTGCGTGGAAAAAATACAAAAATGGTGTATAAAAATAATTTTAAAAAAGCCTTATCAATATCCAACAGAACTTTTATTTAGAGAAACAACATTTTTTGACCTAAGGCAGCTTTTTTGCTATAGTATTATCGTAAGACAACAAAATAATAATAATCTATAGAGAACACTCTTATAACACTAGGCAGATAGTAAATATAGTCCCAAAGGTCGAAAAAACTATTACGCAACGAAGCTATTACTTTTTAGGGCCAAAGTTATATAATTATATTCCGGAAAACATTAAAATACTTGACAATATATATAAATTCAAACTAAACTTAAAATCTTGGTTAAAAACAATATCACGACAAAATATTCAAAGCTGGATTGATTTAAAAAATACGTATTATACACAAAATTAAAACCAATTCAAAAATAAAATATATTATACTTTATTATGTGATAATAAAAACCCTAAGAAAATACAATTTTAAAATATAAGTAAAACATATAATAATATATTGAATTAAGGCTAGATATTACAAAAAATTATTAGTATTATTATTTCCTTTATATTTAGATGAAATATTTCCATAAGTATTTGATTAGTTAATAAATTAGGAATAGACAAAACTTACTCTTTTGAAATAGATTAGAATAATTTAAAATCCGCCATGCCAATAAATAAAATATTTTATTTTTGCAAACAAGTCCCTGGGACTTTAAAATGCATACAAAATATATTTATTTACTGCAAAATGGTGCGAAAAGAAAAATTCTTAATTATACAAAAGTAAGCTGTAAATAAATATATTGAATTGAAAAATTGAATTGAAAAACTGCGTTTTAATAACACGAATTTTAAAACGCGACTTGCATGGCTTTTCAACCGAATATTTTTGAGATTTTACTAACAGCATCGCTACCTATAGTCGGGATTTTTCACTTTGACGAAATCTATCAGGCAGTGCTTTGGCCTCTAAACTCCAAAAACCAGTTATTTTACTGATCCCTGATCCACGATCACGACGCATCTGTTATTAACCTGATAAAGACAAATTAATATTCTGTAAAAGTGTTTACTGTTCATAAATCTTGTTTAGCTTTAAAAAAACACAGGGTGTCCCAAAAGTCCGAGTCCACCCAAATATCTTCTGAACCAATTTGACAGTGATCGATACCATTAAAAGATCTATTTTATGGAGGGGCGGCACACTCACCACTTTATAAAACAGATTTCTTGATACTGTCGATCACTGCCAATCATGGAACTATCTTTAATAGTTCAGAAGAAATTTAGGTGGACTCGGACTTCTGGGACATCCTGTAGATATTTTGTCTTGCCTTGAGCGCCATCTTTAAAATTGTCTTGAAGTGTTGTAGTCTTAATTTAGTGAACTTTTATAACTTCCTTTCGCGTCTCTTTTAAGATAAAAAAAAGTTATTAAAAAAATGTGCCCAAAAAAGACACCGAAAGTCAGAAGGTTTGAGAAGTCTTATTCTAGTGGCATTTTAGAACATGTTGTGGAGGACTTTTCAAGTGTGAATTTGGTACATGAAAATAACGAGGGTAAAAAACACGTTATATACAAAGCACCAGAAACTTCAGAAAAAAGTACATTTTTATAGCTTGATTTCTCCTTGTTTTTAAGTTATCTTTAAGCATGTAGATTTAACAAAATAAATATTACATGGTATGAGGTTGTTTTCAAGTAAAAAACAACTTTGTTATTTTTGTTCACGTGAATTTAACGTTGATGTGATTTTTGTGCTATGTGGGAGCATGGTTTTATAGGCTTTCGACCATTAAAAAAATATACTTACGGACAGTTGAAATGATGAGGTGAATTAGATTAATAAAATATAATATCTATAGGGTTTATTCCAAGTACGTGCGGCTTACTAAACTAAATAATTTGTATTGTTTTTTAAAGACTCCAAGGAACGCTGTTAAACTACATCATCATATTAGTCCTCGCTTTTGTTAGATCTTAATAATCTTTAAAAAATAGTAACGTATTAACGATAAACCTATAGGCTTATGTAAATTGTTTGTAAAACTTTTTAAATGTATTTTTTTACCTTTTACCGATCCTTATAAAGTTAGTTCAATTCAATTAAAATTTTTGCTAACTTGTTTGCAAAACTTAGATGCCTACCTTTTATTTTAAGATTTTCCTCTACAGGTTTTAAAAACAGGAGCACATGGCAGGCCATTTCGCTTGTAGAAACATCTTAAAAGATGGAATCAAAAATATATACTTGGGCCAAATAAATATGTGTTTGATACAAGCCAATAATTTCATAAAAGGGAATAAACTACAGCAAATAACTTTTAGTCATTTGTACAAACCATTTAAAACTTCCGATGTTTGTGTCAAACACCGCACGTTGTCAATTCAACCATAGAAATGTTTATTTCAAATATATGAATCAAACGTTATAGAAATATTTATCTCAAATATATTTATATTATTTGTGTTAAATATGTATTTAGTTGATTTAGTATTATAAATGTTTGACTTATATTAAACATATACAGAGTGTTTGAACTTAAAGGTAACATAAGTCCTTTTAAGTACTTTTCATCCGATGCCTCCGAATTTACATTAATACATCGATTTGTTTGCAAAGTGTACATTTTTTCACTATCTTAACATTTTGGTAGCATGCACCGCCTTTAAGGGGTAAACTTTACTGCTATATTTTGAACAGGGAAATTAGACTGTACAATTAAAAAAAATAAAATCAGAAAGGAAAAAATAGGAAGTAAGATTCACTGCAAAATGTAACTTCAATAAGAACTTTAAATATTTGTAAGAATGTGCATGGTCCAATATTTCTGTAACGCGGGGAGTAGAAAGTTTAAATAAAAACTTTCAAGTCGCAATAGTTTTTGTCTGTAACTCACTATATGGGGCTTTCCATGTCAACCCAGCCACCTTTTGCACTTAACAATTTTAATTTTATTAAAAATTTATTTTTTAGTTCCTCTATAGATACCCATTACATCGAGATAAAAAAATTGAAAAAATATTGCGATTTCTTAAATCTACAGGGTGTTTTATCTTCTTAATTGGCCAAAGCATATCTATGGTTTATGATTTTTCCTGAAAAAATATGAACTTTGCAAAAAAAAAAATATTACTGTTTAGTACAAAACAATAAATTTAAAAAACCACCATTTTGAAAATGTGAAACCTTCGAATTTTTATATTTTTTTGAAAAAAGATGCTCCAATATTTTGTCTAGTACCTTTAAAAATTTAAGAGCAATCACCCTTTCTAAAAGAATCTTTTGTTATTTTTTTAGAAAAATTAGTTTTTTTTAGTAAACATAAAAGTGGGCGTGATTACTAAATTAGGTAGCTACCTTGGGAATATTAATTATGATTAATAATTATATGTAAATGTAATATATATATATATATATATATATATATATATATATATATATATATATATATATATATATATATATATATATATATATATATCTATATATATATATCTATATATATATATCTATATATATATATATATATCTATATATATATATCTATATATATATAAACTTCAAATATATATACGAGTATATAATTAATACCTAACAAAGAACAAGCAAAAAATATTACTGATACTTTACGGTATTTTCAATCATACCCACGCCGTACATTAGATTGAGCCTATTTTATTATAGGGACATGGGCTTCTCTAGTGAAATATGAAAATTTAAAATTTTTGTGATACTTTTTTGATGCATACATTCTAGAGTTCTAGAAAAACCACATTATACATTTTTCATCGTCCTAGAAATAGGCCAAAAAATACAGTATCTGAACTAAATTAAAAAATATCAACAATTATTGATAAAAATATATCCATATTTTGAACATTTTTTTAATAAACAAATACGAAACAAATAACTTTTATTATATTTTTTATGGTGAAGCCAAACACTCAAAATTTTTAAAAATATATACATTTTGTTTTGTAACGGTCTGATGGGGGTAAAGTATATATATATATTATTTTAATACTGTTAAATATTTATTGTCAGCGGCGTATATAGGAGGGTCTGGGGGACCCCTCCCCGAAGCTAAGATTTTTTTTTGATATTTTCCACATATTTCATGAATACAAACATAAAATAGCATAAAATACAGCCTCATGGGGTCTTCGGCCCTCCCCAAAACTGTCTCGGGCCAAGGGCCCACCACGAAACTTTTTTCTATACATATACGCCAAATTTCTACTACAAAAAATATAATAAAAGATATTTATGTAAGAGAGTTCTTTTCTAGAAATAATCTAATATGATTTACTTTGAACAAAACAAATGCAATATTCTAAGTAAAACATTATCTTCTTTTGAAGCAGATATTCCTCTCTATTATTGTTTTTTTTTTATTTTTATACTGGGACTTTTTCCATCCATATACTAGGATCAATCGCCCAGTTTTTGTCAAAGTTTTTGCGTCGAAAAAAAGCTTTTTTAGACATAACATATATATTATTGTTTTTATTAGTGCAAAGAATATACAATATTAAACTACTTTTTAAAAAATGGCTTTTTTATTTCTCTACGTAGCGTTTACTACGCTTTTTTCGTCCCTCTAGCCAACTTTGTTGTCAACTCATGTGAAGCATTAAAAACATAACAAAGGTTCGGTTTCCTTTTCGCGACGCTTGCTTGATAAACCTTGGAAAACTTAAAATAAAAACACAATATTAAAAAAAGTTAAAGAACAAAAAAAGAACAAAGAACCAGAGCCGATTCTAGATTTTTTGGAACTGTGGGCAAAAGTACAATATGCCGCCCTCCCTCCTCGTAAAGTAAAAATAAATCTAAAATGTACTTTTATGTTGTTTTGATACTAAAAAAAAATCTCATAATGCATAAATGTTTAATTTTTATTGTTTTTTAACGCCACTGAAATGTACAATTTTACACGAAGGAGATACGTCGAAGGGGAATTTTATTAGCAGAGTACTAATAAACAGCAGGAATTGATCACAACGTAGTTTTATTTTGAACAATTTTTTTATGAAGATAATCTTGTGACAGAAAAAATGTAACATTGACATAGTCATTAAATATAAGGTTGTTAAATAGTATATACATGGTTATCAATCTAATACACCCTCTTAAGCATGTAAATATCTATTTAAAAAGAACTATCTTAAACCTAATCCACTTGTACAAAATTTCTGTTTGGGAACAGGCAAAGACTTTGTACAAATGTCAGCTATCATTTCAGACGTAGATAGATATAAAATATTTATCTTCTTTTCCAGTACCAACTCCCTAATGTAGTGATATCTCACATCTATGTGCTTGGTTATTTATGGTAGACTGGATTCTGAATAAGTTTCTGTGCTGATTGACTATCATTGTAAAGTACCACAGGTTGTTGATTACTTGGTAATAATTCCTGAATTATTCTGCTCAAGTAAACACATTCCTTAGAGGCTTCTGAAATTGCCACATATTCAGCTTCCGTTGACAATAAAGACACACTTATTTGTTTCTTGCAACCCCATGAATCTGCGCTGTCACACATGGTAAACACGTATCCACTGAATGACTTTCTCTCAGTAACATCATTGGCCCAATCTGCATCTACGTATGCTTTAAAGTCAATTTGATCCCCTCTGTAGGTCAAGCATAAATTCATTGTCCCTTTTAGGTACCTTAAGACATGTTTTGCGGCATTCCAATGTTCAATCGTATGTTTATTGATTTATACAGCATAACATATGTCAGGTCTTGTTGCTACACAAAGATACATGAGCGACCCAATAAGCTGTTGGTATGGCACATTATCAATAAATTGATTACTGCAGCTAAACATCACATTTGGTTCTAGAGGAGTTCCAACTGCCTTTGCATCTTGCATTCCAAATTTGTTAAGTACAGATAATAGATACTGTTTTTGACTTAATTTTAGATGTCTTTTTTGTCTAACTCTTTCAACTTTGATGCCTAATGCATAAGAAACTGGTCCAAGGTCTTTGATTTTGAAATTTTCTTGCAATTTGGATTTTAAAATGTCAGCCATCCCTTTGTCATTATAGAAAATAAAAAAATCATCTACATACAGTGCTACATAGACAATTCTATGTCCATCTCTCTTTAGAAAAACACATGCATCATTTTGACATTGGCTGTAACCTGAATTTAGCAAAACTTCTTTGGCTTTAAAATTCCAGACTCTTGAAGACTGTTTTAGGCCATAAATAGCTCTCTTTAGTAAGCAAACTATGTTTTCTTGTCCATTTTCTATGAATCCCTCAGGCTGAGTCATATAAATTTTTTCTTCTAACTCCCCGTTGAGGAAAGCTGTTTCGACATCTAGATGGTCGATTTCAAGATTCATAGCTGTGGAAATTGAAAACGAAATTCTTAAAGTGCTAAGACGAATGACTGGTGAATAGGTCTCTTATTAGTCTACACCCTCTTGCTGAGTAAATCTTTTTACTACCAATCTTGCCTTATGTGTCACTAACTCACCATCGCTATTTTTCTTTGCCTTAAAAACCCATTTGTTTTTTACAATATTAACCATATCTGGTGACTTATCAACAAGCTTCCAAACTTTATTTTCTCTCATAGATTTTAGTTCTTTTTTCATAGCTTCCTGCCATTTATTTTGTCAGGACTTGACATCGCTTGTGAAATTGTCACTGGATCAGATGATTCTGTTAAACATTGGTACGTAACATAATCAGAAAAATCAGTTGCTTTTCGATTTCTGTGAGGATAACGATTACATCCTGTTTCTTCTTGACATTCTGTTATTACAGATGATGAACTAGATGATTCTTTATTTTGAGAATCAATAGGTTGTTATTTCTCACTTTGCGCATCAATCGTATTTTCTAAAATATTATTTGAGAACTCTTCTTCTGAAGTTAACTCTTCTTTCTCACAAAGAATGGGAAAAATATTTTCTTTTGATTGTATTTCAGTGGTCACAGCTTCTGTTGAATTGAACTGTCAAAAAGTCGATATCCTTTTGTATCTTCAGAATAACCAACAAACATTAATTTTTGACACTTTGAATCTAATTTTTTCCGCTTTTGTTTCGGAATATGAGCGTAAGCAGTACATCCAAAAACTTTTAAATGTTCTAACTTAACTTTTTCTCCAGTCCATACTTCATTTGGAGTTTTGCCAGGTAGCTTTTTAGTTGGAGAACGATTAGTCAGGTAAACAGCTGTATTTGCAGCTTCTGCCCATAATTTTTGATCACATTTAGCATCTTTCATCATGGATCTCGTTTTCTCAATAATTGTTCGATTCATCCGCTCAGCTACACCATTTTGCTCAAGCGTGTAAGAGCATGTCAACTGATGCTTTATGCCACGATCTTTTAGAAATTTGGTTAAAGCTGAATTACAGTATTCTTTACCATTATTGGTGCGTAAAATTTTAATTTTTCGTTCACATTCATTTTCTACCATGTTGGCAAAGTCTATAAAACATTCTTTTACTTCATCTTTCCTGGCTATGAAGTAAACAAAAACTTTTCTGCTATGATCATCCACAAGAGTTAACATGTACTTCTTTGAACCATAAGAATCGGTAGGCATAGGTCCGCATAAATCAGAATGAATCAGATCAAGTTTGTTCTTGGCTAGGTTTTTGTCTTTATTCTTTGGAAAAGGTTTTTTTGATTGTTTTCCCTCTATAAGTGGAATACAATTTATTGCCTCTTTAGAATTTGCCTTTAAAAACAACTCCTCCTCCTGCTTACTCTGTTTAAGTGACCTAACTGTCTGTGCCACAGATTCTCTTCATCTTGTGTACATAAGTTTGCGCTCTCAACGTCTGTCGTTTGCGTTGCTAAATCTAACTTGTAAACTCCAGAAACATTGCTGCCGGTTGCTATTACATCACCACTGGCTTGACATCTAATTGCATCGAAAATCTTGCAACTTTTCTGGTCAAAAACAACTGTATACCCTTTATTTGTTAAGGTACTAACAGATAATAGATTTGCTGATAAATTTGGGACACAAATTACGTCAGAAATTTTTGAAATTTTTCCCGTTTTTATTTCTACAGGTACATCGCCACTTCCGGAACTATACAGCTTTGAATCATTAGCTACTGTGATTGCTAGTCCTTTATTTTCCTCATAAAAATGTTTAATAATATTGGTATCGGGTGTCATGTGGTTTGTAGCACCACTGTCAATAAACCAATCTTTATTATTAAAAGATCCAGCACCAAGTGCTGTAAACAAGGTTTTATGTGATTTATTTTTACCTTTTTTGTCACTTGAACTCTCTTCACTTTTTGATTCTTGTTGCTTATGACAGTCAAATTTGGTATGCGATTGCTTACATCGAAAACACCATGGATTTTTGTACTTCTTTTGTTTATTTTTAGTAAAAAGAGCAGAATTATCTTTTGAAGTTGCCCACTTTTTATCTTGCAAAAGTTTCGTCTTAACCAGATCACTCGTAATTTCAACGTTTGAGTGTTCTAAGGCCATCGTCATAGGATCGTACTCTTCTGGTAGTCCTTGTAGCATGATAATAGCTATGTACTCGTCCTCTACTGGCTTACCAATACCTTTTAATTGTTGCGCTAAGGACATAATTTCATTTACATAGTCTTCCATGTTACAGAAGTTTTCAAATTTACTTACTTACTCGGCGAAGCCCTTATCTTCATAAGCTATTTCTAATGCAATCCAAGCATCTTTTGCCTTTTCTGCATTCATCACGTGTGATAAACAGCATGATTCTAGCATTAAATTGATTTTACATAAAGCTTTTTCATCTCTTCTTGTTCTTGAACTTTGATCAGTTTTGTCGTCATCAGGATATCCTACCACAGGGGTCTGGTACGTTTTACCACCTGGCCACCACAAATTGTCATGCATCAACAAATTCTTCATTTGAAACTTCCATATTCCATAGTTTTCGCGACCTTTGAGTTTTGCGAAACCTCCTAGGCTTAAGGATGTTGAAGAACTATCTTGCGACATCGTCTGATTTGGACTTGAACAGGAATTAATTCTTAAAGCAAAAAACTCACGTTTTTGTTTGAAATCAATCAGCCTAATTTAGCTCTGGCTCCATAACCTATTAGCAGAGTACTAATAAACAGCAGGAATTGATCACAACCTAGTTTTATTTTGAACAACTTTTTTATGAAGATAATCTTGTGACAGAAAAAATGTAACATTGACATAGTCATTAAATATAAGGTTGTTAAATAGTATATACATGGTTATCAATCTAATAAATTTTTCAAGTTTTAAAAAATGTATTTTGATGTTTTTTTCGTAATCCATTGGTTTGACTCTTGCGATCGACACAGCAAGAGTCAAACCAAAACTATGGCTACGATACATGGAAGACACCTTTATTATATGGCCGGGAAATGATAACAAACTACAGAATTTTCTACACCATCTGAACGGTATTCGACCAACAATCAAATGCACCACGGAAAAGATTCGGCCTTACCATTTGTGGATGTTCTTGTCAAATGATTAGACAGAAACATTCAAACCACTATATATAGGAAACCTACTCACACGGGACACTACCTAAGTTTTAAGTGTAACCATTCTGTTGCTACAAAACAAGGAGTTATAAGAAGTTTGTATTCAAGAGCCGTAAATATTTGTAGTAATAATGTTAGAACAAAATGGTTATTCCGAGAAAATAATTAACTCAGTGATCTCTAAAATTAAAAACAAACCAAATGTAGCAAATTCTCAAAGTAATAATCCGTTGGGTGTTATTAGCATTCCATATGTTCAAGGGATTTCAGAAAAAATAAGACGAATAGCCAAGCACTATAGTATCAAAACAGTATTTTCATCGGGAAATACGATAAGAAGTTTTGTAACTAAAACAAAACCAGAAAATCCCTCAAATAAAATGGAATGTATTTACCAAATCCCGTGTGAGTGTGGTAAATCATATGTAGGTGAAACGAAACGCCCTCTTCAGGTTAGAGTAAATGAACATCTAAAAAGTACCCAATTAGGGGATATTGAAAAATCCGGTTTAGCGGATCATGAATGGTCAAATGAATTGAAATTAAAGTGGATGATCCTTAGTTAGTAGTAACTTTTATAGAGTAAACAAAACTAACTTTTATGACAAAATTTTTTATTTATTTTTTCTATTGTCAAAAAACATTGACAAACTTAAAATGTCCAGCTGAACTAGGGACACTAGCTTCAACACCTTCCCTCGTTTGCTAGTTTGACAAAACCCATACTGTCACGAAGTTTTTCCAAACGTGGTTTGAATATAGGCTTCGTCAAAGCATCTGCTACTTGTAGGATAGTTGAAATTTGTTTGACTTCTAACATTTCTTCAGATACCATTTCTCGTACGAAGAAATGCCTTGTTCTGATATGTTTCGTTCTGCGATGGAATTCAGGATTTTGAGCTAACTTAATTGCAGCTTCATTATCTACCATCACTGACGGAATTTCTTTTAAATCAACAACTTCTTCATAAAGTCGTCGTAGCCATACAACTTACTTGGCGGCTTCGCTTGCAGCTACTATTTCAGCCTCAGTAGTTGATATGGACACAGAGGGTTGTCTTTGACTTAACCAGGACACAGCACAAGATGCATACATGCAGATGACTCCAGTAGTAGATCGACCAGTCGTTGCATCTCCAGCATGGTCTGCATCGCTAAAAGCTTGAGGTAGCCTCCGATTCCAGCCAAATATTGTAGACCATAGTTCAGGGTTCCCTTCAAATATCGAAAAATTCGTTTTACCCTAACAATGTCTTCTTTGGTAGGATTTTCAAGATTTCGAGATGCTACACCCACTGCATACGCTATATCTGGCCTTGTTCCAGTCATTAGGTATAACAAAGCGCCAACTGCTTCTCGATAAGGGAAATTTTCAGTTGCTTTTTCTTTGTCTTCCTTCCCTAACTGGATAGTTTCCTTAGTGACTGGCGTCGAGACAGGTCTGCAGTTTTCCATGCCAAATCTTTCCAGCGGTTTCTTTGTATATGCTGTTTGACTAACACAGACTAAATCTTTCTCTTTATCAATCTCTAAGCCCAGAAAGTAACTAGCAGGCTTAACAGTAATTTTGAATTCTGTTTTTAGCATATCTAAAAAATCTTGTTCTATTTTCTTGTCATTTGACGCTATAAGACCATCGTCAACATAAAGTGCCATAAGTAGTAAGCTTTTTTCATCTTTCTTAATGAAAAGACAAGGATCTGCTTCACTTCTTTTAAATCCAAGTTCAAGGATGAAATTTGCTATCCTCTTATTCCAGCATCTGGGGACGTCCATAAAGTTAGCAGTGCAAGGTCAGCAGTGCAAGGATTTTTCCATGCCACAATTTAAGGCTCATTTTAGTCTAATTAAATGCTCTATTCCCAAATTTAATGCTCTTGTAGTTTTAGAGATATTGTTTGCACTGCCAGCTCCCCATAGGAGTTAGCAGTGCAGCATGTTCAGAGCGATGAACTGATAAATTCTACGATACTATAATGATCTATGAATTAAAGGCTAATTAAATGCTCTATTCCCATATTTATTACGCAAGTAGTTTTGGAGATATTGCTTGCACTGCTAGCTCCCTAAGGGACTTAGCAGTGCAGGATGTCCGGAGCACCAAATCCATACAATCTATAATACAATGTTGATCTACGAATTAAAGGCAAATTAAATGCTCCATTCCAAAATCACATACTCCCCCCCCCCCTTTCTTATTTAAAAAAAATCAAAATCTGTACTGCTAACTTTACGCATGGCGATTTAGGGCCACTAATGGCGAAACATATGAATTGAAGGTGGAACCAACCTCTTCATATTAAAGGCTAATTAAATGCTCCATTCCGGAATTAAATGCTCCCCCTCCTTTTCTGATTTTATAAAAAACTAAAATCTGCACTGCTAACTTTACGCATTGCGGTTTAGGGCCCCTGATGGCAAGACATATGAATTTGAGGCGGAACCAACCTCTTCATATTAAAGGCTAATTAAATGCTCCATTCTGGAATTAAATGCTTGCCCTCCTTTTTTGAATTTTTAAAAAATTAAAATCTGCTGTGCTAACTTTACGCATGGCGATTTAGGGCCCCTGATGGCGAAACATATGAATTGAAGGTGGAACCAACCTCTTCATATTAAAGGCTCCATTCCGGAACTAAATGCTCCTTCTCCTTTTTTGATTTTTTAAAAAACTAAAATCTGCACTGCTAACTTTACGCATTGCGGTTTAGGGCCCCTGATGGCGAAACATATGAATTTGAGGTGGAACCAACGTCTTCATATTAATGGCTAATTAAATGCTCCATTCCGGAATTAAATGCTCCCCGTCTTTTTTTGATTTTTAAAAAAACTAAAATCTGCACTGCTAACTTTACGCATTGCGGTTTAGGGCCCCTGATGGCGAAACATATGAGTTTGAGGTGGAACCAACCTCCTCATATTAAAGGCTAATTAAATGCTCCATTCCGGAATTAAATGCTCCCCGTCTTTTTTTGATTTTTTAAAAAACTAAAATCTGCACTGCTAACTTTACGCATTACGGTTTAGGGCCCCTGATGGCGAAACATATGAATTTGAGGTGGAACCAACCTCTTCATATTAAAGGCTAATTAAATGCGGAATTAAATGCTCCCCGTCTCTTTTTCATTTTTTTAAAAACTAAAATCTGCACTGCTAACTTTACGCATTGCGGTTTAGGGCCCCTGATGGCGAAACATATGAATTTGAGGTGGAACCAACCTCTTCATATTAAAGGCTAATTAAATGCTCCATTCCGGAATTAAATGTTCCCCCTCCTTTTTTGATTTTTAAAAAAACTAAAATCTGCACTGCTAACTTTACGCATTACGGTTTAGGGCCCCTGATGGCGAAACATATGAATTTGAGGTGGAACCAACCTCTTCATATTAAAGGCTAATTAAATGCGGAATTAAATGCTCCCCGTCTCTTTTTAATTTTTAAAAAAACTAAAATCTGCACTGCTAACTTTACGCATTGCGGTTTATGGTCCCTGATGGCGAAACATATGAATTGAAGGTGGAACCAACCTCTTCATATTAAAGGCTAATTAAATGCTCCATTCAGGAATTAAATGCTCCCCCTCCTTTTTTGATTTTTTAAAAAACTAAAATCTGCACTGCTAACTTTACGCATTGCGGTTTATGGCCCCTGATGGCGAAACATATGAGTTTGAGGTGGAACCAACCTCTTCATATTAAAGGCTAATTAAATGCTCCATTCCGGAATTAAATGCTCCCCGTCTTTTTTTGATTTTTTAAAAAACTAAAATCTGCACTGCTAACTTTACGCATTGCGGTTTATGGCCCCTGATGGCGAAACATATGAATTGAAGGTGGAACCAACCTCTTCATATTAAAGGCTAATTATATGCTCCATTCAGGAATTAAATGCTCCCCCTCCTTTTTTCATTTTTTAAAAAACTAAAATCTGCACTGCTAACTTTACGCATTGCGGTTTAGGGCCCCTGATGGCGAAACATATGAATTTGAGGTGGAACCAACCTCTTCATATTAAAGGCTAATTAAATGCTCTATTCCGGAATTAAATGCTCCCCGTCTTTTTTTGATTCTTTAAAAAACTAAAATCTGCACTGCTAACGTTACGCATTGCGGTTTAGGGTCCCTGATGATAAAACATATGAATTTGAGGTGAAACCAACCTCTTCATATTAAAGGCTAATTAAATGATCCATTCCGGAATTAAATGCTCCCCCTCCTTTTGTGATTTTTTAAAAAACTAAAATCTGCACTGCTAACTTTACGCATTACGGTTTAGGGCCCCTGATGGCGAAACATATGAATTTGTGGTGGAACCAACCTCTTCATATTAAAGGCTAATTAAATGCGGAATTAAATGCTCCTCGTCTTTTTTTGATTTTTTAAAAAACTAAAATCTGCACTGCTAACTTTACGCATTGCGGTTTAGGGCCCCTGATGGCGAAACATATGAATTTGAGGTGGAACCAACCTCTTCCTATTAAAGGCTAATTAAATGCTTCATTCCGGAATTAAATGCTAACTAACTAAAATCTGCACTGCTAACTTTACGCATTGCGGTTTAGGGCCCCTGATGGCGAAACATATGAGTTTGAGGTGGAACCAACCTCTTCATATTAAAGGCTAATTAAATGCTCCATTCCGGAATTAAATGCTCCCCGTCTTTTTTTGATTTTTTAAAAAACTAAAATCTGCTCTGCTAATTTTACGCATTGCGGTTTATGGCCCCTGATGGCGAAACATATGAATTGACGGTGGAACCAACTTATTCATATTAAAGGCTAATTAAATGCTCCATTCAGGAATTAAATGCTCCCCCTCCTTTTTTGATTTTTTAAAAAACTAAAATCTGCACTGCTAACTTTACGCATTGCGGTTTAGGGCCCCTGATGGCGAAACATATGAATTTGCGATGGAACCAACCTCTTCATATTAAAGGCTAATTAAATGCTCCATTCCTGAATTAAATGCTCCCCGTCTTTTTTTGATTTTTAAAAAAACTAAAATCTGCACTGCTAACGTTACGCATTGCGGTTTAGGGGCCCTGATGATGAAACATATGAATTTGAGGTGAAACCAACCTCTTCATATTAAAGGCTAATTAAATGCTCCATTCCGGAACTAAATGCTCCCCCTCCTTTTTTGATTTTTAAAAAAACTAAAATCTGCACTGCTAACTTTACGCATGGCGATTTAGGGCCCCAGATGGCCAAACATATGAATTTGAGGTGGAACCAACCTCTTCATATTAAAGGCTAATTAAATGCTCCATTCTGGAATTAAATGCTTTCCCTCCTTTTTTGAATTTTTAAAAAACTAAAATCTGCACTGCTAACTTTACGCATTGCGGTTTAGGGCCCCTGATGGCGAAACATATGAATTTGAGGTGGAACCAACCTCTTCATATTAAAGGCTAATTAAATGCTTTATTCCGGAATTAAATGCTAGTCCTTTTTTGATTTTGGGCGCGTGGGGCGCTTTGTGCCATATTTTTTTTGTATAGTCAGCGCCCTTTTTTCACAATAATTTGAACATATCCACATACAACTTAAGTACTCTTAACCATTATGTTGGAGTGTGTTCTTGGGGAAAAAAATTCATAGAATTTGACGATTTACAAGACAGGAGTATCAACAGGAGTGGTTCGTGGATGGTGTACCCTAGCCTTGTGGTATACCGCTTGGACAAATAGAAAAAAAGTGAAAACGTACGTATAAACTATAACTTTGCGACTTTTGGTTGCGGCGTTGGCTGTCTAACAAGCCAATCGATTTTTTCAATCCAATGATCCATATGCAATCTTTGAAAAGTTTCAACAGATTAGTTGTTTTTGGTTTGATTTCAGGTTTTTCAAATGAAGTGACAAAATCATCCCTTTCGGACTCATACTCGAACCTCTTGGGAACGAATGATAAGTATTGCAGGAGCAGGAAAACGCGATATAACCAAGTTGTCACAATTTTAATATACAATACAATATTTTTTATATATTTTTGTTTGTTACAGTATTATTAACGCTAACTGCCAAAGTTTAATATATTTTTTAGTATTTTTAATAATTAATTTTTTTTTTTCTTCTATCAGAAATGCATGGAGCATTAAATTAGCCTTTAATATGAAGAAGCTGGTTCCACCTTCAATTCATATGTTTCGCCATCAGGGGCCCTAAATCGCCATGCGTAAAGTTAGCAGTGCAGATTTTAGTTTTTTAAAAAATCAAAAAAAGACGGGGAGCATTTAATGAATGGAGCATTTAATTAGCCTTTAATATAAAGAGGTTGGTTCCACCTCAAATTCTTATGTTTCGCTATCAGGGGCCCTAAACCGTAATGCGTAAAGTTAGCAGTGCAGATTTTAGTTTTTTAAAAAATCAAAAAAGGAGGGGGAGCATTTAATTCCGGAATGGAGCATTTAATTAGCCTTTAATATGAAGAGGTTGGTTCCACCTTCAATTCATATGTTTCGCCATCAGGGGCCCTAAACCGCAATGCGTAAAGTTAGCAGTGCAGATTTTAGTTTTTTTAAAAATCAAAAAAAGACGCATTTAATGAATGGAGCATTTAATTAGCCTATAATATAAAGAGGTTGGTTCCACCTCAAATTCTTATGTTTCGCTATCAGGGGCCCTAAACCGTAATGCGTAAAGTTAGCAGTGCAGATTTTAGTTTTTTAAAAAATCAAAAAAAGACGGGGAGCATTTAATTCCGGAATGGAGCATTTAATTAGCCTTTAATATGAAGAGATTGGTTCCACCTCAAATTCATATGTTTCGCCATTAGGGGCCCTAAACCGTAATGCGTAAAGTTAGCAGTGCAGATTTTAGTTTTTTAAAAAATCAAAAAAGGAGGGGGAGCATTTAATTCCGGAATGGAGCATTTAATTAGCCTTTAATATGAAGAGGTTGGTTTCACCGCAAATTCATATGTTTCATCATCAGGGGCCCTAAACCGCAATGCGTAAAGTTAGCAGTGCAGATTTTAGTTTTTTAAAAAAACAAAAAAGGACGGGGAGCATTTAATTCCGGAATGGAGCATTTAATTAGCCTTTAATATGAAGAGGTTGGTTCCACCTCAAATTCATATGTTTCGCCATCAGGGGCCCTAAACCGTAATGCGTAAAGTTAGCAGTGCAGATTTTAGTTTTTTAAAAAATCAAAAAAGGAGGGGGAGCATTTAATTCCGGAATGGAGCATTTAATTAGCCTTTAATATGAAGAGGTTGGTTCCACCTCAAATTGATATGTTTCGCCATCAGGGGCCCTAAACCGCAATGCGTAAAGTTAGCAGTGCAGATTTTATTTTTTTTAAAATCAAAAAAAGACGGGGAGCATTTAATTCCGGAATGGAGCATTTAATTAGCCTTTAATATGAAGAGGTTGGTTCCACCTCAAATTCATATGTTTCGCCAACAGGGGCCCTAAACCGCAATGCGTAAAGTTAGCAGTGCAGATTTTAGTTTTTTAAAAAATCAAAAAAGGAGGGGGAGCATTTAGTTCCGGAATGGAGCATTTAATTAGCCTTTAATATTAAGAGGTTGGTTCCACCTTCAATTTATATGTTTCGCCATCAGGGGCCCTAAATCGCCATGCGTAAAGTTAGCAGTGCAGATTTTAATTTTTTTAAAATTCAAAAAAGGAGGGCAATCATTTAATTCCAGAATGGAGCATTTAATTAGCTTTTAATATGAAGAGGTTGGTTCCGCCTCAAATTCATATGTCTTGCCATCAGGGGCCCTAAACCGCAATGCGTAAAGTTAGCAGTGCAGATTTTAGTTTTTTATAAAATCAGAAAAGGAGGGGGAGCATTTAATTCCGGAATGGAGCATTTAATTAGCCTTTAATATGAAGAGGTTGGTTCCACCTTTAATTCATATGTTTCGCCATTAGTGGCCCTAAATCGCCATGCGTAAAGTTAGCAGTACTGATTTTGATTTTTTTTTTATAAGAAAGGGGGGGGGGGGAGAATGTAATTCCGGAATGGAGCACTTAATTAGCCTTCAATTCGTAGATCAACATTATATTATAGATTGTATGGATTTGGCGCTCCGGACATCCTGCACTGCTAAGTCCCTTAGGGAGCTAGCAGTGCAAGCAATATCTCCAAAACTACTTGCGCAATAAATATGGGAAAGAGCATTTAATTAGCCTTTAATTCATAGATCATTACAGTATCGTAGAATTCATCAGTTCATCGCTCTGAACATGCTGCACTGCTAACTCCTATGGGGAGCTGGCAGTGCAAGCAATATCTCTAAAACTACAAGAGCATTAAATTTGGGAATAGAGCATTTAATTAGCCTGAAATGAGCCTTAAATTGTGGCATGGAAAAATTCTTGCACTGCTGCTTATCTTTGAGCGATTGAATCTCGCTTTTCATAGCTTTACGCCATTGATTCTTATTTTCACCATTCATTGCTTCTTGATAACTCTGTGGCTCTTGGAGATCTGCTATTTTTGTTGCTGCACTCATGACAAAATCTTCTAGTCTTTATGGCTTTTTTATTTCATTTCGATTTCTTAAGTTTCTTATTGTTTCTACATCTTCACTTATTTCACCATTTTCTTCTGTATCATCACCTTTTTCTATAACACTATCAGTATCATCCTGTTGCCTCAAATCAAGTTTACCTTGCATTGGATGCATGTCATCTTCGTCTTCAGAATCGCTGACATTTTGGTTTTCTTCATGTTGAGCAGGTTGATTGTTTTGCGTTAAATCAGGTTCTGATTCTACAGATTTTTCTGATGTATCTGGATTTTCCGAAACTCTAGGTTTTTCTTCAAAAATGACATCACGTGATCTTATCAGTTTTCGTTTTTCTTTTGACCAAATTCGATAGCCGTCATCGTGGTCGTAACCAATCAAAATACCTTTTGTTGCTTTTCTGTCCATTTTCTTTCTGTATATCTTTGGGATGTGAGCATAACATATTGATCCGATAATTCTCAAATGTTTTAGACCTGGTTTCTTTCCTGTCCACATTTCGTAAGGACTCTTGTCTGGAACACTTGATTTTCCTGACCTGTTAAGGATATACACAGCTGTGTTTATCATCTCAGCCCACAAGCTTTGAGGAAAAGGTTCGACTGCTGAGTGGAATAGGGTTCTTGCTGTTTCGACTATTGTTCGATTGTCGCGTTCAGAACAGCCATTTTGCTCAGGGGTATAGGGCATGGTAAATCTTTGATGTATGCCATTTGTTGATATAATTCTCCTTATCTGATGACTATCAAATTCTCCACCATTGTCGCTCAGAAACTCTTTTACAATATGACCCATCGTTCTAGCCTCTTGTAAAGCAATCTTTAACTTTTCTGGTACCTCAGCTTTTTCTTTCATGAAGTATACATAACGATATCTGCTGTAATCGTCTTTGAACAGTCCAAAGTATTTGTATCCTGATTGTGATTTTTCAAATGGTCCGCAAACATCAGAATGCCATAGTTCTCCAGGTTGTTTAGCTCGCTCCCTTGTACCAAATTTTAATCTATGTGCTTTTCCGAAAATGCAGCTTTCACATAGTTCACTATCCAATTTAACATTGATGCCAAATTATCTGGATAAAAGTGACTTTACATGCCGTTTGTTCTGATGTCCTAGCCTTTCATGATAAAGTTGTAAAACATTCATATTTGCAGTGACATTAGCTTCATTGGCATTGTTTGGCTTAACATTTCTAACACATAATTTGTACAAACCTCCATATCGGCTTCTAAACCCGTTTAGTAGAACTTTACCATTGATTTTCAATTGACATTGTTCGATTTTGGAAATGAACTCGCTTCCTGGATTTTTGTCTTGCGCAGAAAGTACTGAGAACAGATTTTTGTTGATATCAGGTACATACCATACATCTGTCAATTGCACCTCTTCTACTTTTCTACCAACAACAACTTCGAGATTTATTGTACCTTTTCCTAAGGCTTTTATTGAATCACCATTGGCAGTAGTTACTGAATAATCTCCAGTGAAGTTTTCAAAAATTTCAAACAAGTCTTTTCTATTTACAATATGATTTGTAGCACCATTGTCGACAAACCAGCTTTCTTTGTCACATACAGCTGTATAAACCATGCTAGTTTCTGCAAATAAGCTTTGCTTTTGGTTGTCTTTTGATGGTTTTTCTTGAGATTTTGGCGGTCTTCCATCAGATTTCCACTTTTCACATTGTTTAACACGGTGTCCATAAGATTTACAATAATTGCAAAAAGGTCCTCTTTTCTGGTTTGTTTTCTTGTATCCATGTGTTTTTTCGGTTGCCAACACTTGCTGTTTATCTTCGTTTTTATTATTCAGAGCTTTTTCATATGCACCCAGCTGATTTGTTAGGTTATCAATTGACCTCACATCTTTTGTCATGAGCATCCAGCTCGACTTGAGCGAAAAATATTCTTCAGGTAGTGTAATGAAAATCTTGCAGATTAGGAGCAATTCAGGAAGGTCACATGTGCAAGAATTTCCTCCAGCTAATTTTTGTTTTGAGATTTCCATTTGAAGTTGATTCCAAATATTCTTTAATTTTGACAAATACAATATCGTCACAATTGTCCCTTTTGTACATAAAGAATTGATTACATAAATCGTAGGTTTTATCTTCAGTGTTTCCATCGAACAATCTATGCATTTCTCACCAAATTTCATATGTAGTTGTAAATCTCATTACTTTTGTCGAACTTTCTTCTGTAACGTTGGTAGTTAAAATAAGTAGAGTATTGCTATCTGCTTTGGTGTACTGAGATAAGTTTTCATTGTAAACTTTCTTTTCATCTGCACTAGCAGTATCAGCGACAGGCTTAGGCTTAACTAATTTACCTTCTAACAGTTGAATAGCATCAGGAACGCTTCTTAGCAATATCAAAATCTTATATTTCCACGTTACCCAGTTCGATTTTCCTTCCAAAAGTCCAATTTGAACACGATGAGCATCAAAACTTGCCATTTTTAAGTTTCTGTTTTGGTTTCTTCACTCGGATTCTTTCAATGCTTTTGAGTTACAGGAAAAACAGTATTTATACTCTATATGAGCGTACGGTCCATAACCAATTGAAATTAAAGTGGATGATCCTTAGTTAGTAGTAACTTTTATAGAGTAAACAAAACAAACTTTTATGACAAAATTTTTAATTTATTTTTTTTATTGTCAAAAAACATTGACAAACTTAAAATGTCCAGCTGAACTAGGGACACTAGCTTCAACAAAATGATCACAGAATTCAGTGGTCAAAATCTAAACTTTTGCATAAGGAGTCGCATTAGTGAAAACGAACGTGTATTGAAGCTGCGTTTATAATGCAGAATAAAGAAGTTTTCAGTCAACCAAGCACGGACATACCAAACATATGGAAACCACTCCTTAAGGAAAACAGGCGTCTTAGGATTAAAAAAAAGGGGGCGGTCCGTCACACCTGACTGCACACCAAGTAGTATAAGTAGTAGCATAGAGACTAGATTGTTTAGTTTACACTTGAAAACGGTTAGAGATACTTACTAACAGAAACGTCGTGTTTAAAATAAATAAAGACAATGGAAGTACGAAATTTTATTTCGTCTGAATATATAAAATATTGCCTGTAGTTGGGAACACCGAAGGAAACATAGCCCTGGCAGTCCTGGAACAGGTACAGATCAAAATAGACCTAAACCTAGACCTAGACTGCCTAGACATCTCCACCTTGTATCCTCGAAGGCCTCGAGGTTTTCTTGATGTAATATTTAATTTATTTTTGTACCTGCATACACTGTAAAAAATTGTCTTAGATCAAAGCAAATCGCTTTGAAGTAAAATAATTTGTAATTTCCTATTCAACAGGATAATATTTTCTTGATTTAGCACAAAAAATGTCTTGCCTCTTTATTTTCATGTGAGACAGAAATTGTTTTATTATATATTGGAACTGAATTAATATAAGGTACAGTTTTCTCTGGAAGCTAGATATTATTTATATGAAGAAAATTTGTTACAAAATGGAGTATACTGAAACAAAAAAATTAAAGAAAAAAATAAAGTCTCATTTCAAGATTAAACGCTGCGTTGAACTAAAAAGGAATATTTTAATTCAAAACAAGGTAGTTTTAAGGTAAAACAATTTATTCAAGAAAAGAAAGAACTGTTTCATTGTAGATAAAATTTTTACCCGTGTGAATAATTCCGGTGAAGTACTGACTGGGGCACCATATATGTAAGTTTGAATGTACGTCCCATGGACAAAGTGTGTTTTATGGGTAGTGACCAATAAATGACGTGCTTAAGACGTCAAAAACTACACGGTGAGTAAAAAACTGATCTCTTAAAGACAACATTTTTCGGTAGATGATCCGGGCCTTTGCCAAGGTCTGTAGAATAGACGTAAAGAATCAACGTCTGAAAGCATGAGATCACCTTTTCATGTGTGAAAATTTCTGATCGCAATGGGCGAACGCCAATCTAATTATCAAATACCAAATTGCAAATAATGCAAGGACCTAAAACTATGAACAACCAGTGAAAAATAAGAAAAAAGTTTTTCTGTCTTATTTCGTGTGTTAAAATTTCTGATCGCAATGGGCGATTGCCAATATAATTATTAAATACCAATTTGCAAATAATGCAAGGACCTAAAATTATAAACAACAAGTAAAATTAAAGAAACAAAAAAAAAACAGAAATACTTTTTTCTTATTTTTCTTTCTTTAATTTCACTTTTTATTTATAGTTTTAGGTCCTTGCATTATTTGCAATTTGGTATTTGATAATTATATTGGCAATCGCCCATTGCGATCAGAAATTTTAACACACAAAATAAGACAGAAAAACTTTTTTCTTATTTTTAAAATAATAAATGGTGCTCGCAAGCTCTCAGACGTTGATTCTTTATAATAAATAGAACCAAAAGAAAAAATTAAAATTAGTCAATTATTTTTTTAAATTTTTAACAAAAATCAATAAATTTTACGAAGTTGTTATATTGAAGTGGGTTCGGTTCTACGTACCTACCTATGACATGTAAAATGCAATGATTCATAAATTTAGGAAAAGATGCATTTCAATTTATTTTCAAATCAAACGACTTGGTTGCTCGGTTTATGTACACTGCTATCATTTATACGTGCAGATACACCTGGAGCTATTATTTTTAAATGTTTAAACAAATATCCGATAGAAAAAAATTGCCTAAAGATTCTTGGCAACAAAAGTTTTTTGCTCATATCAAAAATTAACCTTAACTATTAACTCATGCGTCTGCTATAACTATAGCAGTGTGAGCTATTATGGTGATCTTGTCAAAAATAAGAAAAAAAAGTTGCTCTGTTTTCAAGTTGTTTTTGTATATCTTTGCATTTCAGATGATTTTAAAATTTTTTTGTCGCGCCGGCTATCTGTCTGTATGTCTATCTGTAATGACCAACGCGCATAACTCAAAAACTTCTAGCATGATTTAATTTAAATTTCGTACCTTGGTTACCTTGGTACCTGGCTAAAAATGAGTAAAGTCCATAAGACATAAGCTAACTAAAAAAGTGGGTTGATTTCAAAAATTATATTTTTGCTAAAAATGTGATTTGTGCGGTACTATATTAAAGGGCATTAAGATCAAACAATACACACTGGAGGGAGAATCACCAATAGGACGCGTCCGCGGGGTGGCGGATATGATGGTTATTTTTAACGACTAAAATTTTTCTTAAATTCGTCGGTGATTTATCTTTTTTTATTATTCTATAAATTCTTTAAATAATAGGTAAGAAATTACAAAATTTCTTTCATTAGTTTTTGAAATATTTCGGCTCAAAATAAGGTGACTTAAAAATTATCTTAATTCAGAAGTAGAAGGCGCCTGTTTCTCCGCTCCACCAAATATGACGGCCCTGTTCATAAAAATCAGTTACAGAAATTTAGGATGAAGCATTATCATTCCCTGTTTCTGGGTGTAAGGCATGGACATTCAAAATTGTTAAATCAAGGGACTTAAAGATGGGATCAGTGCCGTAAATAGGAGGGTCTGACCGGTGTCCCCGCACAGGGCGCCGTCAGGCACTGCGTCAATTTTTGTAGAGAGGGGGGAAGGCAAATTCTACTCTTGTACCGGGCGCCAATAACTCTAGTTACGGCGATGATGGTATGAACTAATTATTGTTTATCAAATGTGAAGATTTTCATTAACTGAGAGTTAAAAACTGATGCTGAAGGAAAAAGAAATCTTAAGTCATGTCAGCCCATTTTTTGGCATCTGCCTCAAGATTCCTTTATCATATTGGGTCCCCTGCCAAATCTGATTATTGGGGGCCTTCTAAAATAATTTTTTCCATAGGTATCTTATAAAGATATTTAAACCCCAAGTTGTCCATTTGTGAAGTGTAATAACACATAGTTCCCGATATTATCTACGCGTAACAATTATAACCTGGCAGATTTTTTCATTAATTGAGGCGTGTTTTACAAAAACAACATATGTCCAAAACAAAAAAATTTCAGAAAATAAAAAAAGCGGTTTATTTTAAAACGAATGATTTTCTTAAATTTTTTTATTACTCACAGTAACTATTGACTTTAGAATTCTGTTCGTTACATAAGAAAAAAAGTTTGTTGCCTAATTACTTTAGAAAAAGAGAAAAACTGTTGGACATAATATAAGTTATATAAGTTGTTTTTCGCAAGAAAGAAAAAATTAATACAAAGAAAACTGGAAGGGACATATGTGCTTTTTGGAGAATAATACAAATTTTAACTGCTCATATCTTGGCACTTGTGGTGTTTTTTCAGAATCTTATTTGCTGATGCTTGATGCTTGATGCCACTAACTCATTTTCGTCAAATTTGGACTTATGCGGTTTTTGTAAAACACGCCCCAATTGTTGTTTTAACAGCGGCGTATGCAAAAGTTGATCCTGTGAGGTGGGCTGCGGATGGATATATTTTTATTTTGATTTTTGAAAGAGCAAAATTAAAGTTTAAGGAATCAAAATTCGGTGGCTCTGGGAGGAAAGAACTCGCTTTGTAAAAAACTAATTGTATTTTTTTTTAAGTATATAAGTAATTTTTTAAATCAAATATTTTATCAGTACTGACATAATAACAACAAAAAATTGCTTGGCGTCGCGTCGCGTCGGGGCCCTTTTTACTCGGGCCCTGCATTCCTCTGCCGAAACGCGACACTGACAATGGAGAAACTGTCGCAGAACATAATATGTCGCTATAATCAAACTCAGATTAGCTAAATCATTTTGACATCAAAGCCATTCGGCAGTCGTATTTGGCTTCCTTCCTGAAACATGTCGTTGCCGAATATGGCCCCTCCATTTCGAAAGGAAATAATTCATCATGTGTGCATCAGGCGCAAATTAACATGTCATCTAATGTATTCTAGTAACACTACTGTTGTATACAAAAAGGGGTATTTGGGGCTAGTGATCGATTTTTTCCTCGAGATTGGTAACCGACACTATAACAAAATTCTCAAAAAATGTTTTTTTTTCCTTTTTAATAACTGTGCTTTTTTGCGGACACAAGGCGTCAGTACGGAATACAAATTAACACGGGTCTTCATCCACCCTTGGAACCCCAGACAAAGTTTACAGCATGGTTAAATTAATAGGATTCGTGAGAAATTATTAATTTATGTAAGATAAGAACAACTGCATATGCATAAAATATGTCGTATGTTAGAAAAAAGTATAGAAGTTTACTCGTAGTTACGCCCATTATTTCAGGATAGACAGACTCATAGCCTATAATAGTGTGCGGCCCGGCAAATTAGAGTGAGGAAATTTATGACACCGATGGTTCCCCCTAGCGCGGCGATCTTTTCTTTCAACAGGTCATAAATAAAATCGATTGAGGGTAGTTGTACATAAAATATCGGAAATATAGATGAAAACTACGTAACAAACTAAAGTTAGCCATAAACGAAGAAAATAAGAGAGGGGTATGTTTGAAAAGCAAATTATTTTAAATTGATTTAAGAACGACCTAACGAAATTAATTTTCAAAAATCCACCCCTCTGTGCTCAATAGTATCCGAGCCTGTCATAAAATTCCGTTCGAACATTACTTAGCATTTCCGGTGTCACTGATTGTAGGGTGGTAATTATCTTTGCCCGAAGTTCATCCAAATAGGCTCATAAATGAACATAATTTTTGCTTTTTGCATAGCTGCATAAAACAAATCATTGGGTTTGAAATCTGGTGATCTCGAGGGTCAGCTGGTAGTACCTTGTAATAAACCGCCTTAAAATCGATTCAATTAAAAATAGTCTCACAGGCAAGTGTCATGAGCTGGGCAATCATCTTGCATAAACCAAATTTGGTTAAAATCAACATTTGGCACCTGTCGAATCGCAGGAATCGTATGGTCCTGCAACAGAGTTAAATAATTTCTTCCTCGTAAATCACCATTCCTCGTAAATGACCAGGAACAATGTTAATTGTCACCCAAAATTCCAGTTCAGTCAATATTTTTTTGAGGATACTGGGTCTGTTCTGCAGTATGCAAATGTTTATTTTTCCGTGACTAGTAATAAGCAACGAAAGGATTGTGACGGCCATGAAGTAAAATCGAAGTTTCGTCTGTAAAACAAATATTTGTAATAAAATTTTCATCCTGATTCGCTTTTTCAATCATGGTTTCACAAAACTTCATTCTTCTCTTCCCTCAAAGGCGGCAACAAATAAATTTGCCACATCTTTAAAGCTATTTCCCCCGAAATACCATTGAGCCATCTGTACTTTTTCCTGGCAGCTAAATGTTTTTCTAATTTAATTTTTTTTTACGTATGATCAGGGCGCAATTACTTTGGCCAGTTTGGAGGGCCTAAGCCCCACATTTAACCTATATAATGCGAAATATACTACTACAGGAGGGACGGAGGGGGAGCAGAAGTTGCCTTAACACTACTCAAAAATTGACAAAATTGCCCAATAAACAAAAATTTTAGAAAAATATTACGTCTTTTTCAAGCAAGCAGAAATTTGAGAAAAATTAAGAACTTTTCAGAAAATATCGCACTTTTTACCTTCCTAGCCCGCACAGCAATGGCCTGAGAAGGTATTATTTTAGACGAAAATGTTGTTTTTGAGAGTCGACGGCTAGAGAAGGTATTGTTTTAGACGAAAATGTTGTTTTTGAGATAACGCTGAAAATATGTTATTTGGGTGTATTTTGACCTATCCTAGCAATATCGTCGTAATGTCTGTCTGTGTGTGTGTGTATTTTTTTCTGTCCGTAATACGGTAGCTCCTAAAGCTTAACCGATTCTCATAAAATTTTTAAGAAAAAAAGTGTTGAACACTCTAACGAGCTGTTTAGATTTTGGCAAAAATCCATTAATGCTAATGATAGGTTTTTGACACTTAAACTAACTTTTTAACGGAGCATTGCATGGATATAAGGTTTGGCTAGCTAGGAAGGTATTAGATCTGTCATAGATCCATTTATTTTTTAATAGTAAGTAAAACGGAAAAATGATACGGCGGCAGGCGAAAATTGAAAAAAAATACAGTACCGCACCGCATAACAAAAATTTATCCAGGAATATAAAGAAATTACTAGAAAATTTTAAAAAATTTCGAAGCAGGTCAAAATTTTAGATAACATAGGAACTTTTCAGCAAAATTGGGTAGTTATTGGAAAAAAAGCGCCACAGAAAAAATTGAAAAATAAAAAAAAGCGTCGTTGTAGGCGCCTAGTTTTTCATACTTAGTCAGTTAATTTTTTTATTTTTATTATCATTTTTTTTCTTTATGACAAAAGCTAAGCCAGAACAAGTTAGAGGCTCCATTTTAAATAAAAAAAATCTGCAAGAAAAAAAAACTTTTAAGGTTATTATGACCGAACGGACAATGGTAGCCTATAAATGCAATAATGGCATGTACGAACTGTGAACCGTTAACGTTAACGCGGAATGTCACTTTATAAATCAGGGTAAGGGCCCCATAATTAGTCAGTTCGCAAGGGTGGATCTGTGCCAAAATCTAGGGGGAAGGGGTAATGGTCGACGGAAATACACAGCAAAATCGTTATCAAAAGACTGAATGTTAAATTCACAAAAGAGCTGCTCAGTTGCAGTAGGATGCAACTGAGAACTATAAAGGGAATTATGACCGACCATTTGGCGGTTAATGTTCACACACAGACTATGCAATCAGGAACCGGAAACAGTAGAACATGTAGTAGACCACCAATGCGAGGCCCTATGTCGCAAAAGGCACTCAATATTTGGGAAAGCTGATTTAGACCTAATTGCAACTGGAGACTACTCGATTAAAGACCTGTACAAACTTGTACTGGGCCGAAACTAATGAAGTACAATAAGCCAGTAATGGCTGCAGTGCATTGACTGTGGCTTAACGCCAGGCAGGTTGAAGTCAAAATCGAGGGTTGAGTCGGTAGAAATCCGACACTACCCGACCACTCCTGGGAGAGAAGAAATGACACTGGTGTCTTATTAAAAAAAGCCGCCAATGCGAAACCGAGCAAAACATAACATAAATACTAACCAAAAAATAGAAAATCAATGTCAGGCTTCGCTTTGTATAGAGCTACCTCTACGATGAGTGTCCTTAGATAACATAGGTATTATTTAAATTAGGTAGTTGCAAGTTTTTAACTTCATAAAAATAACTTTAAAAAATCTCAAATAAACAAGCCGGTAAATCATTTCGCGCAAACTAAACAAAAATAAATTCATATTTCAGAGCTGTCTATTCCACAGAATAATAGGGGCCATCACGTTTTTAAGAAATAAAAGAATTTTGACTAAAAAAAATATAGGTTTATTTAAGGAAACATAAATACTAACAAAAATTGATTCCGCAATCTGTAGGTTGGTTAAATAAATCTAGAAAATTATATAAATATAATGGTTTAAAAATACCGCAGGCAGTATACACACTGTTCAGCCCAATTTTAGTGAAGGTTATTTCAAGAAAGTGCAGAACTGCTTTGGGCCACGACATCAAGAAGTCGGCCCTGATCAGACTCTCTGGCTCGACTTCTTCATCTTCATTATGATTGATTAAAATGTACACATCCTTTAAAAATTTTCTCTGACAATTAAGGCATAAATGGAACAATTAAATGGATTTTTTTTTGTTGCTGTAGTCAGTTACGCATCTACAAAAAATCATGTGTAAATTTTTTTGATGCCACTGAATATTTGGTGAATGCTGGAACTATACAGTTTGCTTTATACTCTCAACCACATAGTTTTGGAACTAGCTAATTTGCTACCCAAAGCTGTAGCTACTTGATAATATGTTTTAAGTTAATGTTGTTTGGTCGTTAACACACTTGGAGATGCGATAATAGATCAGAGTAATATTTGGATTAAGGTGATTTAAAAATGTTTGCAATTAATATAATTATAATTATTTTGTTTATCTTCCTTTCTGGGGTTTCTGCTGCATCCAAGAACTTTTTTTTAAGTCAATAGCTTCTTATTTGCCTCTGATTTTATAAAATAGAAAAATCTGTAAGCATTTAGGGAACTTTCATTTGCCGGAGAGTTATACGATTTTAGCAGGTAGCGTGCAAAGAGCGGGGATTGTAAAACACTTTAGCTGGTTTTCGGATTTAAGGGTATGCTTGGTAAAGCTTTATAAATCCTAACTGACCTCTCCAAAGTGCCTCTGATGTTCAATCGCAATCAGTAAAAGCATGCGGGAACAAAATTTCTCTAGTCCTAGCTGCACTGCATTTTGTAGATGGAATATACATGGGTTTCTACTTTTTCCCCGACAGTATTTGTAAAATATTCTGGTAGGGTAAAGTAGAGTCCCTGTATGTCATATTTGGACATATTTGGATATATTATATCAAGGCCAACACAAAAATAGAGGCCACGACCCTGAAAAAATCAGCTGTTCTCCCGGGGCTGAATTTTACATTGGGTCTTATGGGAGGTCAGAAGTTTTTTTATGATATTTTCAAAATGGCACTACAGATTTCCGCAACATTTCAGTGAAATATTCTCAGACACCATCCCGATATTTCACCAAAGGTTTGTAAGGAAGCAACATGATTAAAAGGTTAAAATCTTCAAGATTTAGCATTCCTTATTTTGAATTCAAATTACCCGCCATGTACCACATGCCAACTGTTATATTTGACATGTACTTGACTTTGTCATATGTGATTGTCACATTCGCTTCTGCTTTAAACTTAATTTTTGTGTGAGCTAACGAAGCGGCTATGAAAAATTAGGGCTTACTATACATTTTAAAAAAATTGTTCTGCCAGAATAAAGTAAAAACAATCTCAAAAACGGCTTTATTAAAAAAAAAATCAAATATCCATGAACCGTCATTCCAACTTCAATATTTTAAAGACAATCAGCTGTGTCGTAACGTGACCATCAAAAAAAAATCAGCCCCGGATGTGACGTCAACAAAGTGGAGGATCGTGGCCCGTCCATTTTGATAGCCCTGATTATATATCCAAATATGTCAACATACAGGGATTCTAGGGTAAAATAATTGCGACATGGATTAGTGCTCATAGTATCCTGGGATGCTTGCAGCGTTGTAATTGTACTTTATTAAAGTTTTTCTTTAGTAATTTTTTAAGACAATCTCTGTTTTTAGGATTGAAAGGAATGCTTTTTTCATACAATAGCGTCTTTTTTGTTTTGCAGCCTTAGTACTCTTTTTTTAATGTTATATCTATCAAAAGCAACGAGACTTTAACTAAATTAATTCAATGCTCTAAGAAAACAACAGTTCGAAACTTGAATAATGGGTGTTGATAAATTTGAGTTATCCATTACAAAGGTTGGGTATTAGGTCGATGTATTAGGTTGGTTGGTAAGGTTGGTTTAATATTTAAGAATCTTTTTTGCCACAAAATTTTATGCATCAAAAAGACCTCAAATAATAAGATTTTTTTTTGTATTTGTGATAATTGATAAATCTGGTTAAAAATTTCAATTTGCTGTATCTTTTGACTAATGACCCCCCCAGAGCTCGAAAAAAATATATTATGTATAAAGGCTGGTAGCTGCTAGAGGCAAGTTGAAGGCTAAGAAAAATATTTTTGTTGGCTTTATTAGACTTCCGATAATAAGCGCATAGGAAAAAAACGCAAAAGAAATATGCACAAAGGAAAAAAGTGCATACGAAAAACATCGCCCGCGAAAAAAACGGACAGAAGTCGTCTGTACATTTGACGAGACCTACCTAGTATGTCTATGTGTGTGTCCATATGTGTTTTATTTATTCCCGTGAGCTATCTAAATGTTGTCAACAAATAAAAATTTTACATTTTACTAGATAAGTCTAGAGACCCTGTATGTATGAGATATTTTAAAGAAATATCAAAATATGTCATACATACAGGGTCTCTAGATATGAATAAACTTATTAAAAAAAAATCAGAGACTATTTGACCACTGCGCAGAACTACTTTATAAATACACATTTACATCATTCATCGTTTTTGTACACATTTTCATAACTGCAATTTTCAGAGTGTTATGCAACTTATTTTGTATGCGCGAAAATTTTTTTTATTTAATGTTCTCGAAGTTTTATGGTGTGCGGTCAAAATGAATTCCGCATTCGGATTCAGCACACCGAAGGTAGGTCTGATCAGACGTACAATTTTTTATTTCGTGTGCCGGTGTAAGCTTTCATAGATTTTCAAAATTTTAAGTTTTTTAAAACACAAATATGTTATTATTTTTTCAAATTTAATGAAATTTTATTATAAATACTCTCGTCTTTTTTGTGACGAAATGGTTTAATAACCTATATATTGCTATATGCGCTATTTTCCGTGTGCGCTTTTTCAGTGTGCCCTTTTATCCACGTGAGCTTTTTGACGTGTGCGCTCTTTCCCTATGAGGATCTTTCCTTTGGGCTTTTATCATATGAGCCCCTCAGAATTTGGCTCCAGAACCACCCTTGGTATCACCATACCTATTTATACACTTACACTTTCGTCGGAGTGCTACTATACACATACAAACAAAAGTTTTGGTAAAATCCCGAAAAATTACATTTATATAAACGAAAAATTAAACTTGAAACAATTAGAAAAACGATAGCTAACTGAATGAAATCTCAAGAATCCGAACGATCCGAACCGGCGATCTCCAGCGAACTTAATTCAAACTTGTCAAAAGATGAAGCGCTGCTTCTATTTCAGTGATGCAAACTCCCAAAAAAACATTCATACAGAAATGTCACCAGAACGTCGAGCATATTATGCTGCACTGGTGTTTAGTTTTTTATGGGATATATGTCAGCTAACTATTTTAAAGTCTAGTAATCCGTCCACATAAATATTTGTAATATTTATTTATATGTTGGATTTCAAACAAACCCCAACGTATGTCTTGGATGGATTAAGGTAAGTCGCTCAAACACTCATTATTACTCACCTCTAGATGTATACCTTATAATTTGTTTTAGAAAACGCGAAACAAGTGGCTACGTCAACTTAAGATAATGGCTTTGTCTTTCAAACAGCGTTTGAGTATGTGGTTAAAAGGTTAAAAGTTATTAATTACCTTCCTAGCCCGCGCAGCAATGACTAGAGAAGGTATTAGTTTCAAATACATTTTTATTTTGAGATGACGCCGAAAATGTGTTATTTGGATGTATTTTGACCTATCCTAGCAATATTGTCGTGATGTTTGTGTGTGTGTGTGTGTGTGTGTGTATGTATATATGTCCATAATACGATAGCTCCTAAACCGATGAACCGATTTTAATAAAATTTTCAGGTAAAATACAGCTCGACACTGCAAAATGCATCAATCCTAAGTTAAAAAATTTAAAAATTGCTAATTTTTAACCAGAGCGTCACATCAATAGGCGGTTTTCGGAATATAGTAGCCCATATACTTTTCAAAAATTTGTGTAATGACCAAAAACTTTGTAGGGGCTTTTGTTTATGAGATATTTACAAAAAAACTGTTTTCAAGGTTGATATGGCATGGAGTTTACTTGGAGTGAATTAAGTAATCGAACAACCACTTCGAGTTTATGCTTTATAATAAGTCTATATTTTATTGATGCGAGTACAATATTAGACTTAAGAATACTAAAAGTAGAAACGATTACATCAAATGAACTGAAATGCAACTCCTCATCTCCGGTAGGTTTAGAGGTAGTCGGGTTTCTCTAGATGATTCCAGGTAAGTTTGACGTCGGTCGTATAACTCCTCCACTCCAAAATTAGACTTTACAGGGGCAGGTGGATGCTGGCCGGATCAATTTTCTGCTCACATTGTTTTAATTGTGAAGAAATGATGTTAATGCTGTCTTGTGGAGTTTGCATTTGAATTACAACTGGATTTGTGTTTTTGAATTGTTTGCATTTCCGTACTTGCTTATAGAATAAGTATAAACATATAAGTGTAAGTATTACATATACAAGTAATGTCCATATACTGGGTACATGATAAATGCTTGATGTTTCGATGTGCGGATAGTTTTCTTGAATTTCTCTTTTTAGGTTGTTTAAGCTATCTAAGTCAATATCTTTTATACTGTTTGATAGGTCCAACGGATGTATAACAGTTGGTGCATCTTGTATATCAGGAAAGATATACGGCTGAACTATTGCTGCTGTTGTTTTGTTGTTGTTCGTAAAAATTTGTCGGTTGATCTGAAATAGGCAGTTGTTTGGCAGTCTGATAAGGTATGTTCCCAAAAGTGTGTGTACTTCTTCTTGATGTTAACAGGAAGTTTTAGCGTTTTCTTTATTTGGAAGAACAAATATCCATTGGTTTGATTTCTCTAGTTGGTGAATGATTGGTGTGGCTAATTTAATTTGTGTTTTCTGGCAGGTGGTTGGCTGATTTAGGAGCATGCTGGAGTCAATTAATGAAATTTCCCAAGGACTATCGGGTTCGCTGTTTGAAGTCTTCTTTTTTGCAAATATACAAATATATGGTTATTTCTGCGCATGGTTCTTGATAGTATGCATGTTGCAGTTTGTTTTTTATCAAAAAAATTCTTCCCGGGAAAACAACTTTAAACCAACTGCTCTCAAATTGTATTGGCACGGGATATAAATGAAAGTAGTCAAAAATGTCTTTAGATGTGATTGGAATGTGTAGGAGATAAGTAATTTTATTATTTAGAATAAAACAGTCTAAAGTGATAAATTTTTCATAAAAAAATACATTTTGAAGAGTAACAGTTAATAACATTTGTTGTTCTCCTACTTTTTCTTGCAAAACAATAATTCTTTGTGAAAATTAGTTAACTTTATTATACTTGAATGCATTTAGAAAATGTAATTGAATTTTCAACATCTTGCAAGATTGATTGAATAATTTCATAGGAGTTTATAAGTTGAAGCAAAATATCTTTGATAAAAAGGGAATTTTCTCTGTAGCCAGAATTTTTAACAATTGAAGCAATCTGATTGATTTTGGACTTTTTCATTTTGAATTATTTGTTGAACCGTTTGATTGAATTTAGAAATAACACTAATCGATAAGGAATTCTGTTTTAAAATTGTCGTCGACAATGTTTTCTAATTATTTTGTAACTCATGAATCATTTTTTCATAGTACTCGCCATCCGATGCTTCTAAATTGCCTGTAACAGCCTTAAATACAGACCCTAACATGTTAATCATCCCACGTCTTAATCGTTTGGGATGAGGCAAAATTTCTGATATTTTGGTATCGATCCTGGTTTGTAATATTTTTAAAAGTTTTAGGTAATTCTGTGTATCGTTGGATTATCCAGTATGGCTATCTATTAAAGTCGTGATATTATTTACTTTTAAGTTTAATTTATTGGTTTCCCACAGTATGGGGTCTAAATCAAAGTAATGAAGTAGGTATATTCTATTTTTTTGCAGTTCCTAATTTTATTGGTATTATTCCAGGCTTATTATCCAGTTTTTTTTATTATCATTTCATCCTCAAGACCCGAAGCAAGGCCGAACCTGAAATACAAAACCCAAAGATAAAAGTTACCCAAAGTCATATTTATTTTTAATTAGCGGTCTTTTTAAATTAGACATATGAATTTTTCCGTGGGAGTTTGTTGATATTGTTTTACTTGCTGGGTTTACTGGCACCGTTGTGTTTTTTCCGTTCATGTTTACGTATATATATACTTCTTGATTGGGTTGAAATAAGATAGGATCATCGCGTTTTTTGTTTAATTTAGTGATTAAAGTCGTTTTGAATTGGGCTAGTTTTTCGTTAATTTTTGAGTACAGTAATTTAGATTTTAACATAGTTACTCATGAGAATATGGTCTAAATTTTAGTCGAAAGGGTCGTCTGACGAGATATGACCGTTTACAATGTCCATAGGCTTCATTTTTGTTACTGAATGTATAGTATGGTTATAGGCCAGGACCGCGTAGGAAATTTTGTTTGTAATAGGTTTTTTCAAAAATCCTTGATTATTTAAAAGACAAATATGTTCTGCCAGTGTTGAGTGAAACCGTTCAATACTCCCATTTGAATCAGTTCAGTAATTACGCTATTTTTAAACTCTGAACCGTTGTCAAAATTAACTAAAAGGTTTAGTACGCCGTGATGTGAGAAAAATTCAATAATTTGTCGGCGATATCAGAGTGTTTTGAGATAGTATGCGTGAGCATATTTAGAAAAGCTATCTATTACTGTTAAAAATTTATTATGTTCCGCGGTATAAGTGTCGATGTATAGGATTTCAAAAGGTTTAGTTGGGGTAGGGATAATATTCATTTTTACTTTAACCGGGTGTCGTTCGTACTTGCTAATCTGGCAAATTTCACATTGATTTGTGTATGTTTGAACGGAACTTTTAAGATTTGGCCAGTAATATTTTATTTTTATTTTATAATCTGTTTCGTCAATGCCCCGGTGATTGCTTTTTCCTTCATGATAGTTTTTTATAATTTCTGGAATGTCATTTTTTTCGGTAACGTCTAGTAACTTGATTGTACATTTCTTAAAGCGTAATGTGGGATATTTAAAATTCTTTCTGACGACTTCGCAAAACGGCTCAAAGGGGTCAGGTTCCTGGAAATATAAATAATAAAGTTTGTTCGGCAAAACATTTTCTTTTATGAAATTAATAATGTCATTTTCAAAATTAATCTGTGATATTTGAAATAAATACCTTCTTTTTGTCGAAAAAAGTATTGTAATTTTGGTTTTACAGGAGAGTGCAATACTTTAGAAAAAATTATTTGGTTGGCCCCATAGTTTACGGCTGTTTCTATTGTTGGAATCCCCACGATAGGGTCTTCGTCGGTATTAGTATGTATAGTGATATCATCGTCGTTATTTGGGTTTGGTCTATTTGCTGTTTTTAGCTCACACATATACTATACTATAGTAGTGTGAGCTATGGTAATCCTAATTTTTTCGAGAAAAAAAAAGTTGCTCCGATTTCAAAATTTTTTATATATCTTTGCGTTTCAGATGATTTTGAAACTTTTTTGTTGCGCCGTCTGTCTGTCTGTCTGTCTGTCTGTCTGTCTGTCTGTCTGTCTGTCTGTCTGTCTGTCTGTCTGTCTGTCTGTCTGTCTGTCTGTCTGTCTGTCTGTCTGTCTGTCTGTCTGTCTGTCTGTCTGTCTGTCTGTCTGTCTGTCTGTCTGTCTGTCTGTCTGTCTGTCTGTCTGTCTGTCTGTCTGTCTGTCTGTCTGTCTGTCTGTCTGTCTGTCTGTCTGTCTGTCTGTCTGTCTGTCTGTCTGTCTGTCTGTCTGTCTGTCTGTCTGTCTGTCTGTCTGTCTGTCTGTCTGTCTGTCTGTCTGTCTGTCTGTCTGTCTGTCTGTCTGTCTGTCTGTCTGTCTGTCTGTCTGTCTGTCTGTCTGTCTGTCTGTCTGTCTGTCTGTCTGTCTGTCTGTCTGTCTGTCTGTCTGTCTGTCTGTCTGTCTGTCTGTCTGTCTGTCTGTCTGTCTGTCTGTCTGTCTGTCTGTCTGTCTGTCTGTCTGTCTGTCTGTCTGTCTGTCTGTCTGTCTGTCTGTCTGTCTGTCTGTCTGTCTGTCTGTCTGTCTGTCTGTCTGTCTGTCTGTCTGTCTGTCTGTCTGTCTGTCTGTCTGTCTGTCTGTCTGTCTGTCTGTCTGTCTGTCTGTCTGTCTGTCTGTCTGTCTGTCTGTCTGTCTGTCTGTCTGTCTGTCTGTCTGTCTGTCTGTCTGTCTGTCTGTCTGTCTGTCTGTCTGTCTGTCTGTCTGTCTGTCTGTCTGTCTGTCTGTCTGTCTGTCTGTCTGTCTGTCTGTCTGTCTGTCTGTCTGTCTGTCTGTCTGTCTGTCTGTCTGTCTGTCTGTCTGTCTGTCTGTCTGTCTGTCTGTCTGTCTGTCTGTCTGTCTGTCTGTCTGTCTGTCTGTCTGTCTGTCTGTCTGTCTGTCTGTCTGTCTGTCTGTCTGTCTGTCTGTCTGTCTGTCTGTCTGTCTGTCTGTCTGTCTGTCTGTCTGTCTGTCTGTCTGTCTGTCTGTCTGTCTGTCTGTCTGTCTGTCTGTCTGTCTGTCTGTCTGTCTGTCTGTCTGTCTGTCTGTCTGTCTGTCTGTCTGTCTGTCTGTCTGTCTGTCTGTCTGTCTGTCTGTCTGTCTGTCTGTCTGTCTGTCTGTCTGTCTGTCTGTCTGTCTGTCTGTCTGTCTGTCTGTCTGTCTGTCTGTCTGTCTGTCTGTCTGTCTGTCTGTCTGTCTGTCTGTCTGTCTGTCTGTCTGTCTGTCTGTCTGTCTGTCTGTCTGTCTGTCTGTCTGTCTGTCTGTCTGTCTGTCTGTCTGTCTGTCTGTCTGTCTGTCTGTCTGTCTGTCTGTCTGTCTGTCTGTCTGTCTGTCTGTCTGTCTGTCTGTCTGTCTGTCTGTCTGTCTGTCTGTCTGTCTGTCTGTCTGTCTGTCTGTCTGTCTGTCTGTCTGTCTGTCTGTCTGTCTGTCTGTCTGTCTGTCTGTCTGTCTGTCTGTCTGTCTGTCTGTCTGTCTGTCTGTCTGTCTGTCTGTCTGTCTGTCTGTCTGTCTGTCTGTCTGTCTGTCTGTCTGTCTGTCTGTCTGTCTGTCTGTCTGTCTGTCTGTCTGTCTGTCTGTCTGTCTGTCTGTCTGTCTGTCTGTCTGTCTGTCTGTCTGTCTGTCTGTCTGTCTGTCTGTCTGTCTGTCTGTCTGTCTGTCTGTCTGTCTGTCTGTCTGTCTGTCTGTCTGTCTGTCTGTCTGTCTGTCTGTCTGTCTGTCTGTCTGTCTGTCTGTCTGTCTGTCTGTCTGTCTGTCTGTCTGTCTGTCTGTCTGTCTGTCTGTCTGTCTGTCTGTCTGTCTGTCTGTCTGTCTGTCTGTCTGTCTGTCTGTCTGTCTGTCTGTCTGTCTGGTTCGGTTCGGTTCGGTTCGGTTCGGTTCGGTTCGGTTCGGTTCGGTTCGGTTCGGTTCGGTTCGGTTCGGTTCGGTTCGGTTCGGTTCGGTTCGGTTCGGTTCGGTTCGGTTCGGTTCGGTTCGGTTCGATTTCAATGAAATTTGATACCTAGGCTGGGTCCACCGAACACAAGCAAAATAAAAGGGTGGGGATTTCAAAAATTAGAGTTTATGTAAAAATATGGCGTGTGTGATATCAAACGAAAGGTAATTGAGTCTGGAGTTTAACAAAATACATTTTAGTTTTTGTTTTTTTTAAGGGTGGGGGTGGATTTCAAAAATTTGTGTTTAAGTCAAAACATGGTTTAAGTCAAACAAAAGGTTATTTAGTGTGGAGTTGAATAAAATATATTTCAGGTTTTAGTTATATTAGCTCACACGTACACTATAATAGTACCTAGTGTGAGCTTAGGGGCCCATATATTGGCAGAGTATTTTCTGTGTGATGGTCTTATCTACTTGTTGCTCAAAATCCTGTCGAATTGGTTGACATGGCGTCTACCTGTGCGATGTGTGATATTTGGTCCAGATTGTCGGTGTCTGATACATGTAATTCTATTCTTGAAAGTGCGTCCGCGTTAGAATTTAATTTTCCAGATCTGTGGATTAAAGAATAACTATATTCTTCTAACTTTAAACGCCATCTGAGCAATTTGGAAGAAGGGTCTTTTATCGAATGAAGCCACTGGAGGGGCTTGTGGTCCGTGATAATGAAAAAGGGACGTCCAAAGAGGTATGGCTGAAAATATTTGGTTGCCCAAACGATAGCTAACAATTCACGTTCAATTGTGCTCAGTTTCGCCTCTGTCATTAAGGGTACGCGAAGCGTGTGCAACGGGAAGGTCTTGGCCAATGGGCCCTTGCGAAAGAACTGCACCTAGTGCGAAGCTTGAAGAATCGGTGGCCAGGTTGAATGGTTTGCTAAAGTCTGGATATTGTAATATAGGATCGTTTGTAAGAAGTTTTTTGCATGTGTCAAAACAAGTTAAAAATTATTCATTATGAACAATTTTTGCGCCTTTTTTTAAGCATCTAGTGAAAGGTTTTGTGATTCGGGCAAAGTCCCGTATAAATCGCCTATAATATCCGAGAAGGCCGAGAAATTCGCGTATCTGTTTCTGGGTAGAGGGAACTGGCCAATCAAGAATGGAACGGATTTTATCCTCATTGGGTTTTACTCCATCTGGGGTCACCACATAGCCTAAATAGGCGACTTCTTTCTTTAGAAATTCTGATTTTTTTAACTGTATTTTAAAGTTTGATTCGCGCAGCCGTTAAAAAACAGCTCTTAGTGTGTGTTCTTGTAGTGACGTACTAAAAATAATTATGTCATCTTGATATACCAAGCACATTTCATTCTGGATGCCTCTTAAAACATTATCCATCACTCTTTGAAAAGTGGCGGGGGCGTTCTTTAAGCCAAACGGCATTCTCTGAAATTCAAAATGGCCGTTTTCTGTACTAAAGGCGGTTTTTTCGATATCTTTTTCTGACATCTCAATTTGGTGAAACCCACTTGCCAAATCTAAGGTTGAGAAATATTGACATTTTCCAAGTTTATCAAGGAGATAAGTGACGTTAGGAAGGGGATAACGGTCATCTACAGGTTTAGAGTTCAATGACCTGAAGTCAAGAACAGCTCTATACTGTTGTTCCCCTGAAGCGTCCATCTTTTTTGGGACCACCCATAATGGAGAGTTCCAAGGAGAAGTGCTCGGTCTAATAATTTTTTGATCAAGTAACTGTTTCATTTGTTTTTCTACTTCTTTTTTGTGAGCAAAGGGTAATGGATACGATTTTTTGTAGACTGGTATTTCATCAGTGGTCCGTATATTATGTTTTATTTTGTTAGTAAATGTAAGTGGCGTATTTTCTTGATCATCTGAAAAGTTATTTATTGGTGTCAAAAAATGATTTTTTTCCTCCGAATTTAAATGGTTTAAACGAAATTTTGAAAAGTCCAATTTTGTTTCCTGCGTGTCAACAATATTATTAAAATTGATTTCTTCAATTTCTTTGCGGTTCCATTTTTCTACTTCAAATGGTAAAGAAAAATCCATAGTTACGCTTTCACATGTATTATTTAGGATTGTAGTCAAGGCAAAACCATTTTTAGCTAAGGTTAAACATTCTGGGATTTCACAATTGTGTATTTTTTGATATGGGATAATTATCTCACCATTTTTTACGTTTACAGGTACTCTTATTACCTGATGAACACGAGGTGGTATTGTAATACAATTATTTATTTGTGACTTGGTTTTATAAAATTGTAACTTGACCTTTGCATATGGTGTAGCGAGAATTCCAGAGTTAAAATCAAGATTAGCTTGCAAAATTTTGAGATTGTCAATCCCAATAAGGCCATTCAAAAATCGTGAAATTTAAACAAAAAAATTTTTAGATTTTGGGCTTTTGGCAAATTAAATAATTTTGAGCAGGGTAGATGCGCACTAAACTGATGAGCGGACTTTTGAAATACTGTTGAGACTACAAAAGGATCTTTTTTTATGTGGTTCGGGTACAATTTTTTTGTTATATTTGGATCTAAAAATGACCTTGTCGAGCCGCTGTCGATTAGTATTTTTAGGTTGTGTTCCGGAAATATAATGTATGGTAGCTCACTGGAGCTATTCATATTAAAGGGTATTTCTTGCGGTGTTATAGTTTGCTGTCCCGACTGAGGACCTCTGTAAAATTTACGGCATCTAAATCGATTTGCTCGTTTGCGTTGTATACTAAAAAATCATTATCACTGGACTCGGATGTTAAAATTTGGCAATTATCCAAACGTTCCGAGGGGCAAAATTGATTATCCTCGGGGTAGTAACCGTTTTGTTGGTAATATTCATTGTGATACTGATCTGTAACAGTTTGATCATATTGAGAAAGTTGGTTGACTTCGGTATTATACATTTGTTCCACTTCCATTTTTTGCATTTGTGAAGTGCTTGGTTGGTAGTTATTATGTTTATAATAGCTGCTATTTGGCGTTATTTTTGAACTATTGCGTGTAGATATTGACATAGGTGTGGGCGGCGGTAAGGCTTTTTGGAGAATTTGTTGGGAGCGAACTATGTTTTGTGGCCTAAAAACTTGACTATTTGTAGCAAATCTTTGTTGTGGTCTGTACGCCGGTCGAGGATAAAAAGACTGAGGCCTAAATGTTATCGGCGGTTGTCTAAAAAAACGACTTGGTGCACAAGCATTATATTGTATGGAACTTGGTCTAAGAGAGAAAAATCTTTGAGTTTGAGGCAATGACACGTTTTGTTTCAGATAGGAACTATTCATTTCATCGGTGACATATTGCAAGGCTGTTGTTAGATCGTGAGGCGTCATGGATCGGATGGCTCGTGCCAAATCTGTGTCAATTAAACGTGACAAAAATGTCTTAGGTGCAAGGTTTTTACAAAAATCAATTCGTGACTTTCTATTTTCTTCAGTGCCTATGTGGGTGTTTATGTACGAGGAGAGCAAATTAAGAGCGTGTAAAACTCTGTTATAAAATTGTGTGTAACTTTCATTTGAATCTTGTTTTAATGAGCATAGATCTTTTGTAAGAGCAATGTCGTCTCTTTGGTCGGAAAAATTTCGAATAAGGGTGTTTTTAATATCGGCCCAAGAAGTCGATGAATCAATATTTACGACAGTGCTTGCTTCGCCGTCGAGTTTTCCTATTAACGAGTTCAACAAATAAATATTTTGAAAACATCCCGCGTCGGTTGTATTTAAAAATGTTTCTACAATTTTGTCACAAATACTATATAAATCATTCGGATTGCCGTCAAATTTGGGTACGCAATTGAGATTTGAGAACTCATTTTAGAATTTTCACTTTTTATCAAATTTGTTAGAAAGGTCTGGCTTTCTTTAGAAGCTGACAAAAAATCGAATTGCGGAGATTCGCGCGCCTGCAATGTTTGAGAAGGATTACTGAATGAAGAACTTTGCGCGTTTAAGTTTTGAGGAAGGTTGGTTTCAAGTCTTATATTTTTGAGCCACTCAATTATATCTACTTGATCGTCGGAATCAGACATAAATTGCAACTTACATAAGCAGGTAAACAGCGAAGGTGGTCATTCCTCTATAAGTACAAGGTTCTGCTAGGCGATTTTGTCCTCACAAAAGTCCTTATCCTTGCGAAACTAGACGATGCTGTTCTAGTTCCCGATGATTGTGCTTCACAGGTCTTCGATGGACTGGGATTTTCAATTTTGTAAAATCCATACTGCTAATCGCCAATCACCAAAAGTTATAGAAACCGAATAAGCCGATCGCGATGCGTTTGAAACTTCGAACTCCGTTGACTGTGTGTTTATTGATGCGAGTACAATAATAGACTTAAGAATACTAAAAGTAAAAACGTTTACAACAAATGAACTGAAATGCAACTCCTCATCTCCGGTAGGTTTAGAGGTAGTCGGGTTTCTCTAGATGATTCCAGGTAAGGTCGACGTCGGTCGTATAACTAGTGTGCAAATGGGCTAGGAAGGTACAGATTCATCATGGATCAATTTATTTTTAATTTATATATATCTTTAGAAAATGTTGTTGTAAATTTTTATTACTGTTTATTATTTTTAAATAAATGGATCAATGACGGATCTGATACCTTCCTAGGTAGCCTATTAGCACAAGTGAAGCTATGATAGTCAGCCTTGAAAACACTTTTTATAAATATCTCGGAAACTAATGCCTCTACGAAGTTTTTGGTTATAACAGAAATTATTGAGCAAAATGTAGTCTACTATATTCCGAAAAGCGCATATTGATGCGATGTCCGATAAAAGTTAGCATTTTTTAAATTGTTTAATTGTCAAAAATCTGTCCTTAGCATCAATGGATTCTCACCAAAAATTAATCAGCTTGTTAGAGTGTCGAACACTATTTTTCTTAAAAAATGTATGAAACTCGGTTTAGGGGTTAAGGAGCCATCGTGCTACAGACAGAAAAAAATACACACACACACACACACACACACACACACACACACACACACACACAGGCAGACGTCACGACGATATTGATAGGATAGGTCAAAATACACCCAAATAACACATTTTCGGCGTTATCTAAAAAAAAAATTTTTCATCGAAAACAATACCTTCTCTAGCCATTGCGGTCATAAATTTTATTATTATTTTATATTGTTTTTAAATAAGTTAAAACAGATTATGTGCTCTATATATAAATATTTAATAAATTTTCTTCTGAATTTGAAATACATTGATACAAATGAAAAAAATTAGCTGTGTACTTAAGTATCAGTCACAGATTGAATTCTCACTAAAATCTAAAAAAGGTATTTGGACCTTAAGCCTTTTCCTTCAATATCCTAATTTTATTACTCAAGAAGCTGACAAAAAGATTAGGATCAAATTTCCTGTTGTAACCATAAAATGATTTAAGCATTTACTTTTTTAGTTAAAAAATAGGAAAGCTTGATTGGCAAGCACGTTTTGTGGCTAGGAATGTAAAATGATACCCCAAATAAAGATACCTACCTAATTGATAATGCAAATATAATTACATGCACACATAAGATATTCATATATTACAGTTGGTTTTTTAGTCAAGCATATATTTTTCTTAATTTCGAGTAAATTCAGAGTTTTGAGAGAGATTCTAAGTGTCAGCCATCAATTTCGTCAAGAGTCTAAATTACTACCTTTTTCACAGCAGATATTTACATAACCACGTTGAAACATTTTAGAGTCAGTTTCTCCCATAAAAAACTTAATTGATTGAATACCAATATCTAACCCTCTAGTTGGGTCATATTAAACCTATACTAGAATTAGGTAAAATTCACTTCAAGTCATTTTAATTAGATTTATGTGAGGCACGGTTACGGGCGGTCTCTTTCTCAGCCTCGGCTTCAGTTAGGAAACCCAATTAGTTTGAGTCGAAGCATGGTGGGTTTAGTAATTGGCCGCAGGAATCGTTCTAGCGTTTCTGCATTTCGGACTATATTATTATATTATAAATACAATGTTTTAAAAAGGCAAGGATATAGGTCTCCCCCAATATCTTCCATTCTTTTTTCTGTCGCCGTGTTCATCCATCTAGCTCCTGTATGTCTCTTCAAATCTTCCGTCCATCTCACTTGGGGCCTTATCCTACTTCTTTTATTTTTCCAAGGTCTCCAGTTTACAATACATTTATTCCATCGTTCATCTTTCTGTCTGATAATATGACTGGAAAATTTCCATTTTAATTTTGCTACTTCTCCTCTGACATCTTTTACTTTTGTTTTATTTCTTATCCATTCATTCCTTTTTCTATCTGTTAGCTTTACATGTAACATTTGTCTTTCCGTTGATCTTTGGACTTTTGTTACCTTATCCATGTTTGATTTTGTAAGTGTCCAGGTCGGGGATCCATAGGTAAGTACAGGAAGGATACATTGGTTATACATTTTCGTTTTGAGGTACTGAGGATATTTTTTATTTTTTAATATGTAGCTTTATTTACCGAATGCTGCCAAGGCCAATCTTACTAGTCTCTTGATTTCAGCCGCCGGCCGTTTGGTTTTCCTTTTTTAATTTAATAATTTGTCCCAGGTATATAGATTCCTCTACTTGTTTTATTTTCTGTTGGTTTATTCTGATCGTTATATCCTCATCTGTGGTTGTTTTGACTTTAGTTTTTGTGCAGTTCATACTTAAGCCTATATTTTTAGCTTTTGTATCCAGTAACTCCAGCATTTTTAGCAGTTCTTCTTTCTTATCTATTATTATTATTATTAATTTCATCAGCCTATCTTAGGTGGTTCAAGTATTGCCCGTTTACTTTGATGACTATTTCTTCCCAATCTGTTTTTAAAAACATCTTCTAGGGCTTGGTTAAATAGTTTAGGGGATATTGTATCACTCTGGCTGACACCTCTTCTTATGTGGATTGGCTTGGTTCCTTCGTGGATTTTGATTGATATTGTTGCTTCGCTATATATATTGGCTATTAAGTCTTTTTCCTTTTAATATTGGCTTGATTATAGCAACATCTGTTTTCGTAATCAATTTTACAGACTGTACCAGACATGAAGGATCTTTAGGTGTCTTGTAACTTAACGCTATGCCATCTAAAAGTCCTTCAAGTGCCGCATCTGCATTAATAGTTTTTATTTTGAGTACGTCTGGTGAATGAAGAGCGTGCTCTTTTATATTGTTTTAACCATCACCGGAAACTTCATGGACAATCACTGTTAAATTTTAGGGGTGTTCTTATAATACAGTACTATAGCGTAGCCATGACTCATAGCATTAAAAATTTGTTCGACTCACATAATCACTTAAGCACGTTAAATCCTTGGTATAAAAGTAGTATTAAATAAAGATTTAAAAAAAAATCTAATAGGTAATTAATGAATTCTTAAGCATTTGTTCGAAAATGTTTTTGTTTTTGATATTGAATATTGTTTTTTTTTCATAACCACTCCAGTAATGATTCTTAAGAATTATTAGGGACCTATTGCAATAGTGCCAGGCACAAATTGTGCCGGGCACTATATTGACACTTTCGCATTATAAGAACAGCTGTCTTCTTTCAAAATTAGGCCATTGTGTATTATAAGAGCTAGAATTAATAGTGATGACCCCATTAATGGAAAATAAACGACTGGATTTATAAATTCAACTTTGGTATGTCAATTTTGAAAGATCAACTGTCAGTTTTAAATGCGAAACTGTCAATATAGTGCCCGGCACAATTTGTGCCTGACTTTATTGCAATAGGTCCCTATTAATAATTGCCTCTTGAATCTCAAAATAACTCTCTCACTTTTTTGTTAAATGGGTATGCATGGCCATACCTAGGAGGGGGATCAGGGATCATATATCGCTGAAATACTCGATAAAGTGTATTAAAAAAGATTTCTTAGCCAGACAAAGAAAACAAAAATTAGACAATACGCAAACTGAATGCCACTTTTTTCCACAATTTCCATACTAGTATTATACCTACTTTTTACAAATTAATAGTGAATAATATTTCTACAGGTACCGTAATCCTTTAAAAATTTTATTAGACGATTCCTTTTGTATCAAAATTTCGCATAAATAGTATATTGTACATGTACATTGTACTCTATAAATTTTTTCGTGTTTTTATCTGTTCATCTAAAGCGTCATTTTTCGTAAATATTAAATGTTACCACCAGGAAAGCAGTAAGGGTTTGCGGTGTCAAATCATCAATACCAGATTGCTATATCCATTCAGCAGTCTCTGTCATATACAAGTGCAACAAAAAAACGCCGATAAATATATGTATTTCCTTTAGCTACACAAAGTGTCATATTTTCAATGAGATGGAAACCGGTTTATTAATAAATATACTCTGCCATTTTATGGACACCTAAGTATACGTGATCCTATCCTACACTTTTTTTTTGGCTTATGTCTGGTGAATTTTACTTATTTTTACAGACAGACAGACGGCGCGACAACAAATTTTAAAATATCTGAAACGCCAAGATATATATATATATATATATATATATATATATATATATATATATATATATATATATATATATATATATATATATATATATATATATATAACATTTTTTGAAATCGAAGCAAGTTTTTTTAACTATTTTGAACTCGATCACCATCAGCACTGATCACTATATCTTGTACCACTGTAGTTATATATACTTCCCTAAAAAGAAAACCGCATGTAGAAATTTTATGTTCTGAGAAAAATGGATTTAAAGTTTTATACATTTTTATTGTCTTATAATTTTGATATAAAAATGATGTAGTTTTATTTTGTTTAATTTTTATTTCAAAATTATAGGACATTAAAAAACAATAAAACTCTAAACCTACTTTCTCAAAATGTAAAGTTTCTAGATGTCGCTTTTTTCTTTGGGACGGCAGCATACTTATGAGGTAATAGCCACTTTCTGATTTTACCACACTTTGCTATTTTTCCAAACCTTTAAAAATTGCTTAAACAGTTTTAAGCTTTGCAAAAGTAATTTTTTCGTATACGAAGAATATTCGCTCTTACTTTTAATGTAATGAATAAAACCGTTTTATGGGTTTTGTTATAAGCATAGGCGCACCCACGGGGGGGGGGCCGGGCCCCCCCAAGCCTTAGATTTTTTTTACGAATTTTGCACATTTTTCATGAAAAAACACAAAAAAAAGCTTAAAATTGGACATCATGAGGCTTCGCCCCCCTCCCCCCCCCCCAAGAGGCCTCGGGCCCCCCCCAAGACATATTCCTGGGTGCGCCACTGTTATAAGTATTATGTCTCACAGTTGTATAAATCTAATCTATCTGGTGCTGTACCCAATCTTGATCTAAATTTGGTGCAATATTGAGAGAGGTTTTCAGGGTATTTACTCCAATCAGCAACTGATAAACTTGTTAATAGTAAGAGACAGTAAAATATACGTTCACCCGTTTTTTTAATGTCACTTTAAAATTATTTAAACTCGCCTAGAAAGCCCGGAGCAGGCTTTAAAAACTCTGAAATCTTTTTACAAATTATTATACTTGTTTAATACCATACCATGGTATTGCCAAACAAAGCACTGTTTCTATTTATTTTACAAATTTGTTAAAAATAAAATGACATTAAGAAAGTGGGCATACGTACATATGTTTTAAACCAATGGATGAATTTTAAATATTTATGCTTGTCTTTAGGAATTGTAGGTAAACATCAAAGGATGATTTCTAATGATATAATAATTTTTACCTATTTGATGTCATTATTCTTGTTTAGGAAGTAATCTTGACAAAAAATTCTGCAGCGTGTTTTACCAAGGGTGCAATGAGGGGATTTCTAATTTTATTTAAAAGTTCCGATTCGTTTTCTTGCAGAAAATCATATAAGAGTGGAAAATATTTTATATCGAGTTTACTATTTTACTTTTCTATGAAGGTAATTGAAAACTTAATTTTCTTCTTTAAGGCTGATAATTTGTCTCGATAAATATAATTTGTGATTTAAGTCAAGTCAAATAAGGAAATCACCTAATAAAAATAGCTGCGAGCTTATTCCTTATCATCTAGAATACATCCCCACATATTCTCCGCCAAAATCCTTCTTGAGCTTCGCTAGATATAAGTAAAGTAACCAACTCCTGAAGATGCAAAACCGGGATTTTATGTTTTTTTCTTGTTTGCAGCGTGCGTCGCGCCATTCCCGAGAGGTGGATCGGTGTAGTAATTTAGGGTACAAAGTAGTTGGATTGCGGATATCTTCGGGGCATTGCAGGCATTATAAAGGCGTTGTCGGGGCATTGCGGTCATAAGCGGGGCATTGTAGGCATTGCTTGGCCATTTATGGGGCACGGCTGAGTTAATTACTAAAAATTCTTAAAATGAACGGATTTTTTTCGTTTTGGTCGCCAAAAAAGTTGGACGGATTTCTTGCAGGCAGTATTGGGGGCATTATGAAAATTTATTGAGCGTAAGAATGCCCTTTGGTGTATAAAAAAAAACAAAAACTGTAAACTTAAGTTACTTGGCAACACATTTTACTTTCGAAAACTTGAAAGTAACGTATTCAAAGCTGTAATTAAAATGAAACAAGTATTTAATATCTTAATAGTGCGTACAAAAATATGTATTTCTTTTTTTAATGTATTATCAAGGCCAACACAAAAATAGAGGCCACGACCCTAAAAAAATCAGCTGTTCTCCCGGGGCTGAATTTTACATTGGGTCTTATGGGAGGTCAGACGTTTTTTTATGATATTTTCAAAATGGCACTACAGATTTCCGCAAAATTTCAGTGAAATATTCTCAGACACCATCCCGATATTCCACCAAAGGTTTGTAAGGAAGCAACATGATTAAAAGGTTAAAATCTTCAAGATTTAGCATTCTTTAATTTGAATTCAAATTACCCGCCATGTACCACATGCCAACTGTTATATTTGACATGTATTTGACTTTGTCATCTGTGATTGTCACTTTCGCTTCTGGTTTAAACTTAATTTTTGTGTGAGCTAATGAAGCGGCTATGAAAAATTAGGGATTACTATATATTTTAAAAAACTTGTTCTGCCAGAATAAATTTAAAAAAATCTCAAAAACGGCTTTATTAAAAAAAATCAAATATTCATGAACCGTCATTCCAACTTCAATATTTTAATGACAATCAGCTGTGTCGTAACGTGGCCATCAAAAAAAAAATCAGCCCCGGATGTGACGTCAACAAAGTGGAGGATCGTGGCCCGTCCGTTTTGATAGCCCTGGTATTATTTCTGTTGGTGCAAGAATTATTTGCCAGCTTTTGGCTACTTTTAAATTTTAATATTATTTTTCATTTCAAATTTCGCGGGGTATATGCATATGACTTATCCCCGCACCGAGACACGCGCGAGTCTGCGCGAGGAGTCGCAATCGGGAAACCGACAAGAAGCACACGAAACGCCGTGAGTGCTACAATTTTCCCGTTTTTCCTATCTTCCAAGAGACCAAAACGACTGCAACTAGATGTAAACTAAGGTAGGTGCACTTTAGATATTTTATATGCATCGTTTTTACTGATTTCCTTTCAATAGACTGTACAATTACGTTTTTTAATTTCTTATCTCAAAATATTGGGTATTTCTCGAATAAGTGGTGTAAGTGGTGAACCAGCCAACCTAAACTCAACCCAACTTACGTTTGCACCCTCATTGGATGGTCCTTCTAACCGGTTCCTTTCAATTTACATTTTCAGCAGGTATCCTGTAAATTTTCAAACTTAAAAATTTCCAAAATTTTCCGTTTTCGGCGAGATTTTTCGTATTTTGTTAAGTCACGTGTGTTAAAAATATCAACTCGGGTGAGTTATATATCGAATATCGAATATACCTATGGAATTAAAAGGTATAGTCGACCAATACAGTATTGTAAGCACGCGCGCGCTGTTTGAATTACTTGACTTGGGTTACACTGCCGGCATAGGTCGACATACTTAACCCCGGACTCCGATAATTTTATGAACAACCCGTATAGCATAGGGTATATAGCGCTCGACTCGTGATCCGCAGGGCATGGGATCGAGACTGATTCAACACAAAACTTTTTTTCTTTACTAGTTTGGTAGTTGGTAATATCAGAGGATAGTTAGTACAAACAACCTTAATTAAAATTTACTAATTAATAAATAATTGGAATAAATTAAAAATTCTTTAATTTAATGAAATTTTTATTAATTGATTTTTCTTTCATTTTATGAACTAAAATTGGATTTTTAAAGCGTTTTAGAAGTTTTAACAAATCTTTGGTTTTTAAAAAAAGGTAATTTTCAAAATCAAAATGTCAAAACCAAAAAAGACATTATTGCTAGACAAGCGTGCTATTTGTGTAAATCAAATAACCGAATCGAATGAGGTCGCGAAAACAGGCGAAGGCAGACTCTTCGTTCCAGTTCCTCTTCAAATCTAGGTATGAGGATAATGACGAATGTCATCAAGTTTTACGAGTCTCATAACCAAATCATCGGATCCCTCGAGGAGTTGGAACTCGATTTTAATGAGCAGGACAACATAAGAAAAAGATTCGATTTACTTTTTTATGAATGTCGTGGCATTTATTATGATATTGTTCGAGCCAGCAATACTAATTTCGTTTCACTAAATACTTCTGCCAATAGCCCTAGGTCAAATTCTAGATCTTTTCCTTTACCCAAGTTAACTAGTTTCGATGGCAACTATAAGAATTGGCAACATTGGTTTGACCTCTATAAGGTCATGATTCATGATAGCGACTTGAGCGATATAGAAAAGTTTTAGCACTTACGTAGTTCAGTGACTAACGAAGCACTTAGTCTGGTAAAAACAATTCCGTTATCTGACAGCAATTATCATATTGCATATGAGGCTCTAGTCAAGAGATATCAAAATAAGCGTCTCATATCTACGACTGCTTTAAATGCTATGAATTCCGTTTCGGTGAAAACCAGTTCTGCGAAAGAGCTCCGTTTTATGTTAGACACCTTTTCCGAGAACTTAGTCATTTTGACGGAACTCGGTTTTCCTACGACAGAGTGGAACTTTCTTACATTTAATCAATTGCTTTCCAGGTTGGACGTTAAGCTACGCACAGAGTGTGAGCTATATTATAGCAGAGAGAAAAGCCAAGTCGACATTCCTTCTTACACTGACTTGTACAGCTTTATCGAAAATCACTGTATAGCCTTGGAGTCTGTCCAACATATGCAGCCATTTAGTAAGCCCCCCTCTAGTTCAAATCATGCTAAGCCCCTGAATAATAATCAGCGGAACTTTAGTCACAATAATTATCCTAAAAATACATCAACTTCATCTTTCAATACTACAGTTTCAAGTAATCCAATTCAACCAAATAAACCGTTCAATTCGAATGTCAAATGTCATTTGTGCCAGTCCAATCATGTCCTAGCCAGATGTCCCGATTTCCTAAATAAAAATTCAGAAGAAAGGCTTTCCTATGTAAGACAAATTAACTTGGAATTGTTCTTCTTATAGCTGCAGAGGGTGTGGCCTTAAACACCACAATTTACTGTGCCCCCACCCCCGTCAGAACAATACACGTGCTCAGCAGGGTACAAATACTAGTACTCAGGAAAATCCACACTCTCTTTCTGTTTCACAAGGTACTTCCTCAACAAATTGTCACGCCACAACTATTCCCAATCAATCTACTTTTCTACTTTCAACAGTGGTAGCTGACATTTTGGATTCTAGAGGAAATTACCAACCCGTGCGGATTTTGCTAGATTCAGCATCTGAAGCCAATTTCATTTCGGAAAAATGCCTTAATAGACTAGGTCTCCCCAGACAACAATTTTCAATTTCCATTTAAGGTTTAAATCAAAAGGCATCTTCGACTACCAAAGGAAAAACTAATTGCATTATTCGACCGCAAGGAAGAATAGATCCTACCTTTCAGTTTGAGGCTTTAGTATTGCCTCAATTATGTTCCAATATTCCCTCTATTTCTATAGATTCCAGTCAATGGGATCATATTCGGAACATTAAACTTTCAGACCAAACTTTTAACATACCTAGCCAAATAGATATTTTACTCGGTTGTGAATTATATCCTCAGATTTTAAGAAATGGAGTCATCCATGGTCAAAAAGGGCAAGATAGCGCTTTTAACAGTGTTTTCGGTTACGTCTTGATTGGTAAGGTAGACGCTTCGATTCAATCCAAGCCAAGTGCAGTCGTTAGCTGTTATACATCTTTAGAAGCGCCCTTAGAAGTTTGTTTAGAGAAATTTTGGGAAATAGAACAAGTCCCACATAAAGTTCACAGCAGCCCTGAAGATATTCTATGTGAAAAAATCTTTTCGGACACAGTATCTTGTAATGAATCAGGCAGATTCATAGTTTCATTACCTTTCGTTAACTCAGAGCCTACTTTAGGTGATACTTATCCTATTGCTGTAAAAAGGTTTAAATTGCTCGAATTCTGACTCCTTAAAGACCCTGTGCATTATGAAGCATACAAAGACTTCATGTAGGAATACATATTATCAAATCACATGATTCCAGTCCCCACACCTAGTTCCAAAGAAATCTTAGACTGTTCATATTTCATTCCCCACCATAGTGTTTTCAATAGGGGAAAAAGTCGCTGCGTTTTTGATGCTTCACAAAAGGGTCCTAGGGGTTTATCTTTAAATGATACATTGTGCGCAGGTGCTAAACTTCAATCTGATGTCCGCGAAATACTTCTGAAATTCCGATATCATGCTGTAGTGTTTACTGCAGATGTTGTTAAAATGTTTCGACAAATTCTTGTCACACCTGAGCACACACGATATCAGAATATCTTATGGAGATTCTCTGAAACCGATCCCATTCAAACCTACTCTCTCAGAACTGTTGTCTATGGTCTTAAATCATCACCCTACTTGGCTATACGTACTCTACAGGAATTGGCTAGATTAGAGTCTAAAAACTTTCCTAATGCTTCTAGAGTTCTGTTAAAAGACGTCTACGTCGATGACGTTTTAAGCGGCCACAATTCCGTAGTTTCGGCCACAGATCTACAGCAAAATGGGCAAGTAACAAACCAGAACTTATTTCATCATTTCCAGAGACCGACACACAAATGTCTATTTCTTTCGACAAAGCAGAGCCTAATTTTGTCAAGGTGCTTGGTCTCCAATGGAATCCAGTGACAGATTCATTTACATATCTTGTTATACCTGACGATAACCCTTGCACTAAACGTGGAATCCTTTCTCAAATAATGAAGATATTTGACCCGTTAGGTTTCTGTTCTCCAGTGTCCTTACTGGCCAAGCATCTGATGCAAGATTTATGGAAGGAAAAGATAGAGTGGGACTCTCTTCCGCCCCTTCATATCATAAATATTTGGAATCAGTTTCTCATGGAGCTTCCCGAACTTTATAATCTTCATTTACCCATACGTCTTACAATAGACAAACCCACTCGCATAGAATTACACGGATTTTCCGACGCTTCAATGGTTGGTTATGCAGTCACAGTCTACCTTCGTATTGAATCATCTTCTGGCGAGCTGTTTACTTTTCTTGTTATGGCAAAATCTAAAGTTGCACCACTTAAAACGGTTAGTCTCCCAAGAACTGAACTGAACTGGATCTTATCTCTTTCATTCAAGCAAGTTACGCTGAAACTTTGGTGTTTAATGAAATCTGGGCGTGGTCTGACTCACAAGTGGTCTTGCGCTGGTTATCTGATTCTCCCCATAGATGGGTTACATTCGTCGCTAAATCCAAGAAACTTTACCCCCTCATGTATGGCACTATGTTCCGTCTTCTGCAAACCCAGCGGATTGTGCTTCTCGTGGACTTACACCCAACCAACTTGTTCACCATGACATGCGGTGGAAAGGTCCACCCTTTCTAAGCCTTCCACGAGAGGAATGGTCTAATGGCTTTCATTGTCCAGATCTTTGCGACAGTGATGATTTGGAAGAACGCAAGACATTTCTCACGGTCATGTCAGACCCACATGAGATCGATGTTCTCTTGAATAAACATTCTTCTCTCACGAAAATACAACGAATCATTTCCTACACGCTTAGACCAATTTCGAAAATCTATTACTCAGATCATTTGGTAACGGAAAAGGAACTGCAGAATTCCATGATTGTTCTTGTCCGCCATGTCCAACGTACAGTATTTTCACATCTTATTTCAGAATTTAAAACAAACAAGTTGCTTCCAAAACACTTTCGTAAACTCTCATTATTCCTGGACCAACAAGACTGTCTCCGAGTAGGCGGTCGCATTAAGCATGCTTCTGAACTTTCTTATTCTGCTAAGCATCCGTTGCTCTTGCCACGTTCACACCGGCTTACTACAATAATTATCGAATATACACATTCAAAATACTTTCATCCAGGTCTTAAAACCCTACATTATCCGCTTAGGCAGCAATTTTGGGTGCTGTCTGCTCGATACGCTATTGAAAAGGTAGGTTCTCATTGTATCGTATGCTTTAGACTTCATCCAAAACCAGCTGTGCAATTTATGGGAGATTTACCTCCTCAAAGGATTTCCCAGTTAAAACCATTTTCCCATGTTGCCGTGGACTATTGCGGACCGTTTGATATCTTAATGTCAAGACACCGAGGTGCCAAACTTTATAAAGGCTATATTCTTGTTTGCGTTTGTGCTGCAACCAAAGCAGTGCATTTAGAATTAACTTCCGATCTTTCAACAGATACGTTTCTTGCGACCTTTAAAAGGTTTGTCTCCAGACGTGGAAGGATATCACACGTTTATTCTGATAACGGTACCGCCTTTGTCGGTGCAGATAGGTTACTTCAAACCTACTCAAAGGAAGCATGTGAAAGCTTAAGCATTTCGTGGCAGTTTTCTAGCCCTGGAAGTCCTCACTTAAACGGTTTAGCCGAGGCTGGAGTAAAATCCACCAAGGCTCACCTCAAACGTGTTGTAGGCGAGCAGCGCCTTACATATGAGGAATTTACTACCTTCTTGTTTCAAGTTGAGGCTTTACTCAATAGTAGACCTCTCTATGCTCAAAGTCTAGATCCAAATGACCTCATTCCGCTGACACCAGGTCATTTTCTAACATTGGAGCCTTTAAAATCTATACCAGAACCTGATTTTTTCGACTTCAAGCTTAACACTTTGTCTCGCTGGCAGCTTGTCCAAAGACTTCAAGCTGACTTTTGGAAAAAGTGGCGTTTAGAATATTCAAACACACTTCAACAAAAGTCAACACTTTAGTCGTTCTTAAGAATGAGCAAAAACCACCTATGCAGTGCACTCGGACGTGTTGTAGCGCTACATCCAGGTGCTGATGGGCTTACTCGCGTCGTGACAGTAAAAACCGCTACTGGTACTTATCGAAGACCGGTGGTCAAGTTATTTTCCTGCCCCTGCCGGAGGTAGAACACAAGTAAATTTTTCGAAATTTTGCTCAAAATATTTTTTTTTCTTTATATATAATTTTTTTTTTCTTTTTGTAATTTACTAGAATTAGGGTAAATTTTCGGAGCATACTTGCACGATTTGGGTATTTAGATATAGTTTTTTTTTTCGTATCCTTACTAAAAACACACGTGGTTTGGTGGCCGCAAAATGTTGTGCAAGAATTATTTACCAGCTTTTGGCTACTTTTATATTTTAATATTATTTTTCATTTTAAATTTCGCGGGGTATATGCATATGACTTATCCCTGCACCGAGACACGCGCGAGTCTGCGCGAGGAGTCGCAATCGGGAAACCGACAAGAAGCACACGAAACGCCGTGAGTGCTACAATTTCCCGTTTTTCCTATCTTCCAAGCGACCAAAACGACTGCAACTAGATGAAAACTAAGGTAGGTGCACTTTAGATATTTTATATGCATCGTTTTTACTGATTTCCTTTCAATAGACTGTACAATTACGTTTTTCAATTTCTTATCTCAAAATATTGGGTATTTCTCGAATGAGTGGTGTAAGTGGTGAACCAGCCAACCTAATCTCAACCCAACTTACGTTTGCACCCTCAATTTCTGTGAATGAATTGCTTGCAAAACTAAGAAATAATGAAATTTATAGATGGCAGAACATCTCTTTTTGGATTTACAATGACTAAAAATACAAAATACAGCAGTCTTAAAACCGGGACTTTACAGGACTTTTGCTAAGAAATCGTACGGATTTTTTGCCCGGGTTAAAAAGTCAAAAATCAAGCCTTTTCCAGCAAAATCGGAACGGTTGGTTACCTTAATATTAAGCCCCAAATGTTAAGTTTTTTGCGATTTTTCCGAAAACTAATACATTTCTAAACAATAGTCAAGTAATAAAAAAGACGCAAAATCATTCACTCGATAATATAAAATTAAGAAACAGCTAACCTAAAATTAAAAAAAACTTATTTAAAAAAATGTTGTTAACGTCATCCATATTTCTGTACCAAGTTTATTTAGAGGTTTTCCCTTAGTATGAAGGATTTTGAACAAAAATTTTAAAGAATTGAAGGTTTATATTCGAATTTGAAGGATTTTAGCTGTTTTGAGGCAAAGTTATTATATTTTGCAAATATTCCAATTATTTTGACCAAACTTAACTTATATAATTAAATTGAATGTTTTTTTTTTAACTTATGATTTAAGTCATAAATCAAAAAAATGTGTTCATGGTATAAAGTTTTTTTTTGGTTTGGCGTCGACCACCTACCGGTCAGAAATGTCTGGCAACCCTGATTCGATCTATTTTGCAAGTGATCAGAGCAACGTTAGTTTTGTTACAATTTGCTACTCGTCTGCATGTGAAACATAATATGCTCAGTAAAATTAAAGAAATATATGTGATAAACTGAGAACCGCACATTTTTTGTATAAGTCCTTTCGTACAAACTTGAATGTATTATTTGGGTGTATTTTGACCTATTTTATAGCAATATCTTCGTGACGTCTGTTTGTATGTGTGACGATAGCTCCTAAACCGCTAAACCGATTTTCTTCAAATTTTCAAGTAAAATATTATTGGCCACTGCAACAAGCTGATTGGATTTTGGTTAAATCTATTAATGCTAATGAGAGTTTTTTGACAGTTTAAAAATTGAAAATATTCATCGCATCAATATGCGGTTTTCGGAATATAGTAGAACACATTTTTCTAAATAATTTGTGTTTTAACCAAAGACTGTCAAAGCTTTCGTTTGTGAAATATCTATAAAAACTATTTTTACGGCTGATAAAGCGTGGAGTTTACTTGGAAATCACATCAAATATTCAAGTAAAATATTGTTGGCCACTGTAGCAAGCTGATTAGATTTTGGTTAAATCTATTAATGCTAATGACAGATTTTTGACAGTTTAAAAATTAAAAATATTTATCGCATCAATATGTGGTTTTCGGAATGTAGTGAAACACATTTTTCTAAATAATTTGTGTTTTAAACAAAGACTTTGTAAAAGCTCTCGTTTCTTCCAAATGTTCAATTTTTTGCGATTTTTTCGAAAACTAACTCATTTCTAAATAATAGTCAAGTAAGAAAAAATACGCAAAATCATTTGTTCGATATTATAATATTAAGAAAAACCTAAAATTAAAGGTAACTTGTTTTAAAATGTTATTAATTTATTATATTAAGCTTAATTTCCACTTGTATAAAAGACCATTTACTTAAATTTAGTTTTTTTTCTTAACGAACTTAAAGTAAAGATTAGGCCAATGGCCAATAATAACCGGACCGCCAATGGGTCTTGGAAATTTTTTTTATACAATTAGCTATACAAGCAAAAAAAGTGTTCTTCTGGACAGAAACAGCTTTAAAATATGCGCAAATATGCACTCTTTTATTATATTTGAAATTCCAGCCAAACTGCTATTAATGCCGTTTTAAATAAAATTTTTAGCAAAAATAGTGTTCGACTAAACTTTAATGTGACAAAGAGGTTTAGACAAAGTAAATGAAACATAATGATAGTTTTTTAATGGTTGGAAATTATAAACAGATAGGTACCGACATAATCTTTTAACAAATACACCTATTAGTATGCAATTTTCAGATTTTTATATCCAGATTTTTCATCAAAATCCGGATTATATGTACACGAAGAAATTACTTATAAACATTTCTTAGACGATTTTCCCCAAAAATATACGTACATTTACTAAGAGCTTTATCTTAGTAAATGTTCGTATATTTTTGGAGAAAATCATGACAACCCTTGGGTTCCATTTATTTAGTTTAAACCCCATTGTATCATAAAAGTTTGGTAAAACACTGTTTTTGCTAACAATTTTATGAAAATTGCATTGATAGTTGTTTGGCTGAAAAATCTATTATAGTAAAAGCGTGCACATTTACAAATATTTTTCTACTCAGTTTATGAATTCTTGAATGACTGAGAATAGACCAGGCAAAAATTTAGGATTTTCAAACCATTGGCCCTCTTTACCAAATTTTATGCAAATATACAGTACCATTCCACGGTTCCAAGAACCTACTTCGTTAAGTTTTTTGTTAACTTTTCTGTGGCGCAGAGGCCATTTACTGATATACAAGATTGGTACAAACATAAGTTTATTATTTATTAAATTTCTTCACAACCGGGCCCACCCTGTACATACTGCTTATATTTTTTAAGAGCTGTTAAAATTTACAATAAAACGATGTATCACAGCATTACAATTTTTTTTGAAATTAAGGAAAAAACATGAGCAAGTACTTAGTTTTTTCAAAAAATTTGTGATTTTTTAAAAAGAATCTTTTTTGGTTTTTTAATTCTCAAAAGCAGAAAACAAAAAACAAGTAATACAATTTACCACAAAGTTTTTGGCATCTCTCTACTACTAAAAAACCATAAAAAATAAATTAAATATGCTACAGGGGAAATACGATAAGCTTTTATGTTGACAAAAACAGAGCAAAATCGAATTTTCTTGAAGATATTGTATTGATTCGGATTAATCAATTTTTTTCTTAAAACCGTTTCAATGATTTAAATGAGTTAAGCACAAATATATAGCAGGTTTATGGCGTTTTCACAAAAAGAATTAAAAAAATTCTAGTTGCAAGGATAAGCCACACAAAAAATCAGAAATCTTAAAAAAGTCTATTTTGTGTCTTTTGATTTTATTTCAATTTTGTAAGTTTTTACCTCATAACATTGCCATTTCTACTGGGGCTTTTATCTGGTAATATTTTTATCGTTTCTTATATATTTCTAAATAAAAAAATATTACATTTTTCTATCTGCGCGATGGCGCTCTATATGTAATTATTTATTTTAGCAGTCCATGTTTTTTAAAACAGAGTACTTTTTTACCGTTTTCAATGTTCAAAAATAACAATCAAGGTCCTGATCGGGATACATTTATAAAATTTCTTACAATTAACAAAATAAATTTTATTGCTGACGAGCAAACCTGAAATTTTGCACACATGTCAAAATATCGTTATTTGTTCTTGTAAAGATGCCAAAATGTACGTTTTTTTTTAAATACTTAATACGATGTAAACACGGAACTTAACAAAATATGAACAGAGATTATCTTCTTCCATTTTTTGGTTATGGTCGGGCTGATTCAAGCCTTAAAAATCAGAAAATCAGACTCTTCCAGTTGAGGATTATTTGCCCGTTAAACTTTTTTTTTAGTCGTTTAACTTCACCTTCATGAATTTCATTTAAATTTCAAAATTTTTTTCTTAAATTTAAGTTTTAATATTGTACAGGGAGATCTAAAATTCTTAGTCACTACACTTATTTAACTAGGTATCTGTTATTCCAGACAAAAATAAAAGGCAGTGTAGGTATGTAGATACAAAGGTACCTAACTTAAACTTTATACCCATTAATAATTTTGGCTCTCAATTTTTTTCAGCCAAACCATACACCTATTCTTTTATATTTGTAGGTTAATAAGTTGTGATGACACAAAAAGCTACTGATATCAAAATTAAAAAGGTACAAATGCTATCGTCCCGTCAATTTAAGTTGGTAAGGTCCAGAAAGCGTTGGAAAAAAACGAAATGTCAAAGTCATTAGCAAGTTAAGTAGAGGGAATGATACAATTTCGCTGCGGTCGATTCGCCGCCGCCAATTCTCCGCGGGGACAATTTCCCGCCGGCCGATTTTCCGCGGAACAATTCGCAATTTAAAATGTTTTGTGAGTAGTAAACATATAAATTTTAAATAGGAAATTAGGAAACCCAGCTTAAACCAAACCAAAAAAATAGTGAACCTTACTTCTGTCCTTATACACAGGTATTATAAAAAAATATTTTTCTAATAGCTTTACAATATAAATTTTGACAGAAAAAAATACACCGGCAATTTAAAAAGTCCCTGACTGTACCTATGTATCTACATACCTACACTGCCTTTTATTTTAGTCTAGAACAACAGATACCTAATTAAGTAAGTACAGTGACTAAGAATTTTTGATCTCCCCTTACAATAATAAAACTGAGAGAGTCTTATTTTCTGATTTTTAAGGCTTGAATCAGCCCGAGCATAACCAAGAAATGGAAGAAGATGAACTTTCTTAAGTTATATGTTATCTTTACAAGAGACTGTCGCCGTCGTGGTTTAGTGGTAGCAATGATTGTTTCCCACACCGGCGGTCCGGGTTCGATTCCTGGCTAGGTACTTGGTTGTTTGTGTTTGTTTAAAAATACTTTAACCCTGCTAGAACTTTGCGAAACTGAGTAATTGATTCTGATGGTATTTCCTTAAATATACTAAAAGAATGAACTTTTATTGCAATTAAAACATTATCTGAAGCTATAAATCATTCATTTTTATTGGGATATTTTCCTTCTTGCTTTAAACTTGCAAAAATAATTCCAATATATAAAGGAGGTAACAAAAATACACCATCTAATTTTAGGCCAATATCTCTTTTATCAACTCTTTTAAAGTTAATAGAAAACCTTATCAAATCGCGTTTCGAATTATATTTTTGTGAAAATAATATGATTAGTATTAATCAATTTGGTTTTCAGAGAAATAAAAATACAAACGATGCAATATTCTTTTTTATGAAACAATTATTAAACAGTATTAATGATAATGAACATGCGACTGCAATTTTTTGTGATATTGCTAAAGCTTTTGATTTATGGATAAGAAACAACGCTTTAAGTTGGTTTAAATCATACTTATCTAATTGCCTTCCATTTGTGTCAATAAAAATTTTTAATTTAAATAAAAATAATATTTAATGTGGTGTTCCTCAAGGTTCAGTACTAGGACCAATACTTTTTTAATTTACATTAATGATTTACTAAAAATTAAAATTTCTGGTTATTTTACAATATTTGCAGATGATACTACTATTCTTTGAAAAAATAAAATTATAGATGTTCTCTGGAACAATATAAAAAATGATATTATTTGTATAAAAACTTGGTTTGAATCAAACCAACTATCCCTTAATTTTTTAAAAACATATGTAATTGGTTTTGAAGAAATATCTCAACAAATTATAAATATAAATAATAACGAAATTGATATCACAGATAATATTAAATTTTTAGGACTCAACATTGACGAAAATTTAAAATTTCAAAACCATATTCATAATTAAAATAAAAAATTAAGTTGTTGTTATTGTGTAAAAATTATTACAAATGAATTAGGTAAATCAATAGGCAGAAATGTATACTTTTCTTTAAATGAATCAAACTTACGATATGGCATTCCTTTCTGGGGTACATGTTCAATGTATTTATTTAGATCAGTGTTTATTCTTCAAAAAAAAGCAATCAGGTATTTATGCAATGTAAATTCTGGATATTACTGCAAAGATTTGTTCATCAAAAATAATATTTTGACTCTTCCTTGTTTGTATATTCTTGAGACAATTTGTCTAATAAATAAACATCTAAATTACTTTGAAATAAACCAAAATACTTATTCAACGAGACAAGTTAATAATCTTACATTACCTATACCACATTCATTTTTATTTAAAAAATCCATAATTTATAACGGTATAAAATTGTATAATGATTTGCCAGCAATATAAAACTTAATAAGAACTATAACATATTTAGAAATAAGTGCAAGGATTTTCTTATCACTAAAGTTTTTTATTCAATTAACGAATTTCTTATTATTATTATTAGTTATTTATTGGCTTTGTCTACAAAGTTTTATACTTTAAGACAATAAAGGTTGATTTGATTTGATTGGATGAAAAGTCGCAGTATAAATAAAAAATTTTACAAGAAAAAATTACGATATTATGACATGTATGCAAAATTTTAGGTAATTATATATGTTTGCTCGTCAACCATAATGTTTCTTTTGTTAATTGTACCAAATTCTATAAATGTATCCCGATGGGGAGGTTGATTGTTATTTTTAAAACGTTGAAAACGGTATAAAAGTACTCTTTTTTAAAAAACATGGCCTGCTAAAATAAATAGTTGCCTATAGAGCGCCATCGCGCAGATGGACAAATGTAATATTTTTTTATTTATAGGTATATAAGAAACGATAAAAATATTACCAGATAAAATCCCCAGTAGGGGCAATGTTATGAGGTAAAAACTGACAAAATTGAAATAAAATCAAAAGACACCAAATAGGCTTTTTTAAGATTTCTGATTTTTTGTGTGGCTTATCCTTGCAACTAGAATTTCTTTAAAAAAATTTTTGTGAAAATGCCATAAACCTGCTTTATATTTGTGCTTAATTTATTTAAATAATCAAAACGGTTTTAAGGAAAAAATTGATTGATACGAGTCAATACGGTCTTCAAGAAAATGCGATTTTGCTCTGTTTTGTCAACATAAAAGCTTATCGTATTGCCCCTGTAGCATATTGAATTTATTTTTAATGATTTTTTAGTGGTAGAGAGATTTCAAAAACTTGCGTTAAACCGTATTATTTGTTTTTTGTTTTCTGCTTTTAAGAACTAAAAACCCAAAAAAGAATTTTTTCTAAAAATCGCAAATTTTTTTAAAAATACTTGCTCATATTTTGCCTTAATTTCAAAAAAATTTGTAATGCTGTGATCCACTGTTTTATTGTAAATTTTAACAGCTTTTACAAAATATAGGCAGTATGTACAGGGTCGTCCCGGTTGTGAAGAAATTTAATAAATAAGAAACTTATGTTTGTACCAATCTCATATATCAGTAAATGGCCTCTGCGCCACAGAAAAGTTAACCAAAAACTTAACGAAGTAGGTTCTTGAAACCGTGGAAGGGTACTGGATATGTGTACAAAATTTGGTAAAGAGGGACGATTGTTTCAAAATCCTAAATTTTTGCCTGGTCTAGAAGGATTACTTTCTCAAAATCGCGTGAAACTCGAACAGCACATATGATCTCACTAGATTTCCGTATTTTTATTGCGCTTGACTAAGAGAGATATGAATTTCCATTCTAGCCATTGTAAAAATTAATACACAGAAGTCAAATGTTTTTTATATACACTTTTTTTCACGTAAAATGCTTAATTTTATAAACATTTTTTTTTCAAATTACATTGGAGGTCTGGCTGTTACCTTGACTTTAAGTTATTTAACTTTAAAAAAAGGAAATCGAAATTTAAGTGCGTTGTGTTTTGTGCAAAGATCAAGAATAATCTTATAAAATATCAACATCTTAAAACAAGTGACCTATAAGGTATGATGTGCGAGCACTTCGTGGTGTTACCTGTGGATCTGACCACCATCTGGTAAAAGCAAAAATATTATTCCCTTTAAGAAAAACTAATAAGGACGAAAGTATTAGAGAAAATGAAAACCTAGAGTGAATCGAAGACAATCAAAAATACAACTTTAGTAGTCTAGAAATCGAAAGTACTCAAAGATTGTATCAGAACCGATTAGATCAAAAGTTAATAAACATAAATCACTCATTTGAAGAGATATATACAAACATAATAAAAAGCTTGAACGAAGCAAGCAACGAAGCTGTTGGATACCAAGATAATAGAAATAACAGGAAGATGTGGTGGACGGAGAAAATACAGGAAATGGTCAAAGAGAAAAAACGCAAATACTTAAAATGGCTCAGTACTAAAGAGCAAAGAGACCTAGAAATAAACAGGGAAACTAGAAGACAGCTAAGAAGTTTGATACACACAGAAAAAAATGAAATGTTTGAGAGCAAACGCCACGATATAAATACACACGTAGGATGTAGGCAGAGCTCTGAAGTATGGAAATTCATTTCTACAGTAAAAAACCCAACAAAAGAAAAAGTAAACATCCAGATCATCAAACCAGAACAATGGACAGAACATTGCAAGGGACTGCTACAGGAGACGAGACCCAAATATCTAACCGCCTCTCCGAGGAGAGACATAGAAGTACATGGAGAGGAAGTAATCATCGAAAAAGAAATGATAAAGAATAGTATAAAAAAGCTTAAATCCGGATAAGCTAGCGGACCTGGGGGAATATATGCTGAAATGCTCAAATATGGATCAGCGAAACTACTCGAAAATTTCACATATATTATCAATCAATGCATAAACGGACATCCAGTACCTAATGATTGGAAAATTGCATTCATATCCTCAATACATAAAAAAGGAAACAAGCTGGATTGTAACAATTACAGAGGAATTTCAGTCACACTAAGTACTCTAAGTAGATTGTACGGTAGGATTCTTAGAGATCTAATAGAGAATGATTTTCATGAACAAGAAGAAGAGCAAAGTGGGTTTCGTGCAGGCAGATCTTGTAGTGATAATGTTTTTTGTCTTAAACAAGTAATTGTTAAAAGAAGCGCCAGAAATATAGAGACTCGTGTTACCTTTGTGGACCTACAAAAAGCATATGATACCGTTCCAGTAGAAAAATTATGGACGGTGTTGGAACAAACTAATATCAATCATACATACATAAAAGCGATAAAAGAACTATACAAAGGGTCAAAATCTAAAATTAAAATTGGAAATCGACTTTCAAAAGAATTCCTTGTAACAAAAGGCTCAAGACAGGGATGTTGTATCTCTCCAACTCTTTTTAAAATATATATCACAGTAGCTCTAAAAAACTGGAAACGTAAAGTGCACGGCATGGGAATACAACTTAACGACCGATTTACTATATACACACTACAGTTTGCTGACGACCAAGTTATTGTAGCTAATGATAAGGAAGACATGGAGTATATGATGAGAAAGTTAACGGAAGAATACCAAAAGTGGGGACTAACAGTGAACGTGGACAAGACACAGTACTTATGTATTGGAAACGAATCCAGTGAGTTAGAACTAGACAATGGACAAACAATATCTCCATGCAATGAGTATGTATACTTGGGTGTCACCAGTGGCGTATATAGAAAAAAGTTTCGGGGTGGGCCCGAGACAGTTTGGGGGGGGCCCTAGACCTCATGAGGCTGTATTTTATGCTATTTTATGTTTGTATTCATGAAATATGTAGAAAATATCCAAAAAAAATCCTAGCTTCGGGGGGGGGGGCGGGCCCCCCAGGCCCCCCAGGCCCCCCCGTATATACGCCATTTGATAAGACAGGAACAGACTGTAAAGAATTGGAAAAAAGAATAGTAAAAGGAAAAAAGGTTATTGGATGTCTTAACAGTATTTTATGGAGCAGAGATAAGAAATAATGTAAAATTTAACATATATGAAACAATGGTAAAAAGCACGCTGTTGTATGGAATAGAGACTTGTCGTGTAACAGAAAAATACAAAACAAAGATGGAAAGTGTCGAAATGGATGCAATAAGAAGATCAATGAGAATATCTAGATTAGATCACATAAGAAATGAGATCATAAAAGAAAGAATGGGAATCGAGGGAAGCATAATGGATGACATCACTAAAAGGCAATTGATATGGTACGGCCATGTACAACGGATGAACGACGAAAGATTACCAAAACAGGTCCTAGAGTGGCAACCAGTAGGGCGCAGAAAAAGAGGACGTCCTAAACTAGAATGGCAACAGTCAATCCAAAGATCAATGAGTCAAAAGAATCTGACAGAAGATGAGTGTCAGGATCGAAGGGGGTGGAGAATAGGCGTCGGACAACGTAGAAAAACGTTCTAAACCGACATAGTAGTAGTACCTATAAGGTAAGAAACAAACATATTTTCTTAAATGTTGAGTACGGTTGTTTTTTTATTTTATAGTATAGACCAAAAAAATTTGCGTATTTTCTTGCTCATAAAAAAAGTTATTAGTTTTCGAGAAAATCGCTAAAAACTAATTTTTAGGACATGTCAGACCTTTTATCTAGCGAGACTCAAAAGGGATTTTGGTGTACAATACGTGTTCTAGATACTAAGGAATAATTTATTGCAAAAATCCAGGTTGCACCTATTTTTTGCCAGGTTTCAAGGTTTTTTCCGCTAATATAACTAGGCTATTCCTGCAAATGTGTGGGAACTTCGCTCTAAGGAATAATATAATTATTAAAACAAGCTCTCTTTTAGGCATCGGCATCGAATAAATAGGGTTGTTTTTTTCATTTGGTTCAACTTTAACATTCAAAACTAATTAAAAATGCGGCCTTCAGAATTTACCATTGGGGTCTTAAAATATTTGCCATTTGATTCATTTTTAATTTGTTTAAGTGACGTTCACACTACAGGATAAATATTATCGAATAATCAAAACGATCATAGTTAAAAAATAGAAAATCAAAATTTCAAAAATCAAATTCTCGAACAATCATAATCTCGAAGATGTTAATCGCGAAAATTAATATGTCGAATAAAGAAATTTCGAATAAATAAAATATCGAAAATTAAAATATCAAACTTATAAATGATCAAAGATCCAATTGTCAAAACTATATAAATAATATTGATCCTTCCTAATCCATTCTGGGATTCCAACCTTATTAACTAAACAAAACACAACCGCCCTAACCATATTTGTTCCAAAAAGTTGCCTATCGGACGCATGTATACAATCTCGGGTTGAGGCTAAGAGGTAAGCTAACTATACCATCCCATAAGCAGGCAATATTTAACAGATCATTTTCCTACAACATATGCAAAATTTATAATCAAATTCCGATAGCCCTAAAAGACCTTAACCTCACAAAATTTAGAATTTCATATAAGACCTTTTTACTCTGTTATTAATTTTATTCCCTATGGACTGGAGCCTTTATTGTTTATTTGTAATTAAAAATATAGTTTTTCTTCTATTTTTCTTTCTTGACTATAAAAATAATTTTCATTAGGGTGCCTTTACTTATATTTTTTTTCCTTTTTTTCTATTGAACTCACCAGATGTAGTCGCTTAATCATCTTACTTATAAATTAAATGTAATTTCTACTTTTACTATATAATAAATACAAAATATACAACTTGTTGTACCTACTGTGGGTACAAATTATGAGGGCTAAAATTTAATATCAGTTGTTCTTATTTATTTTTAAATTTCAAATTTTACAATAATACTTTACTGCCTTTTAGTCCTTTTGTGGTGTTAGTAGTTTAAGTTAATTTAAATTAAATGTATATTTTATTTTTTATATCACAATAAACAAATTCTATTCTATACTATTCTAACCAACCAACTTAACCAACCAACTTAATTTGCAAACCTAACCACTTAACCTATACAGCTAACCTAATCAACCAACCAACCTAATCAACCATCCTAATCAAACCTAACCAACCAGCCTATTAAAATCCTACCAAACAACCTAACCAATCAAACAACCTAACCAACCATTCTAACCAACCAACTTAACCCACCAACATAACCAACTAACCTAACTTAACCAATTTTAATTTTTCAATGTTTTCATTTTCGATATTAGCATTTTTGAGATATTGATTGATCGAGATTTTAATTTTTTAATTATTCGACATTATTATTTAGTCTATGGACAAATCAAGTTTCGTGTGCAAGTCGTGCCAACTTTCTGCCGATAAGCTAACTTTGTTAAGGGCATCCCAAATATCAGGTTTTTCTGGTAAATGCGTTTTTTGAAAGATATGGCGGATTCAAAATGGCGGAAAGGCGTATCCTTAAAAAAATTGTAACTTTTTTATTTCTTATCCGATTTTCATGGAACAAAATTTACAATACTTGCTTTATAATGTATTTAAAAATGTATTGGTCAAAAAACATGTACTTTTTTGTATTTGTCAAAAAAAAATTGTATAAAAAAGATAGCTATTTTAATTTTTTATTCAAATCTGCTTCAAATGTTTCAATGCGTTAATTAGTTTTTAAGTTATTTCCAAATAACTGAAAAAAAATAGGGGTCTTTGGGGTATATTTAAAAATTATGCCTTTAATGAAAACCATAAGAACTTTTTGAAAGTAACTTAAATTTGTTTAACATGCCTAGCAGATCAGGTTTTGACTTATTGTCATTGTGATACTCGCGTTTTTTTTTAAATATGACAGATTCAATATGGCGGAAAAGCATATTTAAAAACAAATTGTATCTTTTTTATTTTTTATCCGATTTAAATACAATAAAGCTTAAATTACTTGAGTTGAACTGTATTAAAAAAGTAATTTGTAAAAAATGTATTTTTTTTAATATTCGAAAAAGGAATCGGCTGAAACAAGTGACAAAAATGATTTTATTTATTTTATTTTTTAATTGACCCCCATATACGGACGTCGCTAAAGGGTTTGTCATTAATTCAACCCCCTAACTTACACACTGTTAAAAAGACAATTTTATTTCCTATAATAAAGTATAAAACACATTTTTGTCAACTGAGCTTAGTTTCTGCGAAAATTGGAAAAAACTTGTAAAAGAATTAATTTGTTTGGTGATTTGTAAAGATTGATTTAAGTTGCACAGGCCTGTGAAGTTTTAATCTGGAAATAAATCTTACATTATTATTCACGTTTAAAAGGAAATTTTATTGTCTACAATCGACTATAGGTCACAATTTTTGATAGAGAGCTTGGTTTTTAAGATAATTAGGTAAAACCTATGTGGTTTCTTGATTTTTTTTATATTTTCTTAATAAACGGACGCCGCTGGAGAGTTTGTCATTAGCCTGACCCCACTGACTAATACATTGTTAAAAAGGAAATTTTATTTTCTACAAAAAACAGTCAACTAATTTTTTTCCAAAAAGCTTAATTTTTGAGAAAATTGGATAAAACTTAGTGATAAATTGATGAATTTAGTGATTTTTCAAAATTGATTTTATTTACGGACGCCCCTAAATTGTTATAAATAAAACTACCATTGCCTTATTAAACATCATTTAAAAGGCAATTTTATTGTCTATAACAAAGTGTGTATTATATTGTCTGATATTGAGCTGGGTTTTTAAGAAAATCGGGTAAAACCTGTAATAAACATATTTCATTTTTAAATTTATTTACACTACCTCAATAAACGGACGCCGCTGGAGAGTTTATCATTAGTCCTACCCCACTGACTTATACATTGTTGAAAAGCAAATTTTATGGTCTACAATAAAGATTAGTTTATATTTTTCCCGAAGCTTAGTTTTTAAGAAAATTTGAAAAAATCTAAAAATTTCAGAACTTGGGGAGTCTGGGGGGTCTTGGGGGATTTTGCAGCTAAAATTTAAAAAATTAATATAATTTTATTTTTAAATGAGATTTTACACAGTTTTGATCCATTTCTATGTCCCTGTGTCTTTAGGGCGTCAATTTAGATATATTTTTAGAAATTCGAACACGACTATAAAAGGAGGGGGAAAAAAATTGGACCAAAAACTTGCCAATCCAAATCGTTAGTCTGTGACCTATTCTCAGCTAAGATTCATTGTCCAAATCTAGCACCTGCATTATATTGTAAAAACTTTCGTCGATTGATAATCACTTTCAAAAATAACAACGTTGATAATGTCCATCAAACAACGATAACAATAATAATAGAAATCACCTGTTTTACTAGACGCCTCAGCTGCGTAAAGCCGCGCGCCGCGTACGGTAATATACCATCGGTAGTCGTTTTGGTGACAACAAATGGTTTTTTTCTTGAGACAAATATAAAATATATATATCTATATAAGACTTGTACACACCAAATTAAAGAAAAATGTTCATTCTAAAACATTTGTTTAAACTTTTTTTTTAGTTTTGCTTTGGTGTTATTAAAAATGTAGGTTAAACTTTACTAGCTATACAAAAAAAAAGTAAAAATTCAGTTATTTAATTTTTTCTAAAAAAACGAAGCAAAAGTTTGAAAAATATAATATTTAATAAAAAGTTATTTTATTGCGGGTGCTTACTGATTCATTTGCCATTTTTTGCAACCCTCTACGACTATTTTTAAGAAAGATACATCGTTTTAAAAAGAATCGTGCAAAAAAAAGTGGTGGGGGCCATATCTTTAAAAAAACGCATTTACCAGAATGACAACAAGTCAAAACCTGATCTATGGAGTGCCCTTAACAAACTTGGTTTATCGGCAAAAAGTTGGCACGACTTGCACACGAAACCCCCTTTTAGGCCGATTTGTCCATAGACTATATTCGAGAATTTGATTTTCTATATTAACCGTCCGAGATTTTAAATTTCGAGAAACTGTATTTAGATATTTTGAACGTCATCCATATTTCTGTACCAAGTTTATTTAAAGGTGTTCCTTTAATATGAAGGATTGAAGGTTTTTATTCGAATTTAAAGGATTTTAGCTATTTTGAGGCAAAGTTATATATTTTGCAAATATTCAAATAATTTTACCAAACTTAACTTATGAGGATAAATTTAAATAATTTTGGTTTTTTTAACTTATGATTTAAGTTATAAATCTTTTATCTGTTTAATAATTGTTATTTGTTTGGTGTCGACCACCTAACGGTACTGTTTTAAAAGACTTAAATGTGTTATTTGGGTGTATTTTGACCTATTTTATAGGAATAACTTCGTGACGTCTGTTTGTATGTGTGACGATAGCTCTTAAACCGCTTATCCGATTTTCTTCAAATTTTCACGTAAAATATTATTGGCCACTGCAACAAGCTGATTAGTTTTTGGTTAAAGCTATTAATGCTAATGACAGTTTTTGACAGTTTAAAAATTAAAAATATTTATTGCAGCAATATGCGGTTTTAGGAATGTAGTAGAACACATTTTTCTAAATAATTTGTGTTTTAACTTTGTAAACGCTTTCGTTTCTGACACATTTACAAAAAACTGTTTTGAAGGCTGGTATAGGGTGGAGTTCACTTGGAATATGCTAGTAGGCTAGGACAGTGTTTGATCCGTTATAAATCCATTTATTTAAGCTTGGAGAAACGAATATATTAAGTAGTAGTAATCTAAGTATTACAATAATTTTAACCTTCATAACAATTTTTTCCAATAAAAAAATTAGCTTTGCTCTTTCAGATGTTAAAAATAAATAATTGAGTGTTCTAATGCTAATTAATTGATAATTTTGTTAAAAAACTGTGTATAATAATGAGATATTTTGAATAACCTATATACCAAAAAAGATGATATTTAAAAATTAATGTAAAAAAGTGTCACATCATCTTATATCGGACAAAAAGTACGTCACGTGAAAGCTGAAATAGGCTTGCTACGAATGTATGAACAAAAAGATAATTGCGAAAGTAAGCTGTGTTTATACAGGGTGTTTCCTAAACAAGGGTAAAACATTTAAGGAGTAATATTATTCAAGACTTTTTTGTCACCATTTTTTAAAAAACGCTCCTTTTGCAAGCTCCAGATGGTTAAAGTTTTAGCGTTTTTTATTTTCTTTGATATCTTCTGCAGTTTCAAAGTAATTTAGATAATTTTAATACATAAAATTATGCTTTGGGCTTTACATAATTAATTTAACTGTTTAAAAAAGTTTACAATTGTTTTGCGGGACGCTACTGGTGCGGTTTCTAATATACAAATTGAATTCTTTGTTTTATTTAAAATCATTTTAGTATTTTTACGTTTTTTATTCGTTAAATAAAAGTCATATTATTTTTGGCTGTTTAAAATCCACCAGCGGCGCACCGTAATATAGTTCAGGGCCACAAAAAATTTTAGCACCCTGTCACTCGGTAACGAAGCTTTTTCTCAAAAATTGTTACAAACGAAAGCTCTTAAAATGAAGCAAGGAATAACCGTGAGAACTTTGTACCAATGTTTAGAAAACAATATAGCTTTGCTATTCTCTAGGATGTACCGCAGGTGAATTGCCAGCTTTTAACTTTGCCATTGCTTGGATGCATCACAGCTAAGTTTTTGACTGTCCAGTCCGTCCGGCCTTTCAATGGAAATACCGTAGGAAGCAACTACGCTAGGCGACAAACCTAGCGTATAGTTCAGGGCCTAAATGGTCACATGCTGCGTTTAATGAGAGAAGCAACACACTTGGTATGGATAGACATGAGACTCCTTCGAATATTTTACGAAGAGGAACCACCCCCATGACCCTAGTAGGGGGTGGTCCCCGCCCTTAAACGTGCTTTTTGACAGTTTTTTGCTAATGAAAGCTCTTAACTTCCTTAAGAAGCTTGTGGAAATCATTTTTCAGGCGGACAAAATTTTATTTATAACAATGTACATAGGTACACTTTGAAGACACTTTCATAGGCGTACGAAAAAAGAAGTAAATTTTTTAAATAATTTTTTTGATTTTTCTTCTAATATTTTTTATCCTTAACACATTGTTTTTTTGAAAAAAGTATTTTTGGTAAAAAACCAGCAGCCGCCTTGAAATAAAAGTAAATGTGTTTGTAAAAATCTTCAATTTAAACAAAAATTTTGAATATTAATATTTTAGACATACATATCGTAAGCGAAAAAGATTACTCTTCTTTTCGCTGTGCTGCAGTTGGATAATAAAAAGAAGTGCATACTCTATTGTCTTAATAACTATTTTATATGTAAACAGAGATGCAAATAAAATTAAATACCCAACCAATGTTGTCACAATCGTAGTTCTTAATTTATTTATATTTTAATTCTGTACGTATACATCAAACATACATATTATTATTTATAGCAATATTAAATTATTTAATAACATTTACTAATAAATATTATACAGTGGGACTCATTTATAATATGCCATCCAAGAATTATTAAAACTGTTTTTTTTTGTATCGTCTCGAACTTTTGTTTAAGAAAAAATATCTCTCTTGTCTCATCGAGAGACGGCGAGACGAGACGAGGTAGAAGATACCCTAGAATGAGAGAGTCATCTCTTGTCTGCAGACCAATTTTAACTCGTCTAGCGAGGTAAGAGACCAATTTTTTTTTGCCTGGCTAGACGAGATACCAATTTTATCGCGCTTGAGCAGACAAGATAAGAAGGCATACTTTTCTCTTGACTGGCGGCAATACCCGATAAAGTTGAAACCGGATAACTACCAATATCCTAATTAATGGATAATAATTTAGAAAGTGCTTGTAATATTGTACTAGGACTTTGTTTAAAACGACAATGTAATTTTAATAGAGAAAATCTTATATAGAAACTTTTAGCTGTAACAGTAAAGTTTTGTCGATAGTATAGTTACTTATTAATTTTTTTAAAGAACAGATGATAGAGCAACAACCAGCAAAGTAGTACATTGTGTAGTTTTTTAAGTCCAATAATTATGTTCCGATATGTAATAGATATCAGCAAACGCCGCCGAAGTATATAGATATTATTAAAAGATTTATGTTTTTAAGAGTAAGCGAAGACGGACGAGCATAGAAATACAAAATGTCAAAAATAAAATATTGAAATTTGAAATGGCGAATACTAAAGTATCAAAATTGAAAAATATCAAAATTTCAAAAAGACAAAAAGTCGAATAACGGAATGTCAAAAAATATAAAATATCGAGATGTAAAATAAAAGAGTTCATAACTCTCTGGCCAGACTAGATTTTTTAAATGTAAGTTTTTTCTTTGATACAAACCTAATCAGGTTATGTTAGGTTTTAAACCTGACCTGGTTAGATTAGGTTAACTTTATAGTCGCAAATAAAAAAAAGCGCTTGATCTATTTTGAAACGAAACAAAAGAAGATAAGCAACATTCAATAAATTATTGCACGCGACTAAAACCGTTTATCAAATTTTACACGAGGGATACTTTTAGATTAGGTTTTTAAACTGAGCTGGTTAGATTAGGTTTTAAAACTGACCTAGTTAGGTTATTATATAAGCAAAAACTTACCTGATCTGGTCAGGTTCGTTTTTTTACTATAAAAGCGTAACCATGAACAGGTTGTTTTTTTTGTAAGCCAACCTAATAACCAGGTAAGGTTAGGTTTTTTCTTTTTTTACAAATTTGCTAAATTTGATTTTATTTTTTCGACATTTGGCATATTGATATTTTGCATTTTCGATATTTCGTAATTTTGAGCTTTCCCCATTTTGTAATTTCGACATATCGACATTTTTTACGTTCGAAATTTTGTAATTCGATGTTTCGTCCGTTGCCCTTTTAGTAGTATATATCTTTAAAAATATTATGGTATTTCGTGTTTTAAAATGCTTAACCCGGCTTGGTATTACCCGCATTTGTTGAGAAAATAAATTTATAAGTAGTTTGTAAACTAACACGAGTTGAGAGCAAATCGGTTTGGAATTGAGAAGCATTGTCTCACTTGTGTTTTTTTAACAGGGTTGGCTAAAAAAGGAATTGCTTTTGGGGAAAAATAATGTCTTTGAGATGTGTTATTTGGGTATATTTTGACCTATATTAGCCATATCATCATCACGTCTGCCCGTTTGTGTATGTCTGTCCATAACATGATAGCTCATAAACCGCTAAACCGATATTTATAAAATGTTATTCTTTTATATTACAATTTTTTGACAGTTTAAAAATTGAAAATATGCTAACTTTTTAATAGAGCATCGCATCCATATGCATATCGATGCGATACTTCATTCAGAATTTAGCTTATTTTCAATTTTTAAACTATTAAAAAACTGTCGTTAGCATTAATGGATTTTGATCAAAACCTGGTTTTTTTTATTTTTACATTTCTAGTCAGCGCAGCAATGGCTAGAGGAAGTCTTGTTTTCGTTGAAATAATAATAATCTTAGCAGTATCGTCGTGACGTGTGTCCAAGTCCGTGTGTGTGTATGTCTGTTCGTAACACAAAAGCTCCTAAACTGCTTAAGCGATTTACATGAAATTTTGAAATAAAATAGTGTACAATAGTATAGTATAGAACTGATTAGATTTTTTGCGAAAATCCATTTATGCTAATTCAATATTCGGTTTTTTAAACTTAGTAGAACACGTTTTTTTCAATAATTTTTGATATTACTAAACACTTCGTAGGAGCTTCCGTTTCTGAGATATTTACAAAAACTTGTTTTAAGGCTGATATGCCGTGGAGTTCACTTGGAGGGTGCTTATGGGCTAGGAAGGTATCAGATCCATTGTGAAGATCATTCATAAAATTACTTTAAGGTATAGGTGTTGCGCGGCTTGTGCTGCGGTTTTATTATAGCAAGCACGACTGAACGGGTGCGCTTGCTTGTGCTTTGCTGATGCAGTGTTCCCAACCTCTCAAGAAAAACAATCATAATACGGTGTTGAAATATCCCTTTTTTTCAATTTTAAAGAGAATTCCAAGGCTATTTAATTTTTGTCTTTCCCTCTCAATGGAAAACCGCCGTTGTGCGGCCCCTGCCGAAAATATCCAATCCTAAAGAACTCTCCGATCTACGACCAATAAGTCTACTATCCATACTGTCTAAGGTTTTAGAAAAAATTATCTATAAACAAATTATCAAATACCTGATTGTTAATAATTTGATGTCACAATGTCAATCTGGTTTTCGGAAGGGGTTTAGCACGGCGACTGCGTTGCTTTTAGTTCTAGATGATGTCATTAACGCTATAGATAAGGGAGAAACGTGCGCACTTGTATTGCTAGACTATAGTAAGGCGTTTGATACTCTTAATCACAACCTACTGTGCGCAAAGCTGACTTACTATGGCTTCAGTACGAGGGCGGTAAGATTTTTCCAGCAGTATCTAGAGGGAAGGAGACAACTAGTTGAGACTTTCGGTAAACATTCCAGCTCCCTAACCGTCGATAGAGGGGTCCCACAGGGATCGATATTAGGACCTTTACTTTTTACCATTTATACCATAGATATGCAAAAAATTATAAAAAATATGCGGATGATTCGCAAGGATATACAAGCTTTAGCAAAGCTGAGGCGAAAACATGCGAAGCATTAATAAATGAAGACTTAGAAGTTCTATTTAAGTATTCGGAGAGTAACGGCTTGAAGCTAAATCCAAAAAAATCAGCACTAATGTACTTTGGAACCAACGCTGACTGGGCTGCGGCGAATCTCAACATTTGCTTGAATAATGAGCGAGTTACTGTTGTCAAAGAATATAAAAATCTAGGTATTATGCTTGATTCGAAATTGAAGTTCCGCAGTCAGGTATTCAAAAGTAGTTCAAAACGCATACTGTTCCCTTCGAAACTTGTTCAAAAATAAATCGATATTTAACAAAAAACGTAAAACTCAGCTTTGCGAATCCTTGGTATTATCACATACTAACTATTGCAATTTTGTCTATGGACCTTGTCTTGATGTAGTTGAAAAATATAGACTTCAAAAAATTCAAAATTCATGCGTTAGGTTTATCTGTGGCATAAGAAGAAAAGATCGCATTACGCCACACCTTAGGGAGCTGGGATGGCTCAGGGTAGAACAGCGGCAAGAATTACATTTTGCAAGTTTCTTGTATAAACTTTTAAAAAATGGAACTCCGTGTTACTTGAAAACTAAACTAAAATTATCCAATTCTGTAAGGCAAAATCGGAGAATACTTTTTCATATTCCAAAACATAAGAGTGCACTATTTAGACATTCCTTTTCATATAATGCTCCTAAGATTTTAAATAGAAATGAATTTCATAAACTTAAAAATAAATCCTTAACATCTTTTAAAAAAGAATATAAAAAGTTTTTGCTACAAGTGGATTTTCATAACTAAGCTAGGAATAAATTTAAAATTTATTGATTATATTACCATTAATTTTGTTTGTACCTATAGGTACTTATTTTTTCTCTAAAATGGGTAGCATTTATTTTTATTGAATTGATAAAATTAAATAGTGATTATTGTTAGAAATTTGGTTATGTTTTTTTTTCTAGTTTTATATGTTAGATATAGTTATTGTTTTTTGTAATTACATTTTTTGTAAAACTCCGTTAATAACAGCTATGCTGAATCTCGCGGAGTATAAAATAAAGGCGTTTCTATTCTATTCTATTCTATTCTATTAAAGGGTAATTTTTTTCGAAAGCATAAGAAATCATATTTGTTAGGTGGTGCTCGTTGGAACATAAACGCGACACTAGTCGAAATAAATTCCCTTATAATCCCTATTCCATAGTAATACAAAAAATTAAACAAGAACAAAAAATATTTTTTTAAATTTTAGATTCCATTAACGGTCCACTGCACCACTGAGGCACAAAATATTTAATTAAATATTTAACACCCTGTAATTTTAACGAGGTGTTTTTTGTATTTTGTTTATAAAAAGTGTAATAAAATAAGTAAAAGGAATATCTAGGAATGTTCTGTATAATTCTTTGCGCGAAAATTAATTTTGTTCCAAATGTGGGCAATAGGTGGTTTTATAATTTTAAAGTTCAAGAGAACCTAATTTGTTAATTTTAACTGGTTCGCAATCCCGAAACATTAAAGCAGGATAATTTAAGAGCTTGCCTTTAAATTGTAAAGCTTTGTGTGAATACATCGTAAACAAGGTTTTAACTGAACAAAATATGTTTTAAATAATAATAATAATCAGCATAGGATTATTATTAATATTAAACATTTATTAAACAATTGTTATGAGCATTTTTATCATCCTAGTTTGCGCAGCAATGGCTAGAGAAAATATTATTTTCGACGAAAATTTTTTTTTGAGATAACGCCGAAAATGTATTATTTGGATGTATTTTGACCTATTTTAGCAATATCTTCATGATGTCTGTTTGTGTGTGTGTGTGTGTGTGTGTGTGTGTAGGTGTGTATGTGTATATCTGGCCGTAACACGATAGCTCCTAAACCGCTAGGTAAAATTGTGTTCGACATATGTTAATGACAGTTTTTTGACTATTAAAAATTAAAAAATTCTAACATTTTAACGTAGCATTTCATCAATGCGGTTTTCAGAATATATTAAATTTAATTTTGCTCAATAATTTATGTTGTAACCAAAAACTTCATAGCAGCTTTAGTTTCTGAGATATTTACAAAAAACTGTTTTCAAGGCTGATATACATACACCGTGTATTTTTTTGCGGTGAATCCCTACCTATTTATCAGTCAAAGCGACTCAAGCGCCCGGAAGTAATGGAGAACTTACATATAAAGTGGAAAAAATTATAATAGGTTAATTTGTCGTAAGTGGTACAAGCAGTGACTACCACTAACTTTAACCATAGTTTATCGTCCATATTCATAATATATTAAAGTAAGGTGACCAAACACACGTTTACATACACAGCGTTAGTTTAATTTTGTCTATAATTTTCAATAATAATAACATACATAAATGACCTGTTCTATATATTTTAATTTACCTGATTGTAATAGTGTTGTATAGTCGTGTTTTATAGTATAAAGTTAATTAAGTTTTCACTTTATTACAAGTAATGTTTTTTATTTGAAAAAAAAAACACGTTTTGCGCGATAAAAGTATCTTATGGGATTTCTGTAATACGTCAAAATTCAGAAATTATGGTGTGTTGTAGACTGATCCTTTCTTATCAAAAGTTCTCATGGGCTAAACTTAAATTAATGACTAGTTTTTGAAATACAGGGTGTTAAAAGGGATAATGTGCAAGAAGCATAATGGCTCTTTAAAGTATTATCTACAGAGTGTTTAAATACATATTAGTCAAAAGTTTTAATGAGAAAGCGGCATTATAGCTTTTTACAAGGCACGACACAGATACACAGTACAAAACGCTTAAATATTTTTTAATTGTATTTAAAAAACGATATTTGCTGAAAAAAAAAATACTCCATATATAATAGTAACATTTCATATATGTTTGGAAACCCCGTTTAAAGAGCTATTATGCCTCTTGAACACTATCACTTCTAACACGATGTATTTCAAAAACTGGAAATTAATTTAGAACTTCTGATGATGATGAACAAAGTATAATCTACCTCATACTAAAGCTTGTTTCCCATTAAAACATTCAACTAATATTTACTTAAACACCCTGTAGATAATGTCCTAAAGGTATAGATTAAAAATAATAAACAAATCGTAAATATATCTAATAGTAACATTGCGTTGATGTTTGAAAAACCCGTCTAAAGAGTCATTATGCTTCTTGGACATTAATACTTTCAACACCCTGTATTTTCAAAACTGGTCATTAATTTAAGTTCGGCTCATGGGAACTTCTGATGAGCATAATATTTTAAACGAACAGATTAAAAATAATAAATAAATTGTAATTATACCCGTCTAAAGAGCAAATATGCTTCTTCGACATTATCACTTTTAACACCCTGCATTTCAAAAACTGGTCATTAATTTGAGTTGGGCCCATGAGAACTTTGGATAAGAAAGGTTTAGTCTACAACATACCAAAATTTCGTGAAATTTGACAAATTACAGATATCCCATAAGAGGTGTGCCTGAGCCTTTATACTTATTTGTAATAACATCTTTTTAACATAAGAAGGATATTATGGTATCAAATAACAATATAATTGAAACAATTATACAGTGCAGATCTAAATATACCCCCTTTTAACTTTTAAACAAAAAGAGATATCGATTTCTGGTAAAAAGTATTTTTAATCGGACTTTCTTTAAGGATATTTGAGCTTAGTGATAGTTACTTCAAACTAACCTAATTTAAAAAATTTGACATAACATCAAAATTTTTAAATTTTGAAAGGTACTTTGATTCTTTATAGAACACATTTAAAATTTTTAAAATCGGTTTAGTTTCCTAGAAGATGTGTTTATTTTTCTTCGCGGTTGACTAAAAAAAGGCAATTTTTTATCAAGCAAAAATTTTTTATTTAAATTGATTTCATTTATCATAAATTAAATTTTTATGCATCTAAGTTATGTAAGAACCTCAAAATAAGTTAAAAAATTTTAATAGGAAAACGTGCCTTGTGATCATTTTTTCAAAACTTTTTACTTTTATTTTTTCTTTATTTTAAATTTATACATAAACAAATGGATTCTTGACGGATCTGATACCTTCCTAGTAAACTTATTTTCAAGTTCTGACATAACTTAGAAGCATAAAAATTAATTGACATCGACTATGACAAATACAATCTATGATAAAATAAATCAATTTAAATTATTTTCTTTGTTTGATAAAAAATTTACATTTCTTAGTCGACCGCGAAGAAAAATGAACATATCTCCTAGGAAACTAAACCGATTTTAAAAATTAAAAATGTACTGTATAGAGAATCAAAATATCTTTCCAATGAGATATTCCATGCCCACCCCTTCCAATTTAAAAATTTTGATGTTATGTCAAATTTTTGACAGTAGGTTAGCTCGACATAACTGTCACTTAGCTCAAATATCCTCAAAATAAGTCCCATTAAAAACGCTTGTTACCAGAAATCGATATCAGTAGTGTAGTAGTGGAGGTTCTGGATATATTTGGTAACATGCCATCCACTTCTCCGAAGTGGATGACCTGTTGCTGAAGAAGTGAACTTGGTATGACATTGGGACTAAAAGAAGTGTGTAAGAAGTTGGGAGCAATGACGTAACAACCAGAGGCTGTTGAAAGGCCCTTTTGGTCAATGAGTTAGGTGCCAATGCGCGAGTAGGTAAAATGGGGTGTTTTTTTAGTTTGAGCTTCACTAGCGTAGCCTGGTCTAGGTAAGTCTTAATGTGAAAAAGGCGTTAATTCATTAAGAATTATTATTCCTGTGTGTTAAAAAATAATAATTTTTAAAAATATTTGTTAAAATTAATCGGGATAGCCTGTGTATCTCTTATCATGTTTATGCAGTTATAGGATAACCTTATGACCCGCACACGTTCCTGTTTTATCTAATACAGCTGGTTACTTATGCTGTACAGGATGTCTCAAAGTAAATAATTCTAAAATAAAAAACTCAAAGTATGTTTTAATTATATATTTTTATTCGTATATATCATATAAACCACACTCATCTCGACCATCAAATTTAAAAATAATTGATTGAAGGTGTTTTTTCACGTCATAGTTTGGATATATTTTCGTATATTCCAGCGCTGCCTCTGTTAATTTACGTTTCCATATTGTAGGTAATAATGGGTATAATGTTGGTAGTTTTTCCTCAATGATGTATCTGCATGAATCAAACCCAAAATATATCCATTCTGCTAACCATTTATAAATATTTTCATAACTTTTCTCTTCTAAAAGTTCTTCTAGTTCAAAGTCAATTTTAGTTGACCAATAATCATATTGAAAGTCCATCTTACTGTGTTCTAAATTTTAATTTACCACGTCTCGTTGTTGTATTTCGGAAAATATTTCCTTGGTTTTTCCCCGGACTTGTATTTCTGCAAATATCACTCAAATATGAAGCAATTTTGTTGCCCGTGCTTATTTTAACTATGTCTACTCTTCCACATGTATCACAGCGAAAATTATGATAAATTGATGGTGCTTGGGAACATTTTCTCATTTCACACACACAACCTATCGCTACGACAGACACAGAAAAACTGATTTATCTAAAACTGTAGATATAGATAATGAACTTACTGCGTTGGTTATTTTATAGTCAACCGTTGAACAGTGTAGATCATCAAAACTTGGTGTTTTTTTTTTAAGTCAACCATATACAATGTTACCAACCTATGAGTGGATTAAACCAAGAATAAAAAAACCCCGTTGCATCTATTGCACCAAAGGAAATCCACATCGACCTGCTGATTGAATTGTAACAAAACACAGCTCTTGTGAACAGAAGAAAAACGAAGAAGTTAAGAAATATATTCAACAAGGCTATCGAGGTTAAAAAGAAGTATCAAAGGTCAAAGGTTACTTTTATTTTAACCTATAAATAGAGGGCTTTATAAGTTGAAACTCTTACTTTCAGAAATAACGCTTTTAAAGATGGTTGAAAATAATAGTATTAATAAAGTGTAGGATGAGATCTCTGCGTCACCAGTTATTACAGAGGACTTTATTGGGTGGTTTTGTGACCATGTGAACTGGGAAGTAATTTGTCGCAAACAAAGATTATCTGATATGTTTATGGCGACCTATATTAATAAGATGCATTGGCCCAATGTGTCTAGATATCAAAATTTAAGCGAAGCTTTTATGCATATGTTTAAAAGCGAACTCTATTGGCCTTTTCTTTGTCGTTATCAACGGATGTATGAAAATTTTATAAGAGAAAATGAATGGCGCATCGACTGGGAATACTTACTAAAGTATCAAACATATCTCTCTCCAGAGTTTTTTGAAGAGATGCGTCAGAAACATATGAAACCAGAAGCGGGAAGAATTTATGAAGATGAGCAAATGGAAGAGTCAACTAATATTCGAAATGGGAAGAAACAGTTAAATGGTACTTCAAAGCTGTATAATAACCCATCAAATTTTAGAATATCATCAATGGGTGGCTCATTTTAGTTATTTAGTAACTGCTATAATTAGAGGATGGTTGTTCCCATTAAATATTTATTCTAAATGTAATTAAATTTTAAGAAAATTAGTAAATAAAATACACCAATAAGTTTTATATATTTTTCTTTATTTAGTACTAAGCAACATTACTTTTATCTATATCCAGCTATTATGTTTATTATCAAATCCTAACCACTTTACAAACACCTTATTTTTGGCACGTTTTAAAATTTTTTCTACTAAATATATATCAGAATATTTTACTTTTTGCAGCTGAATTTCATAGAATCCTCCCTTAATTTCATTTTTACTAGCATCCTCCAATAGGTATGTTACTGGGTTGGTGAGCTGAATTTTCTTAACAGTAAAAATTTCAGTAGACCAATTTGGCATGTATTTCTTATCAAACACACCTCGTAGTTTTGAAATGCGAACATGGTCACCATCCTTGTATTTTGGTTTAAATGTCATCTTTATATGATTATAGACCGTTTTGAGCAATAGTTTTTCATGTTTTTGTCGCACCTCTGAGGGTTTCATCCCTATAGTTCGATGTTTCCGATTGTTATAAATTTGAACAATCTTTGGTAGGATACCATACCATTTGTAAGATCCTTGATAGTTAAATTCTTTCCACATTAGGTTTTTAAGGGTTCGGTTTACCCTCTCAAGAATTTGAGCCTTTTTCTCACTAAATGAACTATAGTGTTTAACCTTGTATTTTTTCAACAGTTTTTCTATAGTCGAATTGTAAAACTCTTTCCCATGATCGGTTTGAAGATGAAGTGGTACCTGTTCTTTAAGCACTTTTTCTATAGCTTTCGACACTTCTTCCCCAGTTTTTGTTTTTAATGGATAGGCATAAACATATTTCGAGAAACAGTTAATAACCACTAAAATGTATTTAAAACCTTTGTTTTCGTTTGCGTACGGTATCATCTCCACAAGATCTGCTTGAAATAGATCATTTAGTGATTTCACAATCACTCTACGTCGTAAAAAATTAATTCTAGCCGGTTTGTGTATTTCATTAACTACTTGTTGCTTAACATCTGTAATAAAATTATTAACCATCTCTGTTCTAAATAATATTGGCTTCTTGCAGCTCCTCAACTATATAGTAGATTTCGTTTGTGTGACCTGTGTTGCCAGCTGTCTGAGATGCTAATAATAAACGTAACCGTTGTACAAGTTCATTAGGATCATCCCAGTACACGTACTCTATAGGACTATTGGAGTACTCCATTTCCTCCTTTAGATCTCCACCTTTATATGTGTCACTAAACAGTTTCTTAAATTTTGTTGAGTAGCTATCGGTTATCACATCTCCAGAGGACTTATGATGTTTTCTGTTTGCATAGGTGTGTTCAATAATGTCTCGAAAGGCGTCTGCGTCATCTTGGGTGTACTTTGTAGGCATATTTTTTCGAAAGAGTAATTTGTACAAACCATGTGTACCTTTATAGCGTTTACCTTCTATAATTAAATCAGCTCCATCAAATTCAATTTTCGAATCACCAATATAAAAATTGTCAATATCATCTCGCCGTACACGAAACTTGGAAAAATAATTTTGTGGGTCAGAAGGCACGGTGGATGGATCATCTAAAAATTCTTTAATATAGCTTGCAAGTGAAGGATGAAACTGACTGTAGTAATCATTCTCGGATTTATTCATCAAGTCTCTAAGTCGTCCGTTATCAAACTCTTCTTGCTTTCTGGCCTCATTCTGTGTAAAGTTCTCTGCTGCATCTTTTAATACTGCTTTTCTCAAAAAGTAACCACTTGTGGTGGGATTATTTGGTTTTTTAGCACTTAAAGAAAAATTTAATTTTCGTTTAGCTCTCTTTTCGGTTGTCGGTGTTGTAGGATTTGGGTTTCGAGGAGTTGACTGGACTAAGTCTTGTATGTAAACGCTTGGTTCAGGCATCTGTTTTTCATCTTCTTCTGCTCTGTTATTATCAAAATTCTTATGAAAAACCGATGAAGTTTGCAGATCTTCAAGTTCTTCCTGTTTTTCTTGTTGTTGTTTTTCGTTTTCTTGCTTGATTTTTTGAGGAGTTGTCAATCTGGGTGATAATGAAGGTATATTGACCAGTTTCGGAGGCTTTTTATCGGTTAAACTAGATTCAATATTTTCCAAGTGTTTTGTAATGGGTTGAAATAGGTTAGCCTGTGAAATCTGACCCTGTTTTAACAAATTTAATTTCTCACGTATTATTTTTCTTTTAGAAATTAATTGTTTCTTTAAGTTTTTTTCACCACCACAAACAATTTTTATGTTTGTTAGCTCGCGGTTAGAAAAACGATAACTGCAATGGACTGTAAATATTTTAATTAAATGAAGCGCGAACAAACATAAATATATTGATATGAAATTACGAAATAATCAAACGTCCATAGGTTAATTGTTATGCCACACAACGGCAATCAGAAACACAGGCACTCACCAGTTTGCAGCCAATTTCTCCACGTTCCAAGGGGCCCCTGAATGGATCTAATGATGTCACCACGTAGCTGAAGGGCTGAAGTTTCTAGATCTATGCTTCAGTACACCAAAATCGAGCACTTTCAGGTGTAGAAATTTGAAAATAGTTGGAGAACGAAATTAACACGCCATTTCTCGAGGCGATTGACAAAGGATCTCACTGGTTGTTGGTGCGCATGTCCAAATACGTGAAATGCGCTCTGTCCTTCATCCAATTGTGTGGTTTTAAAAATATGTAAACAACCGCGAAATTTAGCGGGAGCTAACATAACTGCCCTCCAAAACACACAATTTTAGAATCTCAACCGGACAGATATAAATATAAGAAAAATGATCGACCGATAAATATAAATGAATGAAAACAGATAAGTATCGTAAGTTTATTTAGAGATAACGAAATCCCGAAAAAGGCAAAACAAACAAACAAAAATCCAAAAAAAATAAAAATAAAGAAAACCTATTGTAATACCCGGTAATAGGTAAAAAATTAAAATTACTTTTAATTTGGCAAGAGGCACAGTTTTACAACTGGCCGCTTATAAACACCGGTAACCGTTTGTACCGTCGCAACACGTACCTGACCGTCCCCGCCGGGATGCAGTTCGATGACCCGACCGACCGGCCATTTCAAAGGTGATTGAATGTGATCACTTGTTATGATAACCAAATCATTTAATTTGATATTTGGGGACGAATCAGCCCACTTGTGTCGCTGTTGTAGCGTATGCATATACTCTATAGAATACCGTTTCCAAAAATCATTATGTAGTTTTTGGATTAGTTGCCATCTCGAGAGCCGATTTAGGGGAACCTCGGACAAATCTGACTCCGGAATTTCTGAATTAAGGGGTTCAAGTGTCAAAAAATGCCCAGGGGTAAGAGGTTGAAGATCGTGTGGGTCTGAAGAGGCAGGAGATAAAGGGCGACTATTAAGTACGGCTTCTATGCGACAGGTAAGGGTGGACATCTCCATGATAGACAACGGTCGCCGACAACTCGAACAAAGTGAGTTCTAAAACTTTTGACGCCAGCTTCTGCCAGGCCATTGAAATGTGGACTGAGAGGAGGTCCCAGATGCCAACGAATAGAAAGTCTGGTGGCAGCACTTCTTGCGTATTCAAGTAATTGGTGACGAAACCCTATAAAATTACTGCCTTGATCTGACCAGCATTGCGTCACGCTTCCACGTCTGGAAATGAATCGATGGAATGCACCTACGAACCCTTCGGTGGACAGTTCCATGGTTAATTCCAAATGCACGCAATGTGTGGCCGTACAGACATACGATTTGAAAGCTTTACCACGGTAACGATGAGGAATCACAAAGAAAGGTCCACAAAAGTCGATAGCTACACTCGAAAAAGGTTTAAGTTGATTGATTCGATGAGCGGGAAGTGAACTCATTATGGGCGGTCTATAGGGTTTAAGGTTGATTCTAAAACATTGCAAGCACTTGGATATGGTTCCTTGAATTGCCCGTCTGGCAGATAATATCCAAAATTGCTGTAAAAGCAGATTATGTAATGTTTTAAACCCAGGATGAAGGTATTGTCGATGAGCGGACTCGATAAGAAGAGTAGTTAAACGATGGTTACTCGAAAGTAAGACGGGGTGTTTTGCAGAATAAGACAAAAGGTCAGATTTTTGTAATCTGTCACCGACTCTAATGATATTATTTTCATCAAGAAAAGGTGAAAGTTTTCGGAAAGGTTTCGGTATTGGTTTATCCTTAGATAACGCGGAAAAAAGCTCAGAAAAACAAGAACCTTGAACGCGTTTGATAAGAAGGTATAACACACTTTGCATCTCACCGGTGGTAGGAAAAACAATATTCTCAAAAATAACTTTTTGGTCCGGCGGCTTAGTGGGTTTTTGATAGGAATGGTTTTGAAAAAAGTTAACTATTCGAAGGACATAACAAATGATACGTTGAATTTTTGATATAGATGAATATTTGATAAGAAGCTGATCTAAGAAGTTGACATCAATTATCGCATTTCAACAGACCTTTGGCTTTTCCTCCAGATTAATATCTCCGAAATCAATCGGCATTTTTGATTTATGAAAATCGGGCCATTCGTTTTCGGGAGACCACAAAAACGACGGTGCGTTCCACCACATGTCATGTGACATGAGCTGTGAAGGGGTGGCCCCTCGTGACGCAATATCGGCTGTATTTAAAGCAGAAGGAATGTAGCGCCATGAGTTTGAGGGAATGATTTCTTGGATTCTACTGACTCGATTTCCAACAAAGGTTTGCCAGCGATTAGGAGGGGATGAAAGCCAATGCAATACGACTTGCGAATCGCAGAAAGTAACGATATTTGTAAAAGCTATTTTTCCTTCATAGCTAGATAAAACGAAGCAAATTAATTCGCTTTATAGCCAAATTTTTGTGACTTTATAGGCGCGACCCTAGATTTTGCAGATATGAGAGAAACAGATATATTATTTTCCACTTCTACACGAAAATATACGACGCCTGCGTAGCCTCGAATTGAAGCGTCACAGAAGCCGATGATTTGACAGGTATTGGTTTTTGACAGTTTGATTTGTCGGGGTAATTGAAAATTGGAAAGAAGCGGGAATTCAGAACGAAGTTTGTTCCAAGAGTCGATGATAGAAGAATCTGGTTCTTCGTCCCAGCCTATTTTTGATATCCACAACTGTTGCAAAATAAATTTTGCTTGTAGCAACAAGGGACAAAGAAAACCTAAGGGATCGAAGATTGTTCCTATGATAGATAAAATAGCACGTTTGGTTGGGAGTTTGTCCTTCATTCGGCATTGATAAGAAAAAATGTCGTTTTTTGGATGCCATTAAAGTCCTAAAACTTTGATAAAGTGGGGTTCCTCCTTGTCGAAAGAGAGGGCATTTGACGATCGGATTCTGGCAATGTTGCCAATAACTCAGAACAATTGCTTGCCCATTTTTTAAGTTCAAATCCTCCCGACTTCAACAAATCATTGAGTTATGTTTGAAGGGAGAGAGCTTCAGAAAGCGAAGGGCTAGTTCCCAAGATATCGTCGATATAGATTGACGTTTTTAGAACAGTACTAGCCATAGGAAAACGTTCCTTTTCTCTCTCTGCCAGCTCATTTAAGGTACGCATGGCTAGAAAAGGTGAGCATGTCATGCCAAAAGTGACAGTAGAAAGTTCCCAGACTGAAAGTGGGTCCTGTGGAGAAAACCTCCACAATATCCTTTGATAAGGACGGTGATAAGGATTGATAAGGACTTGACGGAACATCTGTTTGATGTCAGCAATGTAGGCAATAGGATTAAGACGAAACGTAAGGAGTAAAGAAGCAATATCTTTTTGAAGTTTCGGTCCCGATAACAACGTATCATTGAGACTAACTAATATTTTTTGGGGTGACTGCCGAACAATCCCAGACTACCCTTAATTTTGTTCTTAAGCTTTCCGGCTTTAGTACGCAATGATGTGCTAAAAAACACGATACGTCGACCTTTGGTTGACTAGATAAAACTAAACTTATATGATTAGAATCGATATAGTCTTGCATGAAACATGTACAGATCAGGATTTTTGATTAATCTATTTTCTAGAAGTAAAAATCTACGATAAGCTTGCGGATAAGTATTTCCTAGGTCAGGGTTTATTTTATCTTTAAACGGAAGATCTACCATGAATCTACCGCTCGGTTGCCGTACTACACTAGCAGTAAAAATTGATTCTGCTTGTTTTTCTTCCTTTGATAAGATTTGTTTTTTAGGCAAATGTTCGATTTCCCAAAACCTAGGGAGATTGACCTCTAAAGGAGGTGAATGACTCGTTAAAAAACAACTGGTTCGTTCCGTAAGACTACCTACTTCGTCAACTTTTCCCATGACGACCCAGCCAAAGATAGTTTCAAGGGCTGAAGGTTGCCCTATTTGTCCAAGAACCCTGCCCTCCTTGAATATCTGTGCGAATAGCTCGCAACCAATAACTAGGTCCACAGGTCTAGATTTGAAATAAGATGGGTCGGCAAGTTTAAGGTTTTCCAAGTGTTTCCACTACTTATCGTTCAAAGAGAATGTAGGCATATTGGAACATAGTTGTGGAACAACAATTGCTTCGAAATTAAGTAAAGGAGTGACTTGTCCTTGTGGCTTAATGTGACATTGAACGAGCCCTTTGGAAGTAAAAGGAGACATCTGATTTAATCCGAATATTTCAGTGGTGTAACTTCGCCTAGGAAGATTAAGACGCTGAATACACTTTTCACTGATGAATCCTGTCTGTGATCCAGAATCAAGCAGTGCCCTTACAGGTTGAAAATTTCCGCAACCGTCCATAACATCTATTATGGCGGTGCATAAAAGAAAGGTACCTGAAGGTCCTGAGGTATTTAATGACACATTAAGATTATTGACAGGGGGTGTGTGAATGACAGGACTAGTATCTTGGCTTCCAGACTCTTGATTAATTTCTAAGATATGAGTTAAAATGTGGTGCCTTTTACTATTGCAAATCCTGCATGAATATTTGGATTTGCACGTATCTACCCCATGCAAGGGATGAAAACACGCCAGACATAATTTTTTCTGCTTGGCGAAAGATAGGCGCTCGATAGGTGAGAGATCAAGAAATGTTTGACATTTCGAAAGCACGTGACCTTGATTACACCGGAAACATTTTATTCCCGTACTTGAATTAGTTGAGGTGCCAGCCAGTCCTATAAAAGGCGAATTGGATGATTTATAGGTAGGCTTTTGCCCAAACTGATTTCGCATAGAATTTTGATAGGTAGGCTTTTGCCAGACTGATTTTGCATAGAATTTGATTTTTGATAGATAGGCACCTTTTTGGGTGCTGTTGATTGAGGAAGTGATTCCAAAACTTTACATCTTTTTTCTAGAAATTGAAAAAGTGACTGAAAAGTGGGAATTTCGGTATTAGTATTGGCGTGAATCATTTCGAAATTTGAATGCGTCGGAATATCCAATTTTTCTAACAAAATGAAAAAAATAATAAAGTCCCAACTGTCAACGTCAAAGTTAAGTGATTTTAAAATTTCTAGGGATTCAGAAAAGGTGTCAATTAAGTTACGCAATTCTTTAGCTGACTCGTTTTTTTAGGTGGAGTTCATAATTGAGCTTAAAGCATCATTTGCGAGGTCTCGCTTGTTTTGATATCTATTGACTAATTTGTCGTAAGCAATTTTATAATTTTGATCAGATAAGCTAATCCCTGATATCAATTTTAAAGGCTCATCCTCGAGATATGAAAATAAATATTGAAGTTTTCGAACGTTACTTAGACTTTGATTTTGATCTATAATGTTATTAAAAAGATCGAAAAAGCTTGGGCATAATTTTTTATCACCTCGAAATATGGGAATAACTAACTTTTTGAGTTTTGGAGTTTCAGATTCGTTTTGTCGAACATATGATCCCGAAAGGGTTGGGGTCTCAACCGGAAATATTTTAGAGTAAACCCCCTTACACGCATAAAAATATTTACGAGCTTCTGAAAGGATCGCATCCTGCGTTTTAAACTCCTCGTCGTCCGAGTCGTCTATCAACATAATGACGTCATTATGTGCCAGCATGCATTTATCGAAGGTTTCATCCAAATCGGAATACCTCACTTGAAACTCGTTTCTCGCTTTTTCGTCCTTTGCCGCGGTCTGTGAAAACACATAACACTCGGTTATCGCAGATAAAAAACCCTTGCGTTTTTGCACGGCTTTTTTGACAGACATGATTTTACCTTTGAAATGACGAAATTGTCGGTAAATATACAATTAACGCTGAATTAATGCTTCTGAAATAGAAAAATGACGAATTGTCGAAAATATGCACTAATTTATCGCAATTGATGAAAATTGTTTTAAATATCGAAATGATATGGAACAGATCTAATCACAGAAATGTCGGTAAATATACAATTACCGCTAAATCAATGCTTCTGAAATAGAAAAATGACGAAATGTCGAAAATATGCACTAATTTATCGCAATTGATGAAAATTGTTTTAAATATCGAAATGATATGGAACACACCTAACACACTAAACATTTGTTTTGTTTGTTTTGAATGCTTCGTTTTGTTTACTGAATGACCACGCGATACGTTACCATAGCAGCGGACCAAAAACAGGTACTGCGCCGACACCGTGGCGCGAGCGAAAATCTCTCTCGCTTCAACACGATTGGCAAAATTCAAGGCCGCCTTGTTTTCGGCGTGAAACTAATGGCCGACCTATTAATACCGTGGTATGGAGTAAATTTAAAATAATTCGGCTCGAAAGGAACACTAATGTTAGCTCGCGGTTAGAAAAACGATAACTGCAATGGACTGTAAATATTTTAATTAAATGAAGCGCGAACAAACATAAATATATTGATATGAAATTACGAAATAATCAAACGTCCATAGGTTAATTGTTATGCCACACAACGGCAATCAGAAACAAAGGCACTCACCAGTTTGCAGCCAATTTCTCCACGTTCCAAGGGGCCCCTGAATGGATCTAATGATGTCACCACATAGCTGAAGGGCTGAAGTTTCTAGTTCTATGCTTCAGTACACCAAAATCGAGCACTTTCAGGTGTTGAAATTTGAAAATAGTTGGAGAACGAAATTAACACGCCATTTCTCGAGGCGATTGACAAAGGATCTCACTGGTTGTTGGTGCGCATGTCCAAATACGCGAAATGCGCTCGGTCCTTCATCCAATTGTGTGGTTTTAAAAATATATAAACAACCGCGAAATTTAGCGGGAGCTAACAATGTTTTCTTCTGACATTTTTATCTATGTTATCTCTACAAGTGTGTTAACACTAGTAACACTAAGCAGTATTTGAATCTAAAGATATATAAAGTTATCAAAACGATACCTATATCTTCCCTTATAAATATCACAATCTTTAAAAATTGTCAAAAAATCATACGGTTTTTTCCAGCAATATGCACACATCTTTTGAAATTCATCAAATGTCATATCAGTGCCAATATGGTTGGTGTATATATGTTTTACATTTAGTAAATCTTGTTTGTATAAAATTCAAACGTTGGCATTGTCTCTTATTAAATGTTTAGGTATTTTTGCATATGTTTGAGACAGATAGAAACTGTCAATATTATTATGTCGACCCATACTAAAGTAGTCACGCATCACATCTTGTTTATCGCAGGCTACGTCATCAAATATAAAAATGGAAAACGGATTTGCTTTGATTGCTGATTGGATGGAGGAATTATGTTTTCGCCACTGTTGTAAGCATAGTACCCTATTCCTTTAATGGGTTTTAATAGATTCTCCAAATATAAATACTTTAGTTGGTATAGACTTTTTGAATACACATACACATTTTTAAACTTTAAACCGTTTGAATGTTCCAAAACACTCAATATAAGGTTGGTTTTTCCACAGTTTGATGGGCCCACGATAAGACATCTAATAGATGATGGAAACAGGAAACCATGTCTTGATGTAGTACTTGCATTAATATCATGGTTTTTAACTTCTAAACGCACTTTTTGTTTAACAATCTTTTTCATTTTCTATAGAAATATTATGTCAACTCAACAATGTTGAACTGGTAATGTATAAAAAAGTAAAGACTCTGCTTTTTATTTAGTCTAAAGTGAAACGCTATGAAGTACTATGTTAGTTCAAACGTTAAAGGGCAAGGGTTGTTAAACAGTGCTATAAATAATCTGCCCTTCGAAATGCATATCCCAGGGTTTTCTTATTGTGGACCTGGGACTAAGCTAGAGAAACGTTTAGCCAGAGGGGATAAAGGTATTAACCAGCTTGATATGGCATGCAAAGATCATGACATTTCCTATTCAACTAATATGGAGTTGACCGACCGTCATGAGGCAGATAAAGTTTTAATGAGAAAAGCTTTAGAACGGATGCGAGCAACGGATTCAGGCTTGTATGAAAAACTGGCTGCTTCTGGTGTGGCTGCTGATATGGGTACTAAGCTAAAACTAGGGATGGGTATGGTAAATAATGTATCAAAAAGTGATCAAGTGCCACGTTTAAAGGCAGTGCGTCAGTGCCTAAATATGATTCAACGTGGGATAAAGATGACAAAAAATTATTTAGGCTCTCTTGAAACTCTAGAGGGTCAAATTAAAAATCCATTACAAACAACGAGAAAATCGTCATCATCTAAACCAAGAAAACTACGGTTAAAAAAAGTAAAAAAAGATGAACCTGAAACAGAAGCTATGGAAACTAATTCACCCCCTTTACATAAAGAACCAACATTGTTAAGAGTCAAAAGAAAGAGAAAGTTAAGCGACTCGGTGGATATTCCTTTTAAATTACCAAAATTTTTAAAAGTCAAAAGAAAGAGAAAGTTAAGCGCTTCGGTTGATGTTCCCTTTAAATTACCAAAAACCGACACAACTGCTGTTTTGAGTGAAGGACCATTGGAGCAGAAGTCACTAAAGCGGAAACTAAGCATTGATGGTGAAGAAAATGACAATATGCAGAGCAACATTAAAAAACCAAAAGTTATATAAATCTTAAACACCTTCAAACACACATATTAGTTGCTTTCATTCTTGTGTAAACTTTCAAGGTAGTAACATAATTCTTAAAAAATTAGTAAAACGAGAAAATCAAGAAAACCTATAAAAAGTAGAAAAACATCAACTTTTAAAAAAAAGAGGGCACGAATTGTAAAGAAAAAAATCAAAACGTTGAGTTTCAGTCAAGCAACAAAAAAGATAAAGGATAGATTAAAACAACGAAAACCACAAGACTTTGAAACTGCAGTCAAAGTTGCTCTCAAGATAGCGGAAAAAAACAAAGGAAAAGTACGACCTGCACGAATAATAAAACTACCAAAAAAGGGTGGTTTTTTGCCTCTAATACCAATCATGGCGACTCTCTCTGCCCTTGGTGCTTTAGGAAGCGGCACCGCAGGAATAGAGAAAGCCATTTATGCTGCTAAATCTGCAAATCAACAATTGCAAGAGGCTCAACGACATAACCAAAGTATGGACTCCATTGCTATGGGTAAAGGATTATTTCTCAAACCATATAAACTAGGAATGGGTCTTTTTTTACACAAAGGTGGATGTCAAAAAACAAAAACCTAAAGTTTTTCAAGAAAACTTTACCGATTTCACTACCACAGCGAGCTCTTACAAATATTGACCTAAAAACTTATACAAAGCTGTTAAAAATTAAACATTTTAGAGGTGTGTTTATGAGAGATGAACTATAGTCCTTGCAATACCCCAAGTCCCTTTGCTATCCTTTTTTATTTTTCTGCTATAAAGAAGACAGAAAATAGCTTCGAAAATCATTGTTGGCCCCAGATTGCAGTTGGCAGTTGCAAGCCTGTCTGTCTATCAAAGCTTAAATTGACAATGAAAGTAAACTTTCAAAACAAAAATTTTTTGTCAAGTAGTCAAAATATTTTGTAAAGTAGATATTTAGAAGTATTCGCATATTCTCAGAAAAATAGTCAAGAAAATTGGCGACAAAGATAAACTGTTCATTCGAAAATCCCACGCTTTTTTCGATCTTCAGTCCCATCCGTGATAACTATAGAGCAGAATTTCAAGAAACACAGTAATGACAAAAAGTATGAAGACTCTTTGATGCCCTTCAAAACAACGCATTTAAAAAACTAATTCAAAAAGTTTGTAAAACTACTGTTAAAAAAGATTTATAAAACAAGAAGACTGAGAAAATGAGCTAAATTGGTGTCGTTCCTCTCGTCATAACTGAAGATGGCAGTTCATGAGATGGAGTTTTTTGGACGATGAGAATAAATTATTTTTGCCTAGTTAGTTTTTTAGTTAGATTTTTAGTTTTTCGACTGGTTTTATTTTATTTTAAGAAAATAAGTTTACAAAACCATACAAATAAAGCTTAGTATAATAATTTTCGTCTTTTGATTTGAACTTAATCTTATGAGCAGTTCTACTGCAACATTTTAAACTTGGTAATTAGTAATACCCTCAATATAGCTATTTCAAGTTTAAATATGGTGTCTAAAATATATTTTTTAATTCACTCACAAAGATTCTGTCTCAATACTGTTTTTGTTAAAATTCCCAAAGCCTCTGCGGTTAAATCAGTTAGGAACTTTATATTTTTTAAAAGATCTATGTGTCCACCATAAAAAATGTGAGATTTTCATATGAACAACTTTGGATTTTGATAACAACCAGTATGCTATTCTATATGAAATGTATGCCCAGTTTCAAAAATCCTATTATTACCACGATCAAAGCGAACCTTGCTTTGACCCGATAAGCTTTAAAAATGATGCTCTACTGGTAGTTATCGACTGCTCTCGACAGAGTGAAGACGTGCTCAAAGGTGGTGCAGTTGACATTAGAATTGAGTTTGAAACGAAAAAAGCTGTACCTGATAAAACTATAGCCTACTGTTTAATATTGCACGATCGACTTGTGAAATACAACCCTCTAACCAGTACCGTAAGGGTAGTTTAAAGAAAAAAAAATGTTTATTTTGGATGTGCAAGGTTTCCAGCACAAAGACACTGAATTTATATGTAAGGAAATAGCTATATTAAACACCCATACTAATGAAGTTCGGCACCATATCATTAATTTACCCATAAAGTCCATCTGGTTACATCAAGACTTTAAACGTCAAGCTGAATGGAATACAAACAAACTTCATGGTATAAATTGGGACACTTTTGATTTTAGTTATTTACCATTTGAAAACCTCGCTTTATTTATTAAGGATTTAATTCAAAATGAAACTGTGTTTGTAAAAGGAAAGAAAGTTTGGTTATGTAATTTAGTTAATAATAATGTTGTAGATTTATATGACTTGGGATGTCCCAATATTAAAAAATAAAAAAATTATTGTAATGATAAGTTTCACTGTGAAATGCATAATAATAATTATTTAAATTGTGCTAGAGAAAATGTAATTTTGTTAAATAGATGGTATATAAATAAAAAGCATATTCACTTTTAACCTTTTATTTATTTATTTATATTATATTTATAAAACCACTATCCCTACTACCTACTACTACTAAATTACACTACTATTCTTTAAATTTTTTAGGTGAGTAAAACTGACATACTAAAATATCTCAAACTTTGAGGTTGAAAAACAATTTTTGAATTATGTGTTCTTAAATTGTATTTGTTATATCTCGCTAATGTTGTTTTGTTCAACTTTATTGGTTCTGTTATATTAAATTTTAAAAAATGTAAATAAAAATGGTTTTTCAAGAAATGTAAATAAAATCCTACTTTGCAAACACCTAAATCAAAACGATTTAGAACACTAAATGTAAATTGTTCAGAATTTTGACATTTTACAGAAAATTCGTTAAGAAAAAATATATTTATATCAATAAAAAAAAACTGTCAGATTCACTTAGTTTTACTTTAACCCTATCATGGTTTAGTGGGAGTCCTGATCAAACACTGCGTCCTACAAGGACACCTGGCAAAGATGAGAATGAAGGAGGACGCGACGTGCGAGCGATGTTGGGCCGAGGACGAGACCTCGGCGCATTTTCTCTCATCATGTGAAGCATACAAGGAGGCAAGAAGAGAGGTATTCGAAGAGGAGGCCTTTGAGACGGAGGACCATCTGAATCTGAGGTGGCCCTATATTCTGGCCTTTGTACAGAAGACGGGCAGATTCCTTAGCGAGGGAAGGACGCAGTAGGGGGGATGCCCGGGGGTTGGCGAAAAGGGCGCTTCATGTGCCTAGTCGCCAGGCCTAGAGCCTACCCCACACTACTACTACTACTACTACTACTACTATCATGGTTTGAAAAAAAAGGATATGGAGAATGTGGGTAACGAATTGGTAAACCAAAGCGGTTATCTCCTTCAACAAACAGATCGATATCTGTATATCGATGTTTGTTGAAAAAGATAGCTTACAAACCCGCCAGCTATACAACACCTTTTCCCACTTTCATAATACACCATTTTCATTAAAGTTTTTACTGTCTCTAAAATTTTATAGTATTTGTAAGAAATGTTTTTGGGGGCATCTACCATTAAGAAGAAAATATTTTTAATGTCAGCTATACTCACCTAAAAAGAAATAAAGAATACTTAAAAATACTTAAAAATACTGAGACAAAACATCGTCTATAATTATTGGTTCTGAGGGTGGTGGTGGTTGGAACTCCACCCTCTTTCGTTTATTTTTTACCTGTGCTGATGGTGGTGGTTGTGTTTTCGATGATGATGGTCCTTGTGTTGATGCTGTTGTCGGCGTTGCTGGTAGGTTGAATTTATATTTTTGTATCACTTGTAAATAAAGATTTAAATCATCTTGAGATTCAAACGGCATCCTTGCCCTAATGTATCTAATAGGTAGTTCCCCAATTTTGCTTAATAACCTTTCGGAATTCGGGCTATAGTCCAAATTGGTTACTACCTTCTCGCTCATTATCTTGGACTTGCCGTGCTCTCTAAAAATTCAAAAACAAAAAGGAATTAGGGGTTTAAAGTGCAGGTACCATAAAATATACTAACAATGTAAGTTGAATTTTTTAATAACATATTTTTTGGGGTTGTGTAAATAATTGTATTTAAAATAAAATAAAATAAAAAATTACACTATTTTTAGGTACTCAAAACTATTTTGCCATAAATAAAAAAACTTAAAACGTACACCTCTCTCAGAGAAAATTCTGGTTTCGACGACCAAAAAATAAAACATGATGGGGTATTCATTTTTTTTTTTTAGTTTTTAAAAATATTGATTACTGACAAGTTTACACTGAAGTAAGAACTTTTGATGTTTTGTTTAGCCAAAGGCATTGGCTTTTATACCACTTTGATGATGTGATGCTTACATCATAAGTTCATCCTAATCAAAAACGTGGCCCAAAACGTAATCAAAAACTGGTAATAGAAAAGTTGTTCAAAACAATAATTAACTTACCGTTAATTTAAGCGGTAACTTTAAGACACATAAAGAACAACGAAATCATTACTTTCTGTCAAGATTGTCAGTTTAACCCAATCAAATCGTTTCTTTAAAACACATTTAAGTTGTATGATATCTAGTTTTTTCATTGTGAATACCGTATATGCAAAAGTACTAAAAGTCTCTAATATTATACCCTTTCAAATAGTAATTTTTGTTCCACCACTGTATGTTTTTCTTCTCTGCCACTGGAAAGATAAACATTTTTACAAAATTTTCTAAACATTATGTTTTAGTTTAATTGAAAAAAATGACGATTTTTATAGACTCATGGCGCGGGTTACATTGTATCACATCATACGTCATTCATGTTTTTCTTGTGGAATTTTCCATTCTTTAATTATACGGGTGAACAACGTATGAATTCATTCTGACAAAGAACGTTGTTCATAACATATCTTGCACAGTTGAATATTATAGAAAAAATGAGTTCCCAGAGTTTTGATGTGTTGGTGTCTGAGTCTGTAAAAAAGGTTGAACAGGTGAGTAGACTGGTGAAAACAAAAGAGGAATTTAATTATTGGATAGTTTTTCTTCTAAATTTAATTTCAACCGTAAAAAGTTGTGTAAAAAATAAACTTGATTGTGTACAAAACTTTTCTAAATTAGAATCGAATTTGGCACTTTTAAAACAATATTTAATATTACTAAAAAATAAAAAAAGAATTCATTTTGGCAAAACTAATAGGGTGAGGTCGTTAAAAAAAAATTTGGTTTGGGAAGATGTTGAAACGTGCTTTGGTGGTAGAATTAGAACAGGTATTATCACTAATTTTACCATTAAAGACCCCAAGATTTTCTTTAAAAAGGCGTTCAAGAGTTTTTCAAGTCAAATTAAAAAGTCACTTAAACATTCAATTTTAAAAGTTAATGTCATTTTTTGAAGGTACTACGCAAACTGATGTGAAGGTTTTTTCTACGAGAAACAGTATAATAGATCAAACACCAAATTTAAAAAAATGGTATGAGGAAAACGTTTCTCAAAAAATATTAACCAAAATGGAGGATTTTCAAGAGCGAGATTCTGGTTGGGCGCTGTATGAAATTCTTCATCTTAAGGTTAATATTAATAAACACACCCCCATCAACTGTGGTGACTCAACTTATGTTGAGTCACCGCAGTGGATTAAAAACACCAAGGGGGTGATCAATATTCAAAATAAAGATAATTATTGTTTTCTTTGGTCTATTGTGGCTGCTTTACACCCTGCTGCTCATAATAGGACTATAACTTACTCGTACCCTCATTTTAGTCAGGTGGGACTGAATTATGAAGGTTTGGAATTTCCTATGCGACTAAAAGACATTTCAAAATTTGAGAAACTTAATAATTTATCAATAAATGTTTTTGGAGTTGAAAAGAATGAAATCCTACCTCTCTGTTTAAGCAAATCAGATTTTTCCAAACGAATTAATTTACTTATTTTAACATGTGGTGATGATGATGATGTAGTTGATAGTGAAAATGAGATAGATGTAGATTCTGAAGATTTTGAAATTCTCCAGCCCAATAAAAGGATCTATCACTTTGCCCTAATAAAAAATCTTTCACGTCTTATATCAAGTCAGGTGGGTAGACAAAATCATAAAAAATGGGTGTGATAGATGTTTAAATTGGTTTGTTTCTGAGGCAGTGCTGCAAAAGCATTATTTAGATTGTAAAAATTTAAATTTTACCAAACTAACTCTACCAAAGAAAAATGACGACATTTTGAAATTTACAGAATTTAAAAATAAAGAGCAAGTTTTACAATTTTTGCTGATTTAGAAAGTTTGTTGGAAAAAATTGACAACGATGATAAAAGTGCATCATCACCATCGAATACACAAAGAATTCAACACAATATTCCTTTTGCGATTGGGTATTATGTGAAATGTTCATATGATAACTCGCTCTCCTATTATCATCAAATTGTAGGAAATGATTGCATTTCACGCTTTACTCATGAGCTGAAAAGAATAGCGGAAAAGTTCAGTAACATTTTTTCAAATATTGTTCCATTAAAACCGTTAAACACTATGGAAAATTTGATTTTAATAATGCAACCCATTGTCATCTGTGAGAAGGCTTTTCAAGAGGGAGACAGAAAACATTTAGATCATTGTCACTTGACGGGAAAATATAGGGGAGCAGCTCATCCGGGTTGTAATTTAAATTTTAATGATTCACACAGTGTTCCTGTAGTATTCCACAACCTTTCTGGTTATGATAGCCATTTCCTTATAAAATCTTTAGCAAAGGATGTAGAGGGTAGAATTCAACTTCTCCCTGTAAACAAGGAAAAATATATTTCGTTTACTAAATACATTGAAGGCACCAAAGTAAATTTTCGTTTTATTGATTCTTTTCGATTTATGCCTTCCGCGTTAGACAAACTAGCTTCATATTTAGATGATTCCAAAAAGACAATTTTAAAAAGTTTTTACAAGGAAGAGGAAAAATTTAAATTAGTTACTCGTAAGGGTGTCCTGCCCTATGAGTATCTCGATTCTTGGGAAAAGCTACATGAAACTGTTGTTCCTCCTAAAGACGCATTTTATAGTACTTTGGAAGGAAAAGGTGTTTCAAATGATGAATACAAAAGGGCACAAACAATTTGGAATACCTTTAATATTAATTCGCTTTTGGAATATGCGCTTTTTTACACGAAAATTGATGTAATTTTGTTATCTGAAATAATGAGCTCGTTCCGTGACATCTGTCTCTCCACCTATAAACTTGATCCGCTTCATTATTTTACCAGTCCAGGATTGGCCTTTTCAGCCATGCTTAAACAGTGTAAAATAGAGCTACAACTTTTAACTGATGTTGATATAATTATGTTTATAGAAAGAGGGATAAGAGTTGGAGTTTCACAGTGTTCAAACAGATATGCCAAAGCCAACAATAGGTACATGGAAGAGTCATACAACCCCAATAAAGAAAACATCATATTTAATGTACTATGATGTTAATTCACTTTATGGCACAGCTATGACTTTACCATTGCCCTATGGTGGTTTTGAATGGGTTCATAACAATTCATTCACTGAGGAGGATATATGTAATATTTCAGATGATAGTCCCATAGGGTACATTTTTGAAGCAGACATTTCATACCCTGCTAACCTATTTGAAATACATAAAGACCTTCCTGTCTGCCCTGAACATCGAGTGCCACCCAACTCAAAAAGTAAGCTACCCAAACTGATGACTACACTTTACAATAAAGAGCGATATATCATCCATTATCGTAACTTAAAACAGGTCCTTGGTTTGGGTTTAAAAATTAGAAAAATTCATAGAGTCCTTAAATTTAAACAGTCTCAATGGTTGAAACCCTATATTGAATTAAACATATGCGTCAGCAAAGTAAAAATGAATTTGAACTTTTACAAATTGATGATTAATTCAGTATTTGGCAAGACTATGGAGAATGTTCGAAAATATAAGGATGTTAAGTTGGTAACTCGATGGTCGGGTCGTTTTGGTGCGCAATTCTATATTTCAAAACCTACTTTTCATAGTTTAACCATATTTGATAAAGATATGGTTATTATTGAAATGTCTAGAAACAACATTATTTTCAATAAGCCCATATATGTAGGATTTACAATTTTGGACTTGTCAAAAACTTTTCTTTATGAATTTCACTATAACTATATTAAAACGAACTTTGGAGATAAAGCCCTTTTGCTATATACGGACACAGACAGTTTAATTTATAACCTACATGTTGATGATATATACAAACATATGAAAACTGACATTGACAAATTTGACACATCTGACTACCCACCAGACAATATTTTTAACATGCCATTAAAAAATAAAAAAGTTTTGGGACTCATGAAAGATGAAAATAATGGTGCTATAATGACAGAGTTTGTAGGATTACGGTCTAAAATGTATAGTGTGAAGATTTTGGAAAATAAGAGCGATTTGCAAAATCTTCAAACTAAACTTGAGCAGAAAGGCCTTTCATTAACAGAGGTTCAGGAACAATGTTTATATTTAAATATTAGTAGAAGAGCAAAGGGTGTAAAAAAGGCAAGAAAAATTACATTTAATGACTATCTTGAGTGCCTTTTTAAAAATAAAATCACAGAGATCTCTCAAACCATGATCCGATCTCACAAACACGAAGAAGTGTACACAATCAAACAAAAAAAGATTGCTTTAAGTCCTTTTGACGATAAACTTCAACTATTACCCCACTCCACCAACACAGCACCATGGGGCTACCCAATAACTTAAATAAATCTTAAATTTAAACTAGTCTACAGAATCCTCTCAACTTGTTCAGACATCGGACACTGTGTGTCTAGGAACTCATTAAACTAGGTAAGTAAAGAACCTAAAAAAAAATGATAAATAAAAAAATCTGTAAAAAATTATACTTACCTTTTAATTGTTATTTCAGTCTAACCGAGATACCACCACAACAATGAACAAGAAATCATCACATCAAAAAACAGAAAAAGACAACCTAGAAATTTATCAAGCTACAAATAAAACATCACCACGAGGATGGCAGAAGAAAAATAACATGAAAAAGACTGCAGAATGTGTGACAACCAAGCAACTTGGGTTTCTGGACCAGATGGATAGTAGTAGTAGTAGTAAAAATGTATGTGTTTACTGTAAAAGAAACGTTTGTTTCTGTCAAAACTATTCACATTGCAATATTGGCACTAGGCTTTGTTCTAGTTGTAAGCAAATGTTTTGTTTTTGCAAGAAATCAATTGAACATCATAAGTACATAGAAAAATATTACGCAGTAAGAGGTGAACAAGACCTATTTTGCTATGAGCAAATATCTCCTTCTCCTCGTTAATATATGTTTAAAATTAAATAAATTAAAAATAAAATATTTGAAGTATATTTTCTTATTTTTTCAGATCCAAAAGACATGTATCCTGTGTCGTGCACAACTTTCGGATATGCAAATTTTGTTTATTGGAATCTGCAATCAAATACCCAGAAACAAGAAAATTGGCATGCAGAATTTTTCAACAGAAATATAATTATAACATCAAGTTTGACTAAGTTTTGTATTTTTCTTTCACTATTTTATTTTAATAAAAAGACTTACCAAATATTATTTAATAAATCACTTATTGTTTTTCTTTGATACCCTATCCTCTTTTTTGACTCATTTTATATAAAATTTATTTTGAAAATGTGTCATATCAAATAAAAATGCTTACTATAAAATATAAACATCTCCCAGTGTACAAAATTATTATAAAAGTTGCATCATATTTTGCTAATTAGATAAAATAAGAACATGTGTGGGGTCACTAAGGTTATCCGATAAGATACTCGTGCAATCATTTTTTAGAAATTATTTTATTTTTTAACACACAGTGAAAATAACAGGCTATCCCGATTAATTTTATCAAATATTTTTAGAAATTATTTTATTTTTTAACCAACAATTACCTAAGGCCTTTTTCACATTAAGACTTACCTAGACCAGGCTACGCTAGTGAAGCTCAAACTAAAAAAACACCCCATTTTACCTACTCGCGCATTGGCACCTAACTCATTGACCAATAGGGCCTTTCAACAGCCTCTGGTTGTTACGTCATTGCTCACAACTTCTTACACACTTCTTTTAGTCCCAAGGTCATACCAAGTTCACTTTTTCAGCAACAGGTCATCCACTTCGGAGAAGTGGATGGCATGTTACCAAATATATCCAGAACCTCCACTACTACATTACTGATATCTCTTTTTTTTCAAAAGTTAGAACGGGTTTTTAGGTCCGCACTGTATATATACATATATAGGTAAAGATATCTACATATATATGTAAAGGTATGTATATATAAAATTGCAAAAATAGTTACTTTAATTATATATTACCTACGCGTTAGTCTGCTGTGCTATAAATTTATAGACTTCAGCTAATCGCAAATAGGCAAAATTTATCATAAATTGATTAACATAAATTAGTTGTTTCAAGAAACTTGAGTATTTTATTTAAACATTTATTGTCTTTATAATAGCGCGCATTAAAATAGTACGTTTTAAAACAGCGAACATGCGGCCTGACCATTTTTCACTAAAAAATAATGGACTGGTTAAGATACGTATGTGATAAGTTATCAAAGGTCAAGTTAACACCGATTTCGATCTCTTTCATTAGGAGAATAAGGGATTCAATATAAGGAAAAATCAGTTATGTTAGGACCGCTCAGTCAAGCGATAAAAAGTAGATGATGTTTTCCATTTAAGAAAATACTAAAAAAAATGTTGACAAAATATCCGCTACTTGGGCCTTAGGCGTCATTTTAATGCCCATTATTAATTTAAACAACCGCTATTTTCATATGCAATATTTTAATACCCGCTGTTTTGATATTCTGTATTGTGTTACAGAGTCAGTCTATTTTAGCAATTTAATAAGAAATTTACATAATTTAGAGAGGGATAAAAAAAATGTCATTATAAAGAAGTCATTTCAGCGTCCAAAGTAGTTTATCATTCAATATTTTTTGTTTAGGAGAATAACATCATCGAAGCGTTGATAAATATCTTGAAGATCTCAGAAACTATATAAATAATCTATAGAGGTACTACTGAAAATTAAAATATACATTTGATTCATTGACTTCTATACCCTACGGGTAGACCCGGCATGGGCCTAAATAGCCATTATATCAAGCTTTTATCGCAATTGACCAAATACAAGTAAGAATTTAATGAGCAAGACAGGGATGAAAATAGAATATCGGTTTGAAGTCCGGACATATGCAACATCGCAAAAATATTCTATTTGCTTGTCTTGGATAAAAAAGGGCAGTGGCGAAGCAAAATAAAAATTGTGAATTCCACTAGCATTTTTTTATCAACAATTTTCTGTTTGAGTAATAAATAATTCATGAATACTTCTTTCTGTATACTGTGTTTACAAAATTCTCTTCAGTAAAAAAAAAGAGTAAAAAGAATTTGTTAGTATGCTAAGTGCAGTGGATGTATTAAAATTATTGGTTTTATCTTAGAACTTTACAAATGTTGTACCTTCCCGGTAAAATATTTTCTTTCTTTGAACAAGGGTCTTCTTCAACTCTTCTCTTCTTGGGTGGACTACAATTTATGCTCGAGTGAAATTTCCGAACTAAAAATTTCAATTCGGAATGGGACAACTGGGCGCCAGGCCAACTCGGCGCCGCCAACAGGCTGCCACGCCGGGCCTAATGGGCGCCGGGCCAACTCAGCGCCGGACTATTTTTTTTTTCGATAAAAGGTGCAGATAAAAAACAAAATAAATATGTTATGTATACAAGAATTTCAAAATCTATTAAGTCAAGTGTTGAAATTTGGTAGGTGTAGTGTTCTGGTAACCTGGTAAAAATACCATTTACGTTTTTTATTTCAAGAATGGCGGATCCAAAATGGTGGATTTCTTTATTTTTAAACCGATTTGTCTCAAACTTGAAAGTTTGCAGTGTTTGAGATCACTTAATACAGTTTTATCCTTAAACTTAAAAAAATTAAAATGGCGGATCCAAAATGGCGGATCCAAATATAGAACTTGGCAGTGTTTCAACTCGCTGAATATGATTTTTGACTCAAACTCAAAATGGCGGATTTCTTTATTTTTAAACCAATTTGTCACAAACGTGAAAGTTTGTAGTGCTTGAAAGCACTTAATTTTAAATGACGGATGGAAAATGGCGGATTTTTTTATTTATGCACCGATATGTATCAAATATCAAACTCATAAATAATTTAAAATGGCGGATCCAAAATGGTGGACTTTGCTGATTATCATTTTTGACTTACTCATAAAAAAATCAAAATGGCGAATCCAACATGACAGACTTTTTTATTTACTAACCGATTTGTCTTAAGCTTAAAATATTACATTTCTTTCTTTAAACTTGAATCATATTTTGTATTAAGCTATCCCAGGTAGCAAGGTCACGTTTTGACGTCTCTAACATGACGTGTAAATGACCTTTAAGTAACGTTCAAAAGTCACACCCAAAATGACGTCATTTTTAGACGTTTTAACGACGTCAGCAATATGACGTATTTGGGATCAAATCAGAACATCAGACACAGACACAAACCTATTTATGACTTTTTTTAAACTCGTCTAAATATATGAAATATTCCCTGCAGTTAAGAACTGTGTTAAGAACACTGCAGGAAACTTGGACACAGAAGGTGACTCTTCTGTGACTTAGATCTGGAAGTACTGGAACAGGTGCAGCGGTGTTCTGTGAGGTACAGATCAAAATAGTCCTAAACCTAGACTTACACATCTCCACCTTGAAGCGAAAGAAGCCTCGTAGTTTGTCTTGATTTAATATTTAATTTATTTTACATACATACCCCCACATTCCGTATAAATCCGGTCAAGTACTGACTGGGGCACCATCTATGTAAGTATGAGTGTATGTCCCTTGGACAAAGTGTGCAGTGTGAGTAGTGACCAATATATGACGTGTTTCAGACATCAAAAACTACACTACGAAAAAACGTCGAATAACTGACGCCTTAAAGACAACATTTTTTGGTAGATGACCTGCTGGTCATCCAAATGACCACTTTTCGACGAAAAAAAGACGTCATTTTATGACCCCGTGCTACCTGGGTATACAAGTCTGCCATTTGCAAGGGTGAGTCACAAATTGTATTAAGTGACCTTAAGCACTGCAAACTTTCAAGTTTGAGACATTTGAGACAAATCCGTTGAAAAATAAAGAAACCTACCATTTTGGATCCGCCATTTTAATTTTTTTAAGTTTGAGTATAAAACTGTATTAAGTGATCTCAAGCACTTCAAACTTTCAAGTTTGAGACAAATCGGTTTAAAAATAAAGAAATCCGCCATTTTGGATTTGCCATTCTTGTAATCAAAAACGTAAATTTTATTAGTTTACCAGAACTCTAGATCTACCAAAATTTCAACACTCGACTTAATGGATTTAACTCTAACAAAACCAAATTTCAAGAATATTATGTAAAGGATTTTTTAAAGATATTTTTGCATAAATAATAATATATCTATTTTGTTTTTCATCTGCACATTTTATCAAGAAAAAATATTTTAGTCCGGCGCCCAGATGGCCTGCCGCCCAGTTGGCCCGCCGCCCAGTTGGTGGCGCCAAGTTGGCGGCGCCCAGTTGTCCTAAACTGCAACATATTTCAGGACAAATTATTATTTAAAAATAATCTTATAAGTGCGGGAAATGACACTTTCTGAATCAAAATGATGAGGGTAAAATCGCACGGTCGCAGAAAAAACTATCTATCGTGACGCTACTGAACTTTCTCGTGTTTTAGCAAAAACTATCCGTCAAGCCGACTTACCCATAAAATGTTGTGTTTTTATCGATTTTTTTCTTCTTTTGCACAAAAAACTATTTCGGACCATGTTTGAACTACCTCTGTTACCTCTAAACTTGTTTTTAAACGTTTTTAAGATTTCTTTTTGTAATATTCCCGCACAAAATTCAAAAAAAATCATTTCCGTACTTAGACAACATTGTCTATCAGTTTTCCCTGTATAAACCGACTAGCAGGTTGAATCACTTAAAATACGGCAGGTGGTTTAAAAGTAGCCAGCTGCTTTTCTGTCACACTTATGCCGTCAGTGTGAAAGAGATAAAAGTACCCATATATTAACTAGGGTATTATTAGCATGCAAAATCGGCCTATCTTTGTCCGTTTCACATGTTCAATAATGTCTATCTCTGTTTTTATTGTAAAAGAAATACCCGCCCTTAGAAACCAAATTGGATAGGGTCAATAAAAAATGCCTTGTCTTTCCGTCTCTAACGCCCTTTCAGGGCGTTATACAACTCAATGGTTTGATTATATTACCTCCTGACTCCTTTTATTTTTATATAGTATAATCTAGAGACCCAGTGTGTATGGCATATCTTAAAGCAACAATATTGTAAGGGGTGACGGACAAACGTGTTTGTTTATATGTTGCATGATGATTTATGTCACTCACCGCTGACAACATAACTTATTTTAATGAAACGCCAATGAACTTGACAAGAAAATAAGATAACCAAAAAATTTAGGCTTGAGTGACTTTAATGGGTTTGTCACGTCTCTATTTCTTTAAAATATGTCATACATACAGGGTCTTAAGTATAAACCAAAACCATACCAAAAAGCAAAGCAACAAGGCCAACTGTATTCTATGGGAATAGACACAACGGTATATTATCAAAGCTGCAAATTGTAAGTATGTTACTTTATAATTATTCAACACTATTATTCCCGGGTTCATTAAAAAACCTATATTAGTTGTTCGTTGCGGCAACCATTTAAACTTAAATTTAAAGTAATTTTTTCAATATTGTTGTTAATAATTTAGTGGTTAATAAATTTGGTTGTAAAACTAAAATATTGTGTATTCCACGTTCATGACATTAATCGATATGCACGTTTTAATAGTTTTATAGTGTATTTTCATGATTTCTCGAAGAACTAAAGCCTTAAGTGTGAGTTATTTTACAACTTATACAATAGTTAAAAACGATTATATCTTTAGACCTTAAGCACATATGAACCTATTGATGCATAAAAGCAGAGAACCACAAATATGGGTGGTTAGGCGGTGAATGAGCCCATAAAATCTAATTTTTACAAAGAGGTATAAGTGGTAGGTGGTAGACGCTTTTTACTCATTGGGCGTCGACCGGTGAGATACCACCATGCCAGAACTGAGTAGCGCTAAGTGGTATCACCACGTTCCGCTACTGCGCTGGCAGTCCGGTTCCAACAATGAGTAACAGATAGCATGATGGCGCCTCCAGGATCAAAATATTCCGGAGGTAAAATACCCGACCACTCGGATCTCCGGGCGTCGGGTGATCCTGGGGGTCCTTCATGCAAAGATATTAAAAGAAGACCAAAAACTCAACTCACAATTGATTTTAGCAATATAAGAGGATTAAGTACCAACATGAATTCAGTTCACCAACATCTTGAAGAACAAAGACCTGACATCCTTGTTCTCACTGAAACTAAAATCAGTTCTGCAACACCTATTGTGAACTATCTTTATCCTGGTTATGACCTACACCACCGATTTCGACATAATTTTGGGATCTGTGTGTACATTAAAAATGACCTTTCATGTCATCGAGAGGAGAAGCTAGAACCAGTGAACCTCGATATCATACGGCTGAAACTCACCTCAAAGTCATCGACCAAGTTCATTTGCTGCCTCTACCGACCGCCAAGTAACACCGAGTATCAAAACTTTTTTGCGACATTATCCGAAAACTGTGATAGTATACAGTCTAACTATCCACATGCGGAAATTGTTTTTTTAGGCGATTTCAACGTCCACAATATACCCTGGCTAAAACACCACAACAAAACAGATAATGAAGGCAGGGAAGCAGAAGCTTTTGCCATAAGTTGTGGTCTAACGCAGCTTGTCGATGAACCTACCCGTATCTCAGAAAGGGGTGAATTTGCAGCGCTTTTAGACTTGTTCCTAACTACAAATCCTGACTTGTACAAAATTCAAGTAGATCTTCCACTTGGTTCATCCGATCATAAACTTATAAGAATAAAGTGCGAAATGTTCATACCGCCAAGCCAACAATCACTTCCTCGTAAAATGTGGCACTATAAATCGGCAAAATGGAATGACCTTAAACAGTTTTACCTGGATTTTCCATGGCAAGAGGTTTGCTTTAAAACAGCTGATCCCACTATTTGCTGTAATGAAATAACAAAAGTAATCTTATCTGGAATGGATGCATATATCCCACATACAATAAAACGCAGAGCTAATGCAAAACCTTGGTTCAACAGCCAGTGTCAAACGGCTGTACAGAAAAAACACAGAGCATATAACCTTTGGAAACGACAACAAATCGCTCAAAACCACACAGAATTTACAGAAGCCAGAAATAGTTGCAAAATTACTATTGACGCCGCCAAAGAAACATACAATCAAAGAATAAAAAACAGGTTGCTGAATTGTCCAAGTAGTTCTAGGTCCTTTTGGTCTCTTGCAAAAGCCGTTGGATCAAACTTCACCAAGTCATCCATACCACCACTTACAGATAAAAATACTCACTTAGCCACAACATCAGAGAAAAAAGCCAATATGCTGGCCAAAATCTTTTCCTCCAACTCAAATCTAACAGTGCCAAATGGAAAAACTCCACCGTTTATTGAAAGGGTTTCCCACAGTATGCCAGAGGTACCCTTTTGTCACAGAGAAATACGAAAATCCCTTAAAAAGTTGGATACAAACAAAGCAATGGGTCCAGATGGCATTCCCGCGATAGTACTCAAAAATTGTGCTAGCGAACTCACCCCAACTTTCGCAAAATTATTCAATTTATCTTATAGGCAAGGAGTATATCCATCATCATGGAAGTCTGCCGCAGTACAACCCATTCCAAAGAAAGGAAAAAAGACAGATCCGTTAAACTATAGACCAATTGCTCTACTTTCGGTGATATCAAAAGTAATGGAAAGAGTTGTGAACAATCACCTAACCAAGTACTTGGAAAAGTACAAAATTATCAACGACAAGCAATACGGATTTCGAAAATATAGGTCAACTGGCGATTTACTTACATACGTCACTCACTTATGGCAAAAAGCGATTGAGTTGCGAGGTGAAACAAGAACAATTGCCTTAGATATATCTAAAGCATTCGATAAAGTCTGGCATGAAAATCTGCTCAACAAGCTCAAAGCAACGGGATTGTCGGCGAGACTTTGCACTTGGTTTGAAAGTTACCTTAAGGATAGATCCATTTAAGTTGCACTGGATGGCCGGAACTCCAACTCTTACCAAATAAATGCTGGTGTGCCACAGGGAGCAATCCTTTCGCCAACACTTTTTCTGATTTACATAAATGACCTCATAGAGAAAACAGTAAATCCACTTTATTGCTTTGCAGATGATGGCAATGTAGTCTCCTCAGTCATACCACCCACATGTCTCTCCGCACGTGAATTCCATTACCTTAGACTAACTGAAATATCACAGATAAATAACGACTTGGAGATAATAGAGGACTGGGGCAACAAAATCCTTATACAGTTCAACGCGCAGAAAACCCAAGCAGTCCTGTTTTCAAAAAAGACCAGCACCGGTGAGCCAAACATCATGCTGTCTGGAAGTGCTGTCGCATTGCAGAGCCAGTTGAACATCTTAGGAGTCACTGCAGAGACCAACATGTCTTGGCACAGTCACGTGGCAGATATAGCTAAAAGGGCGTCCCAAAAGCTTGGGGTGCTATTTCGTACAAGACATCTGTATACACCAAGCCAACTGCTGACACTCTACAAAGCCCAGATTCGACCAACTATGGAGTACTGCTCACATATATGGAGTGCGGCACCCAAACATACCTTAATGCTTTTGAACACTGTGCAAAAACGAGCTATCAAGCTGATCAATGACCCCGCACTTACCCGTAGCTTGGATAGTCTCGAACATCGAAGAACTGTGGGCGATCTATCTCTCTACAGGTATTATCACGGAAAATGCTCTGAAGAGTTGGCACGTATGATCCCCCCGGGAGTAGCACCTACTAGGCGAACACGTCAAACAGACGGTAACCATCAATTTATTGTCAAAATAGAGGCACCAAGAACCTCATTATATCAGAATTCATATCTCTGGAGAACAGCATCGCTGTGGAATAAACTACCTGCGACATTTTTCCCTGCAGGTTACAACCTGAACCATTTCAAAACCAACACACACCAACATTTCCGCGCACTTGCCGCTTCTCGAGCGTGATAGGGATCTCCTTGCGAGTGCGCATACCCGTAAAAAAAGAAAAAAATAAAATAAATAAAATGGAGCAAACCAAGGCAATTAAAAGCGAACCTAATAGAAAAATTGATAGCCTGATTGCATGAGAACTAAAGAAAAATTCATCAAAACAACATTTTAGTCTGGGGTATGAAAATTTCCAACCAAAAAAATGCTTTAACTAAGAGTTTTAATATACTAAACTCAATCTTTTAAGTCAAAATCGTTGAAACTGATATTAATAACAGCATTGTGGACAAAACAGAAAAGGCACCAATTGTATCGAATTCGTGTGTTGTCTAACGTGTTTTTAACGAAGTAGGAGAACTGAAAAACTCAGGAATTTCTATCTCGAACGATTTATGTTAAAAAGATTATCAAAATCAAAAAGTTCTAGTCAAGCATCTTCGCCAAGCTAAGGAACAAAAATTAGTAGCAGAAATCAAGAACGGTTGCCTGAAAATAGGAGAAAGCAAGTACACTGTAAAGGATCCATTAGAGCTGGAAAAAACTGATACCGATTCTGAGGATTCTGACAGTGAACCATCGCCTGCTGTAAATATGCTTACTCAGAAGACTCGTGAAGAAAAACATTTGACCTTTGTGAAACCTGCAGGAGCATTAACTATAGCCCAAAACAAGCGCCGCGCGCTGCAGCATCGACATCAACAAAATAAGCGTTCCCATATTTTTACTTGTATTTCGTATAGTGGTATTATTATACTCTTGCTTTGAATATAAACTGATACTATAAATTTAACCTTCTAATTTTTTACAGTTTTTTGTGCAGATATATTATTTATTTTTCGACTTATTTAAATTTTTAAGCTTGTGGGAATTCAATAAATATATATATGAACATATATTTACATTTTTTGAGAGTTTACCCGTAGATATCCAAATAAATTCATTTTTACTTACTAAAGACATAGATTGAAAGGAGACTTAAGAATTGCACATTTAAATATGAGATCAATTTATACAGGTCATAATACTTTAGAAAATATAATTAAACAAAAAAAAATTGACATACTGGGTTATCGGAATCTTGGCTTGATCGCACAATACCTAAAGAAAAACTATATTTTAATGGCTTCAATACGTCGCAAAGATCGCAATGATAGGGGTGGAGGAGTCTGTATCTATGGTAATATACAACAAAAAAAATTGGCATCGACTATGACAAATACAATGTTCTCATTTACTGTCAATTAACTTAGTATACATACCTTTTTATATCAATTTTATATGCGGCAGGTCATTAATAAAGATATAATATTAATACAAAAATATAATCACTAATTGACCCCAGTTTCGTCTTTGGTGGCGAGCAGTGAGATTGTATCGTGTTCTAGAGTAATAGATACTGGGAATATATCCGATCATAAACTTTGTGTTTGCGATATATAAATTAAGATGCAAAAGTTCCAACCGAGATCTGTAACACATACAGCGACTTTAAAAATCTTGATTACGCTGACTTTTATTGCAGTTTAACTTAGCTTCCTTGGGATTCAGTCCTGCAAGAACATAATCAAGCAAACGTACTCAAAAAATTGTACTTAAAGAACTGCGAAACCATTACCAATCATGTTAGGCGTACTGCAAGGATTAATTTTATAACCTTTGTTATTTACTTTGTGTTCAAGCGACATATTAGAATCTGTTGAAAACTGTACAATATGGGTGTACGCATATGATATGAATTAATCTTAAATATAGATTTTTTCCACAAAAGTACCAAACTGCAGAATATCTCGAGAATAATGACCCATAAGACTTTTTCACAAACGCCGCTAAACATAATTTAAAACTAACCTATATTGAGAACAAATTACAGTTTACTGATCATGTCAAATCTATCTTCAAGAAAACCTTCTTCAATTTAAAAATGCTTTATCCAAGCAAGGATTGTTTTTATAAAAATCTTAAGCGCATATTAACGGAGTCTCTTGTATTATCACAGTTTAATTTAAAGCACAAAACAGCAATCTTTCAAAAAGGATTTTCTTATCAAACCTGTCATACATTTGACAAGCTTAACAATGATGTAAAAAGCATAAACATTTTTAAAACATTCACTATAAACAACAAATTTTACACAGTTTATATGGCTAAAGTAAATATTTTATCTTGGTATATTATTTGGACAGTATAGTTTACTACAGTACATTTTTCTTATTCTTAGGTATTATTAGTTTTTAGAAATTATTTGTTTTTGTTATTATTTTTCAGATTTTTAGTATTAGTAAGTACCGATTTTTTATATCAACCTAATTATATGGGTAGCTCTACTTTCTAAGGTTAAGTGTAAAAATAGGCTATGACTAAACCTCGCCTATCTTTTTAATTAAAGCCGATTTAATAAATTAATAAATAAATATGGCGCTTATAATGTAGTAAGTACTTGTAGAGAAAGAGCCAGAAACCTCAATCTTAAAGTACCAACATATATTGACTTTTTACTGGTCACTGCTCACTAAGAGTTGCAGAGTGCACAGAATGCGACTAACAGAAGAGACGGAATGCAGATTCCGTATGGAGGATGATGGATACATTGGATAAACCCTAAATTAATTTAGAAGATCTAAACAGTGTCTCGCTCAAACTGATGACTAGCGCTTTTGGCGGACTAGGCATACCGAAAATAGTAGTAAACACACACCAATTTAATAGGAAATTGTCATTGCCAATTGAGAAAGATAAAAGAAATGATCTTATTACAAAGAGGTATAAATTTGGCTATATTATCTTCTAACATGAACATCTAAATATGTGACACTCTGTATATATAGTAGAAAGCAAAACCAAATAAAAAAGCAAAATACCAAATAAAAAAAGAAGAGACAACGAACGGTATATTATCAAAGCCGTAAATTTTATTTTAAAAAACATAGTGGTCGTTTGCTGCGTCAACTATTTAAAATTAAATTTAAAGTAATTTTTTTAATATTAAAGTTGATAATTTTTTTTATAAAACTTTTTTCCATGACCATACTTTGTGTACCGCCTACATTTTTCCCTTTAAAAATAGTTTGCGATTGCTGTAAAAATAACCTATGTTAGTATATTTTTTTTCCACGAGCGAGCGTGAGAAAAACAGCTTCTTACGCGTGTCATTTTTTTTTAAATAAGCTTGCAAAAAGTGTGAACTATCTGCATGCTTTTCAGTTTTCAAAGTACCACTTTTCCGTACCGCCGTCAGAAAGTTTCTTTTCTACACGTTAAAGAAAAACCTAAAAATCGGTACCTTCATATTTATTTAATTCGATGTCCTGAACAACCCAACATTCAAATAGTTGTCAAAAACCGCCCAGTGTCAAGGTTTAAATGCTATATGACAACGATCTTGCAAATAAAGTGTACAGAAACAAGTCACACGATGCGGTGTGGATGTTTAGACATACAAAACCTATGATTTTAATAAACGCTTAATAATTTTTGTTTTTTGTGTTATTTGGTAAACTTATCACGTCCTTGCAATTCAACTACACGTAAATTTAGTGGAAATAAGGACACTGTTGTTCTGGTAAATATATGTTTTAATCCACCGGTAACGTTTCGACAAAGGTTTTTGTCTCTGAAGGTCTGATGAAGACAAAAACCATTGTCGAAACGTTACCGATGGATTAAAATGTATATTTACCACAACAACAGTGTCCTTATTCCCACTAAAATTACGTGTAGTTTTTGTGTTATGTTTTCCCCATGCTCGAAGAAAAAATAATGTTCCTAACTTTTGCCGAAAAGTTTTTTTCCGTATTTGATTTCTGGTCAAACTCCACTAAGAATATACTATTGCTGCAAGCTGTTTTGGTTTTTAGTGTCATCAGAATATTATGATGAATAAAAGACCAGAAATAGTTAGTTTAAAGCTTTTACTTAGCATATTGGTACAAAATTTATGAATACAATTTCCATCCTAAAAAAAAGAATACAGCTTAAAACTGGTTGAAATATAATAATCTTTTAACAATTTTTAAAATTTTTTTAATCTTTTCTGTTCCTTTATATTATTAAAGATCAATGGCAAGAAAAATGTTACATGTAAAGCTAACAGATAGACAAAGGAAATAATAGATAAGAAATAAAACGAAAGTAAGGGATGTCAGAGGAGAGGTAACAAAATTAAAATGAAAATTTGCCGGTCATAATATCAGACAAAATGACGATCGATGGAACAAATATATGCTGGAAACTAAAAGAAGTAGGGGAAGACCCCAAATAAAAAGAATCATGCAGGGACTACACGGATTAACAGGGTAACAGACAGAGAAGAGTGAAAGATATAGTAGGAGGCCTATGTCCAAAGATGGATCGAAGAAGACTTAAGATAGAATAAAACTAAAGGAATTATATTTACTGAGGCTCTAGTGTCAATTTTATTTTAACATTCTGCTTAAAAATATTTCTATTGTCAACTGTCAATAATGCTGTCTAGGATGACTGTCATGATTCCCAAAAAGTTTTCAATACACCATTATCTCCAGTTTGTTGAATGAATGGTTTTGTACAATAAGGTCACTCATCGTAAATCAAGCTTTACAGCCTGACTTTGATTTTCTATTTTTGGGTTATAATTCTTGACACATTGGCGGCTCGTTCTTATTTTAAAAATATGGTTTTAACACAGTATAAGGATCTATTTAATAATATTATAGTTTCAAGATACTTTATAACTTTATTTCTAAATACATAAATTTATATAGTTTAGGTACTTTCAGATTGTGTAAAAGAACATCTTTAATAAAACCGATACGCCAATGCAAAAGCGAGGAAAACCTGTCAAAAATAATAACCAAAAAATAGAAAATCAATATCAAGCTTCACTTCCTATTACGATGAGTGTCCTTATTTAACACCGGCTGTACAGCGTGTCCCATTTTCGATGGGATTAAATGGGAAACTCGGTTATTATTAAAGATATCGATTTTCTGATTGCACCTTACCGTGCTCTTTTTTGGAGCCCTTAAAAATGGTGTAATCAGATTTTTGCTATACCTCGTGGTTTCGCTAATACAGGGAGTTTTTGAAAATATTGCATTTTTATTAATTCCTTGTATATCGCTTATTTTGCAAGATATTTTTATTCTGTAAAAACATTTCTAGGTCAACTTTTTTAGAGCAAAATAATGACGTTGTCAATTTTTTAAAATATTGTTTTGCTTTTGAGATATGGTATTTATCATAAAAAAATTAAAGACGGACCTGGATTTTTTTATTACCATTTTGATTGGTTTCATGCTATTATTATCTTAAAATGATAAAACTTTATTACTTTTTTGATTTAAGGTTAAAAAAACTATTTAATATTAAAAAAAATATATATAGTCCAAACTTGAAAATTTCAAACGTAATTATAAATTAAAAATTGCAAGACACACCAGTTGAATGATTTTTAGTGTATCTGTTTTGAAAAGTTAATTAGAAGATTTATAAATAAAGTAAAAAACGTGAAAAAGTTACAAAAATAATATCATACTATTTGACGGTAGCACAGCAGGTTATAAAATTTACAAAACAAAAGCGTGGAATTGACATTGTCATTTAACTTATCATTTTTGTGAATGGCTTACAATTATTCTAAAATGGCTAGAAATCGACCATATCCAGATTTTGGAAAAAGTGATATGTTTGTTTGAGTGCTTTATTCAAGCAACAAAATCCCAATATTTAAACGGCAGAAATATTTTTACGCAAAATGCGTTAACAAAAATTACTTACAAATGCCAACAATGTCTTACACATAATGGCAATCAGTTGGAACATTTATATAATTAAAGAAAAATTAGATATTTTTTTGTATTTTTCCTAGACTGTGTTTCAAATAAATCTGTAAATTAACGTAAAACCATTTTAATATGCTAAGTATCAAAACAGTTAAACTAAAAATCGTTTAACTTGCAATTTTTAATTTATATTTATGTTGAAAATATCTAGGTTCGGACTATTTTTTTTTTTTCATATAAAATATTTTTTTTTACCTTAAAACACATTTTTTTAATTTTTTTTTTATTTTGTGATAATACTAGCATAAAACCAATCAAAATGATAATAAAAAAATCCGGGTCCGTATTAAATTTTTTCATGATAAATACCATATCTCAAAAACTAAACAATATTTAAAAAAATTGACAACGTCATTATTTTCTTGTAGAAAAGTTGCCACAAAAAGGTTTTTAGACAATAAAAATATCTCGCAAAATAAGCGAGGTATAAGGGATTATTCAAAATACAATTTGTTCAGAAACTCCCTGTTTTAGCGAAACTACGGGGTATAGCAAAAATCTGATAACACCATTTTTAAGGGCTCAAAAAAAGAGCACGGTAAGGTGCAATCAGAAAATCAATATCTTTAATAATAATCGAGTTTCTCATTTAATCCCATCGAAAATGGGACACGCTGTACATATAATCTAGGTGAGTATTGAAATTAGGACTATAATAATTGTCGATACTGTTTATTTGTTGTCCTTCTCGTTGACTATTTCGACACATAAAACCGAGACTGTTATGCACGGCACAGGTTTTATTTAAAACCCGGTAATTTGACCATCATTCTGACTAGAATAATTGGAGGAATTTGGAAAACTTCCATTAAAACAATCTAAGTTAGAATTATTCTTCTAAAAATTATTATTAGAATGCACATATGATCTCCTCGGATAAAGATAAGCGCCAAAATTATCGTGATTTTTAGAGTAGTATGCCTCAAAATTTCTAATAAATTTATTTTTATATTTAAAATTATTAATATTCTTACTTTAGTTTTTGCATACAAACTCAAAATTAGCTTGTTACAGCACAAGGTCTTGTTGGCTGGTACAACCCTTTGTATGGTTTGGTGTGTACCTGGATGTAGGTGTCTACTGCTTCTTGGTGCACTCAGAACTTATACATTCTCTACTTTTTCTTCTAAATTATCTGATAAAATGCCATGGGTGATGACCGAAATGCCATGTGTAGTAATGGATTAAAGTAAAAAGTTTTTAAGCTCTCCGATTCTTTTACAAATAAAGGCTAATCTCTTTACCTATGCGATGTAATTTTATTAAAGTTTGGCCCTCTCTTTGCTTACATTTTAAAAATAAATAGGGAGAGAAATTTACATTTTTCTTCGTGGCCAAATAGTCATTAAACTTCCCAATCAGTTTTTTATTTATTTTTATCAGCCTCTTTAAACTTAAACATATTAAAAGCTTCAATCCCCTAGTCTCCAATTGAAGTTCAAAAATCACACCGTACCTCCGTATTTTTTGAATTTAATTCAGTCGCTATTAAATATACTTCAAATTTTTGTTTCTAAATTCGCCAATTTTTTGACAAATTTGTGGAAAATACCATCAAGGAAATATTCCTTTAAAATCAATTCACTTTAAAAAATTTCAAAAATATTAATTGACCAAGATAATTAAATTATTTGGAAAAAAATTATTAAAATTAATTAAGGTTTATTAAAGAAAAGAAAGGAATTGATTATTATTGACATATACAGTATGTATGTTGACCTGTGTCAAACGTCAATAACATTTTCCTAAAAGCTACGCAGGTACTTTAAGTCCACTGAAACGACCGTTTAACAATTATGTCACACTTACAGTTACACTATAGTAAGCAAAGCATTTCATATGCTAATATGATAAATAGACACTTCTAATCTATACAGCTTTTTTAAAACTCATATAGGTTCGCCGCACCAAAAAACTCTTGTAGTCAAAAATATAACTTTCATATAAAATAAAACTTTTTAGTGTATTGAGATTAGTCTTACTCTAAGAGTTTATTTTTGTATTTTGTGTACTTGGAGTCGATAACTGTAACTGGCGTAAGCTGCGGATCTATAAAAACTCTTAAATAAATAAACAAAAATAAACAAGAAATTAGAAAAAGTTATATACGAGTTCTTTAGATTTTAAGATAAGTAGGTAAAACTAATAAATAATATGATTGCGTACAAAATTTAAAAAAAACATTATGATTTTTTAACTGAGGCAAGCAGAGTTGGCGATACAATGTAAAAAAAATATACTTTGATTTATAAAAAGCACACTTAATCAAACGAATCGATTAGTAACATCAAATTTCAATTGATTAATAATTTAATTGTATACTCAGTCGAATGATTGGCTGTTCGTGTTGCAGGTCGTTTATCTTTCAAATTACTTAAACACGTAATTAATGGATATTATTAGGGGTTATAAGCCAGGATACGTATCTCGACGTAACGTACGTTATTGCATTGTACGCATGCCCACTATTTGACAGACGTACGTTGCGTATAATGCGCGATGTAAAGTTGCCCCGCTTAATGTGCGTACGTACGCAATCGAAGCTAAGAAAAATAGACAGGCGGGTCCAACCAATTTCGGAATTTTCGAGTGTTTTGATCAACCTTACTCCACTTTTTGTTTGTTTTTCTCAATGACATTGTAAATTTTTAATTTCCCTTTTTTAATTGTTTTGTGTATGTTTTGTGTTTGCTTATGGTTCTCTGAGTCATGAAGCCCTTAGCTGCAGTAAAGTTAAATACAAAGCGAATCCACTTTCTACCAAGTGACGATCTCCACTTGCTTATACATACTATGTAATACTTTTTTTTTAACCGAGCCTTTTAGAGGAAAACGATAAGTAAACACTGTATAGGCAACTGTATACACTGTATAGGCAATAGAATTTTCCTTTAAATCGTGCTCATCTTATCTTGGCAACGTTAAAATTCACAATAACATACCAGAAGTAACGTTACGCATTTGCTTTAGGCCTGCTTTCAGCCCCTTGGGTCATAACCCCTATTATATCGTTTAACATGTGTATCGTATGGCCATTTTAAAATCTATTTTTCCAATTTTTTATATCTTGCTTACTTTTATTTACAAGATATTATAATTTTCATATTATTTTCTTAACAATATTTTTAAAGACAAAATGATGATATAAATGGTATTATATATAATGCGTAGTTATTTATAGCAGGGATATGCCTACGCTGTGGCAGTTTTAAATAAAATAAATAAATAATAATTTTCAATGTCCTTTGGTTTTTTATATATTTTCACTCCGTGTTTTTGTCTCCGCCATAGCAGCTTTATCTAGTTTTGCCAGTGACGTTATCTCTACTATTTACAGAAGAGTTGCATGGACATAATGTAGGCAGAAAGGCAAAGAAGAAACCCTTGATAAAATTCAACTTCTTTTTTTTATATCATCGCATTTTAAATAACTTACCTTCTACAAAAATATTCATAATAAACATTTTTTCATTAATTTTTATTCTAAAGATTGCAGACATATTTCGATTAATTGCAGATACTGCATCATCACGCATTTCTCATGTAATATTTTCCGAATAGGTGCTCCATAAGACCTTTGTATCTTTTTTGTTTCTCGAAAGATGTTGTATTCCTCAAACCGCTGCGCTGGCGCGGCAAAAATGAGAGAGACCGTACAAGGAGGCATTGCATGATTTTATATTCTTGTCTCCCATGCATCCATTTGCGTTGCTTGGTTAAAATTAATTCTGCCCACTATCATAGAAAAATATGGAATCTGCAAATTAGCAAAATTTTTGGAAAATCCACTGTAACTAGCAAAGGTTTAGTTTTTTCAGAAATCAGTAAATGTTTTATCGAATATTATAGCCCAATAAATAAAGTAAATTATTTCTTTTTTGGGTTGAATTTGGTTTTTTTTGTTAGTTATTGCCTTTTTTCATATTTGGGCAGACGTATCTCGAATTCAGAATAGCTCTAATATATTTGTTCAATGTTCTGTGTAAGCTAGGGGAGGCCGTGAGGATTTTAGTGAGCAAACATCGATAGAATTGTTCATTGATCAAGTCTCAGCAAAAGTTGTTATATGAATAGGAACGGGGGCGGGGTTACCGATGGGTTTAAATGCAACATGCAAAATAAGGTATGAATACGAGGAACTTATTTTTTTAGTAATAAAACTAGTTTTAATAATAAAGGATATACTTAAGTAAATTAAAATATATATTCTGGGTAATCCCTAAGGATGTAAAGTATTTCTGACAAGTAAAAAACGACACAGTTTATGAGGTGATAGGTTGTATTATTCCAAAATCTTAGAAAACTATCTGGCTGTTATTAAAAAACTTCAAAGCCTTGCCATAGTTATCTGTTATTATGTTAATGTTTTGTCCCTAATTTTACAAACAGACGTATATGAAAAAGTAAAGTTTATGATATGCCCAAATTTAATATTTTACTGAAACCAACTTACCAATATAAGCCCGAGGTTATATGTATTTCGTATATCACTGATGTATCTTAGAACTCCATATACTTATGCCACATCGTGCGTTTAAAGAGCAATGCATTTTACCCGAAAAAAACTGATAGAAATGATTTTGGTAAATTTCATGATATACATCCTTTTGTAAATATAGGGACCGTTTATTAGACCCACGTATAAATGAAAAGGAGTGATTATTTGGCTTATTTTAAGAATAAGTTTCCATGCACATATGTCATAATTACAATCTAAAATAAAATATTTTTGCAGCGGGAATGCTCCTTTTTTAAATTCACCTGAACCTGGTGCGCCATTGACATATCCTATGATACAAAATAAATTTCTTGTTTCATCTAGAAACTTTTCGGTATAAATTGTGTCTGCGGCCGTCAACGACCAATAAATTAATTAACTATTTTATAACTGGCGGGGCTTTCTTGATTGTAAATAACAGCCAGAATCTCTATCTATTTACCATGTGAAAAAATTTCAAACCTAAGAAAGTAAGTTCCGGACTTTTCAATTTTAAAGATGCCGCAACCTCTATTTTCCAACTTTGCAAATTAGCCAGAGTTATTTTTAGTTATAGTGTATTAAAAAATCAGTTTTTATGATCAGTTGCAAGACTAAGAAAATAAGGATAAAAATCGGCTCGATTTTTGTATCCGAAAATTTTAGCCAGGAATATTTTCCACCACCTAATATAAGACAGAGTACTTGTCTTATAATTTTCATGATCACTTCTTTCTAAAGTAAAGATTTAGAACTAAGAAATTAAGTCGACCCATATCATTTACCAGAATGAAAAACTGTTTATTATTATAATAATAATATTCACGCCTCCCCTACTAACAGAACATCGCCGTAGCCTAAAAATCATCACTAAAAAAAAAATAGGTATTTTTCAGGCTGGACTAGTGTTAACAACTAGATGTCAAAAATAATTTTAGAAAAAGAAGTTATAAAACAAATTTTGTATCTGTAAGAAATTCTGTGCAAAGAAGCCACTTTGGGTTGGCACCGGAGTTGCTATTGTCAGGAATGTAAATTACCCTTGACTGTGGCACTGTACGAAACCAGCTTTCAAAAACGAAAAACGCAAAACATGGTTTCGCAGAGATAAGAAAGTGGTTCGGCCTCCCTACACAATGGTAAACGGCTAGGTGTCCCCTACCACACAGTTCTTATTGTTAAGCGAGAGGAAACTTTAAGCAGATAGAGGGTTTTCCCTTTAACGTGATTGGTTATGGAAAAACTGTAAGATAAGAAAGTGTTGTCTATAAAATGTCATTTTATCTCGATTTTTGTTTAGGTTTTCTTGGCAGTCACAAGTTTTGTTGAACTTTAACTAAAACCTCTAAATTAATTGTCAGTAAAGAGTTGTTATTATGGTAAGTTAAAGTTTTTATTTTAATATTTTGGTTCTTGTTGGTTTTATAGGTCAATTTGTAGATTGCCACAGAGTTTTATTTTGTATTAATTAAGTTTGTAATGTTTTTAAAACTGTTTTATATTTATTTTATACACACAAGAGATCTACTACGGCACCCTAGTTTAAGCGTTAGATTTATTTTTACAAGCTTTTATTTAGCTTCAGATGTTCTGTCTAACTATCTAACTAACTATCAAATTTTGTGACGCGTTTTTGACACACTTCCCATTATCCGATTTGGATGAAATTTGGTACACACATAGTGGTCCCATGACAATACAACATTAGGAAAAAATATCCTCCCACCCCTACCCCCACCTCCTATAAAAAAATGTGTTTTTGACACACTTCCCGTGATCCGATTTGGATAAAATTTGGTATACACATAGTGGTCCGATGATAGAATAATAATAAGAAAAAAATATCCTCCCACCCCTACCCCCGCCCCCTTCCATAAAAAAATTTGTTTTTGACACACATCCCGTTATCCGATTTGGATGAAATTTGGTACACATATAGTGATCCGATGACAATATAATACTAAGAAAAAAAATATCCTCCCACCCCTACCCCCACCCCCTTTCATAGAAAAATGAGTTTTTGACACACTTCCCATTATCCGATTTGGATGAAATTTGGTATTCACATAGTGGTCCGATGACAATACAACATTAAAAACCAAATATCCTCCCACCCCTACCCCCACCCGCTTTCATAGAAAATGCGTTTTTAACACCCTTCCCATTATCCGATTTGGATGAAATTTGGTATACATATAGTGGTCCGATGACAATACAACATTGAAAAAAAAAATCCTTCTACTCCTACCCCACCCCTAACTACAGAAAAATGCGTTTTTGACACACTTTCCATTATCTGATTTGGAGGAAATTTGGTATACATATAGTGGTCCGATAACAATACGACAATAATGAAAAAATGTCCTCCCACCCCTACTCCCCACCCCGTTCCATAAAAAATGCGTTTTTGACACACTTCACTTCAAATGACTTTTATAAAATTTGGTATATGCATAAAAGTCCGATGGCAATACAGCCCAAACAAAAAATATATGTCTACCCTCACCCTCTCCTTGCCCCAATAGAAAAATTAGTTTCCAAACAACTTACGATCAGCGATTTCATTATAATCTAGAATAAACTCTTCTGTTCTGTTATTGAACAAATATTTTCATTTAATAGAGTAGATAGCTGAGACTAAAAAGTAGAAAATAAATTGGTTAAAAAAAAATTCACAAGCTTTTATAAAATGCACTAAAAATTAAAAAATAATTTTCTAACATTCTAATATTATCATAATAATAAAAGCGATGACCGCAAATCAAAGCATAAGTTAATCTAAATTTGTGATCTAAACATTTAAAGAATATTCAACATAGCAGGTCATCAAAGATATGTTTGATGTGCCGCAATGTTATGCCATTGCCATACCTATGTCAGAGAAATGCTGGGGTATCTTGGGTCAAGTTGGGTGGGTTTGGTACCTTTGCATTTTTCTGCTAGATTGATTCTTGCAAATAGTGATAACATCGTCAAAATGTCCATCAGTCGGCCATCGCTTTTATTATTATGATAATATTAGAATGTTATAAAATTTTTAGTGCAATTTATAAAAGCTGACTTAAAAAAAAAATTTACCAATTTATTTTAAAAAGCTGAACAGTTGTCTTGGACTCCAAGTATAAATTTTTTTTTAATTGTAAAAGCAAATGTAAAAAAGTTAGAAAAAAAAGTGTCCAGATCTCTCTGAGTAGCAAAAATTATATATAATGGGCAAAGTGGGGCTATTGTTAAAAAAGCTTGTCGAAAAATAAAAGTGTAGCCCCTATTAAGTTTAATTAGAGCTTATTCTAGCATTAGGCTGAATGGAATGCCGCGGCATAGACGTTTGTGTAGCAGGCAAACATAGTTGTAGTTTACAGGATGTTTCAAATATTTTATTTATCATCGATTTGGTTTTAACCTTCGACGTAAATAAACTAAAGATATATTTTATAACTTTAAACCCTTTATTTGTGTGCCTGTGACCCTGTCTGTGCGCTTGTACCACTCGAATCACTAAACGGATTTACATGCTATTGTACCCTCTTAAGAACCTATTAATAAGGAATTGCTTTTAATTTTTTTTAGCCATGTCTGATAAAATTGGCTTACTTGTTTTAAAAATTATCAGTATTCTTAAGATAGACGTTATGAGATTCTGAATTGGGTCACAATGAAATATTTTTGGCTAGTCACTGCTTACTAGGTTAATTTTAATACGCAAATTATTCACTGCAGTTGTAGTTATTGCCTATTTATTGCTATGTTTCTTCAAAAGTAACCCAATAAATTGTTTACTAAGACCACTTCTTCGGATCTTATCTTTTCTGGCATCTTGAAATTCAAAGAATAACGCACGGCTAATATGACATCCTGTGGCTCTACAGATTGTGCCATTTTATGTGTAATAGAGCATTTTATTCTAAGCAATGTTTGTTATTTAAAATATTGACAAATCAATATTCAATTCAATATCAAGTATATATTTTAAGGCCAATAATAAATCTCTAATAAATTTTAACGTAACTATTAAAGGAAAACTCTGTACGATGAAAATTTATATGGTGCCATATCAGACGCTTAAATTCATCCATATCAGACGCTTAAAAAAATAACTACAAGTTTGCGTGTTTATATGATATTAATCGGACAAAAGATCCGATGAGAGTTGGTGTTAAGTAAACCAATCTTCGGGCTAATCCTTAAAGGGGTCATGGTAGCCGCAAACATAATTTTTACTGATGAACCCTAACAAGGCAGAAACATAATTATGTCTGCGGCTACCATGACCCCTTTAAGGATTAGCCCGATGATTGGTTTATTTAGTCTTTGACTTCACCTCAAAAAATTCCTTTTATATTTTTTATTAAGCCTGGGCTTGGGATACCTACTACGATTGACTGTCTCCGTAGTGATGTTCGATTTTTGTCTCAGATCCGAAATTAACTAAGTTGGTTTTCTAAAGTGGGTGTCCACATTTCACTTTTCCTTTTCAGATTTCATCATCTTCATTTCATTCCCTCTTAACTCATTGTGGTTAAACCATACTGATGAACCCTAACAAGGCGGAAACATAATTATGTCTGCGGCTACCATAACCCCTTTGAGGATTAGCCCGAAGATTGGTTTATTGAGCCTTTGACTTCACCTTGAAAAATTTATTTTATATTTGTTACTGTTAAGTCTTTTTCCGTTTAAGATTATTTGAACTTTGTATACTACGAGGGTTGCCTTGTAAGTTTTGGATATGCAGCTGGAATAAAACAGTAGATAACTTTTAAAGATTTTATTGTTTCTCGAAGTATTGTCGACGAAAATTAATCCACTTTTACATGAGCACAAACCAGTTCTCAAAGCTGTAATTCCACTCTTTTGTTGGTACTGTCAAAATTGCATCTTTGAAGGCGTCGACTGCTTCTTCTGGCGACTGAAATATTTGACCACGCAGTCCTTGATTTTCTGAAAAAATTGAAAATAGTTGGATTTTGGTCGGGACTGTATGGAGCATGGTTTAACATTTCGGCGTTATGTTGGGTTAAAAATCAATGGCTTTTTGTGCTTTCTACGAACTTGCATTGTCTTGGTGGAGAATGATTCGTCATTCAGGGTTCGTTTTTCGAAGCTAAGCCAGAATTTGGGCAAACAAATGGTGATGTACCAAGCGGCAGTACCAGTCGTGTGATATTCCAGGAATTGTTGCTACAGGACCTGCTTTTGAGACAAATGTCGCAACCTTGTTTTTGGATAGACTTCGAGAACGGATGAATTTTGGTGGCTTTTTTCATCTTGGAACACCCAAACAGACAACTGACTGACACTGACACTGATTCATTACTACTGAGAATGACGTTTTTTGAGTTTACTGTCTTAAAGGGATCTAAAGTTTTCTAACACCAATTGACCCTAGGTTGTATCTGTTCTTCGGTTAACAGATGCGGTATCCAGCAAGGATCTAATTTTATTAATAATAAAGCCTCAGTCCCGCGATTTGTCACATGTCGATCTTCCGTGATGATCATGCGCACAGTATCGATGTTGCCGTGGTGACAGCCGGTTTTGGTGCACCTGGCCTTGGATCGTCGCTAAGGCCAATACGAACCGAACCGAACCGAACCGAACCGAACCGAACCGAACCGAACCACGCTTGAATTTTTTATACCAACGAGAAACTGTCGACTGATGTGCGCTTTTGTCCTATGCGCTCTTTTTCTGTGCCCACATTTACAGTAACCGCTTGACCATTAACCACCCAGGCTTTGGCTCCAGAACGGCCGCGCCGGCGCCGGCCGTTGACTACTGCCCTTACTTAGCCCGGGGTTTATCCTTCGGCAGGGTCAGGCACGATGCCCATAGTAACACGACAAATGCCAAAAAGATGTCGGCTACATCATCCATCTGTCAATTTCAGAGTCAGACACGATGCCCACAGTAACATGACAAATGCCAAAAAGATGTCGGCTACATCATCCATCTATCAGTTTACCCATGATGATACAGCAGAACATACCCTGGGGCTATTCTAAATCCGACTACGACACGAAAGAAGTAGTGACTATCGTAAATTTATGCCCTCCTGAGGTTCCCTAAGAGTAGACTCGCAAGGCAGTAGGTCTCTTTCTACTCCACGACTTCTGCTAGAACACTGTCGCAATTTAAAATCAATCGAAAGTTCGAGAGTTGTCCTCCGATATTTAATTCAATCGGTGAACTGGCGAGCATTTAAAGCTGTCTGAAACATTAACAAAAATCCTGTAACAAAGTAATTTTATTTTCGGTTGCTGATTTTTTATCGAAAATTCCACACCAATATTTTTTAACCTATCAAAATGTGTTTTTTTGGCATATCACCATAGCAACGCACGAATTTTAGTGGAAATTTTTTCTTCGAGGGTACCCAACAGCGAATTAAATCGGAAATTTTTTGACGTCCTAATGACAAGATAATGTTTTTGACAGTAGGTTTTAATATATTTATTCAATTTTTATACATTGCAATTACATATTTAAGATTTTTTCTGTATTCTTCGGACACCCCCTTTCTACCTCCTTTCTTGTTAAAGACGAAAAAGCTGGACTTTGAATGGAATAAATTAAATATCTATTTAGTAGGTATTGGACACGATTTTATTCACATCACATGTGGCTAAAATTCCTGGCGAAACTGTGACACAAACTAAATCTGTTCATGTACCTTTATAAAAAATCGTCAAAATTATAATTTTCTATAAGTAGTAACTACAAAATGGAAGATATAATATTTTATATCGTAAAATTGTATTTTTGTGTTACTACAATGAGTAGAAATCAAATATGCCAACAATCCATTGGTGACGAAACTGCGAGCGAACTGAACGTGTTGACCTATATCAAAAACTAATAGATTTTTTTATTTTCTACCACTTGTAGTAGCTCAAAATTACTAAAAAATTAACGATTATGATAGTCTTTCTTTTAAAATGATATTTCTGTGTAACTATAATAAGTAAAAACTAACATCTAAAAGGCTGAAAAGCAATTGCCGCCCAAACTGCAATGCACACTAAATTTATCTATGTACCTGTGTAAAAATTGATAAAATTATAATTTTCTACCACTTGTAGTAACCCAAAATGTATATAAAATAAGAGAATAAAATATTTTACATTCTGAACTGGTATTTTTCATGAAACTACAATAAGAAGAAATTAATCTAATTGGTGCTGAAACTGCGACGAATCTAAATTTGTTCATGAACGTAAGTATATGAAAATGAAGTAAGGAAAACCTTTTAAACTATTCTTGTTGTACTCATAAAAATAATAAATCAGCTTTTAGTTTTAAATTTAGTTAGGTAGAATGACAAAACATTAGTTGCCATAGTAACTAAATAATTAAGTCAATCAAAACTATATTTTCTGGTGTCTTGTCGAAGAAAAAATGGGCATTGTTGTGAGTCAAAAAATAAATTTTAAATTTATTCAATTTGGTGTGGAATTTTCTTACCGAATACCACGCGAGGTTAAATTAAATCCGTAAATTTTTTCTCGCTAATGAATATTTTCAGACAATTATCCCTCGTCTTCGACTCGGGATAATTTTCAAAATATTCATTAGCTCGAAAAAATTTCCGGAAATAATTTAACCTCTAGTGGTATTACTAGTGAAAACATTTATATCGAAGACATTTTTATAGAAAGCTTTTTCATCGAATGACATTTTTATCGAATAGTTTTTATTGAAAACTTTTTTATCGAAAAAGTTTTAGCCGAATGACATTTTGAATCGAATGCCATTTTGATCTGAAACAATGTTATCGATGAAATTGCTTTCGATCCAAATGTTATTCGACAAAAATTATATTCGATAAGAATGCAATTGGATGAAAAAGTTTTCGATAAAAATGTAGTTCGATGAAATGGTTTTCGATAAAAATGTTTTCAATAAAAACCTTAATCCATAAAAATGTCATTTAATTAAAAAAAATTCGATCAAAATGTCATCATTCATTCGATTAAAAAGTTTTCGATTAAAATGTTTTCGATAAACTTAATTCAATAAAAGTTTTCCATAAAAAAACCGCGACCCGTCTGACAGGTACTCTTTAAATTATTTCGATTTGCGACAAATATTCTCAAGTGCAGTCCCAAGGGTATTTCTCTTAAATGGGGCAACCTTAGGCTAGGGTTTGATTAAGCTGTAAAAGGTTTCATAGACATGAAAAAAATTTTAATTTAAAATAATAAAAATTAACTTCCAACAATTTAAGAATAATTTAAATTGTATTCTAACTAAGGTATTTATGATGTAATAAGATTTTGTAAAATGGGAGCCATTTAAAAGCGAGGTTTTCTGTATAAGTGCCGCAGGATAAAATTTAATCGATATTTACTTTACTTCTTGGCTGTTAAGGGCAAATTTTATTTGAATTAGAAATTTCGTTTACTCTTAGAAAATTCCAGGAATTCTACTTTAAGAGTTTATTTTTATAAAAGATATAATACATTATAAAATTATATAGATGGTTGAAGTTACTAATCTTGGCATCGGTGCCAAGAAATAGATGGATCATAGAAATATAAAGTGTCGGGACTCAAAATTTATTAAGTGATAGAGAAAGTTAGAATAAGAAAAACCGTTTATATAAAAAAACTGACAAGGGTTAAAACTCTTTTGTTTTTGGGATACAGAGCATCAAAGCTGACGAATTTTTAAACTTTGTTGGGTATAACTTTATTAACAAGCACAGCGAAAATATGAAATTTGGTTAAGATGTGTATTAGAATCGAAGCAATAAAAAGATAAAAAAATGATTTAAAGTAATTCTATGGGCAAATTTTTTCAAGAAAAACTTTTGTTTTAAATGTCATGTTTTTGTTAATGTTTTAAGTTATTAAAAACAAATTATTTAGTAAACATATCAGTAACATATCATTGATATTTTTTAAAAGTTTATGTAAGCGAAAATAAAATGTTTTAAAAATATTTACGTTTGATTCGTTACGGAGGTAATTTTGACAGCCTGTATCTCCTCATTAAATAATTAATACCACATTATCAAATGATAATTAGTTAAATACACCTATGCAACAAAATTTTATGAAAAATTTTATCCGGCGAATTTCCGCCAGAAATATTTCTAGTGTTTAGTTCTTGATTCCAGGACCGAGAGCATTTATTAAAGTTAGCTCATATTATAACCAAGGTATGGAATTTTTAAAATAAAAAGTGCGGCATTTACTTGTTTTTCTTTTATCGCAGAACCCAACATTTTTACACATAAACATGTAGAGACATGTTTGTAAGTAAACTAAGTTATCAAACTTGCAACTCGCTTAAAAAATAAAGACGCTATTAATGTGCTTTTAATTTAAAGAATAATGTTTCTACAGAAGTGCTTGGATTTGGAGATAGAGATATATTTTGTGTCTTGATTAAATCCATCTCACGATACTTTGTTTTGACGACAAATTTATTGGCCTCAAATAAGCTTTCTACACGTTCGTTTTTTCGACAAAATCATTCTATTCGATTTTTATCTCTCGATCTTTCTTTTTTTTGTTATTTTGTAGTTTTTCTTATCGATTTGCATGAACCATGGTATGTACTATATTTTTAGTCTCTGTCTTTTGTCAGATTAACGGTAATATTTGATTTTTCTGAATATCAACATATCTCGCCTGCTATAATTTATAAATGTTCAGCCGCGTATTAATTTGCGACAGCATTCGCATGCCTTGCTGCAAAGCCAAACAAGCATGCGTATGTATACGTGCTTTGGAGCCGCGACTAACAGCTATCGATTGCGCGACACATGGATCCGCAGCATGCGACGCCATCTGATCGCAGTGGGTACTTTAAACGAACATATAGTTGAATATGGAAGGCATTTGTTCGCCTCAATGCGCGTATTCACTTAAAAGCGCGTATTCATTGAAGGCAGAATTCACGTGCCTCACCGAATGAGAATATGTACAGGATGCATGGAAAACATCATTTGATTGGGACTAGAGGCATGCGACGCCATCCTATCGGGTCGAATCGCATGTGGACGGCATTTGTGCATGAATGCGAACGAGGTCGAACCGAACGAGGCATTGGTTTGGCCTGTCAACAAGATATGCGAATTCTGCCTTAAATAAATACGCACCTTTTGCCGCCTCGTTATTTATTGCAAAAGTTGGTTTAAATTTTGGTGCGTCACGGTGTTTTATATGGATATAATTAATGGAATACAAGATGGCCGTTACATGCATAATTTCCTTCTCAATTATTTTTGAAAATCGGAGACCTGAGCTGAGCTAAACTATATATAATATAGATTAAGCTTATTTTTTAGTTCAATGATTTTTCGATTATATAATTGTTATTTCTTTTAAAGCAGCTTTTGTTAATAAGGATTTTCTGAGGGATTTTCTGCGAAATAAAAAAGCTTCAGACAGCGAAAACCAGACAGCGAAGTTTTAAAACGAAAAAAAATGCTGAATGGAAATATTTTGGCGACTGACATTCAGAAACAAAATAATAGATTTTAATTTTTTTTCTAATTGTAGAGAAACTCTGTTTTTGCCATGCACGATGAGGTATAAACAATTGTTAATGTTAAAACCAGTTTAATGGTTCCATAAAAACTAACTTTAATTTTAACTATTGTTTTTGAGATATTATACAGGAAAAAGGTGAGCCCACTAGATATTTGTTTGTTTTTTAGTCAAATCTGTTGAATTCATTTAAGTGAATTATGTAAATATTTTTGGTTGTTTAATTGTTATAGGTTTAATTACTTTTTTGTAAAAAAGGGATGTGCCAAAATAGGCATTTTTTGTACCTAGTCCTATGGTTTGCGCCTTTCAAGTGCACACATGACACAAAGGATTTCAAGGACAAAGGGCACGTTCAAATGCAAGAAATATAGTTTGAACAAGGAATGCTATTTTCTTTTGTTTGATTACCCAATAAGATTTTTTTATGTGGTTTAATTATATGTACTTATTTTTAAATTAAAACCAACCCCAGCTTTAAAAATTTAATAATAAAAATTATAGTGAAAGGGCCCTAAGATAAGTAGTTTCTAGATCCATAACATGACAAAAGTCAACACTTCCGGATAGGCTACGGTAAGTAGTTCCTAGATCCATAACATGACAAAAGTCAACGCTTCCGAATAGGCTACGGTTACAATTTTTTTCTGAGTATTATTGCCAAGTTAAATTTAATTTGTTTCCTTAAACATTTAATTCCATCTATTTTTAAGCCATAGTAGACAACGTTAATAATGCATTTTCAATTTATTATTACGCGCATTTAACTTAAAATATTTTCTTGTTATTGTTTCAACACCGTATGTTTCTTTGTATGGCATTGGTGGCTTACGTGATCAAATTTTTAGAAACTAATGCAGGGTAAATTGTAAAGGCCATGACGCGACGTTAAAAAACTTATACAGGGTGTCCAATAACTTAGGGCCATAGGTCAACAGGTGATAGAGAAGGTCATGTCTGATAAAAAAGTTCCAATAATGCATGGGTCAAAACTCTTTCTTTGTCGAGATGCGAGCATCAAAGTTGGCGACTTTTTAAACTTTTTTGATAATAACTTTTTTAAAAACGTAGTAAAAATATGAAATTAGTTAATCATGTTAAAGTCGTGCATTGGAACAAGAGCAATAATTTGAAATTAACATAATTTAACAAAAAATCTGCAGTCAATTTTTTTTTGAAAAAACTGTTTTTTTGGTATAAACTTTTACGAATGCCATATTAAACGCAACGTTTTTTAAAATATTTTTTGTTAATAAAAACAAGTCTCTAGCGAGGCATATTAATAAAATATTCTTTATATTTTTTAAAAGGATAAGTAAGTCAAAATTAATTTTTTTAAAATATAATTATTTTTTATAAATTTTTGGAGGTTACTTTGACAGCCTGTATCTTCTCAACTTGTAATTTTATCAAAAAAAAGTAATGTTACATTTTTAAATCACAATAAGCTCTGACAGATTTTTTTTTTGTAAGACCCTTTTGCCCCCCACTCCTCTAACTTTAAACATCCTATATCCTTAAAACAGATGTGTGTTTACCCCTATATTATATAAACTTTTTTTTCGGAAATAACCTCCTTTGTCACCTGCTGCACTATCGCCCCTAAACTATGGGACACCCTGTATATTAATAATAATAATAATAATAATATAGTGCCTTTATTTTTTTCGAGGTGGCTATATTATGTATATAACTACGCTCTTCCATATACCCACCATATTATCGGCATCAATTAAAAATAAGGTCCACGGTTATTTGTAACTGTAGCACTATGACATCACATGGAAATTTTTTTGCTTCTGACTAGAAATTTACATTTATATGAGAGACCAAGGCAACATTTTCTATCCAGCATACGTGAATGCAAGTCGAGCGTGGGTTATCCAAACAGCGCACATTACAAACAAAATAACTGCAGATTTATTAAAATCGAGTAAAATAAATTTAAAGTTTTTAAAAGGCATACACGGTAAAAAGTGTTACCTACAATAAAAACACGTTCTTTTCTTGAGTAAATTGTTCAACATTAAAATAATTTGTTTTGAATTAAAATTTAATAACGCAACGTTTTATCTTGAAATGAGACTTTATTTTTCTTCTTTAATTTTTTTGTTTCAGTATACTCCGACTTGTAACAAAGCAAATTGTCGTCAAATTAATTTAGTTCCAATTTACAACAAACAATTTCTGTTTGACATTAAAATAAAGAGGCAAGTCATTTTTTGTCCTATATCAAGAAAATATTCTCTTGTTGAATAGGAAAGCACAAATTATTTTACTTCAAAGCAATTTGCTTTAATCTAAGACAATTTTTTTTACCGTGTGGAAGTAAATAATGTAACTTGGTTAAATCGTATCATAACTCAACAGATTTTCAAAATTCAAAAATTTGCTTAAGAATACGGTTAATGTAAATTAAAAAAAATCGATTTTTTCAAAAATTTTAGTTACTTTGTTTTTATTTTGGGCAGCCGTACTTTTACCTGTAGCAAATTTAACTTTAAACTATTTAAATTTTAACGGGTGGGTAGATTGTAGATTGTGGATTCTTCAGGGGCTTTCTAGCTTTACAAGAAGCCACCAGAAAACCCTCAGGGATTACTGAGAAGACACCTGCACTTCATTTTTCTATCTAGCATACGTAATCGCAAATCGACTCATGCCGAGCGTTGGTTCGGTCAAGTCGCCGCTTGCCATGCGATCGATCCGAGTTCGATTCCCGGCATTGCCATTGGGTGTTGTATGCGTTTTTTAATTACTTTACTTGGTTACCAACATGTTTGAATTGAGTTTTCGAAACACTGGGCAGTGATCCAATAGGATGGAAGTCCCAGTATTTAAAAAAAACCGAACCGAACCAAATCAAAATGAGCTAACTAAACCTAAGTAGGTTATTTTCGGTAATGTGTGCTGTTGTGCGCTCGATTTGCGATCAAGTATGCTAGATAGAAAAATTCGCCTTGGGCTCCCATTATACAAATGTAAATTCCTGATGTCACACAAAAAAATTACCTTTTAATGTAATAGTGCTATAAATAAAAATAGGAGTTTTCTTTATTTTAAATTGATGCCTATGATATAAACGTTTTTTTGCCGTCATGGCCCTTAAAATTTACCCTGCATTAGTTTCTAAAAATTTAATCACGTAAGCCACCAATGCCATGCATAGAAAAATACGTTAGTAAAACAAAAACGAGATATTATAAGTTAAATGCCTGTAATAATAAATCGTTAATGCACTAGCAACGATGTCTCTTTGGGCTCAAAAATAGATGGAATGAAATGTTTAAGGGGGCAAACGTCGCCTGAAAACTTACCATCTGACAACACTGATATCCCATTTTTTGGCCAAATCTTTTTTCTAATAGAACTAGAAAACGAGAAAGCGGCACGCGTCGAAACTCTGAGGGGTGCATTTTTAAAGCATTTTTCGCAACTGTATCTTGGCAGTTTTTTGCTAATTTATCTTATTCAAAAGATAAAAAAATATTTATGGCTAAATCCCAACAACACTTCAAAACAAAATTTGGAAAATCTATGATCTTGCGTCACCTTGTATAAACTACAGCGAACTGTAACAATAATTTCTCGTTTTTCCTATGTTTTAGGTAAATACAAACAAAAACAAAAAATCTAACAAGATACGTTTGACAATTTTGACACAATCTTTTATATAAACGAGATAAATATATATTTTTTCATTTTCTAAGCGAGATCTATTAGGATTTTTAAAAGCGGAGTAAAGTCGATATCGGAGCGAAAAAGTATACTTCATTATGTTGCTACTAGGGGGCATCACTTATTCACCAGAATTAAAATCACGTGATTCTAATGAATGCAGAACACTAGGTAAATTCGGTAAAAAAAATTTCGGTGTAAGGTAATTAGCTGATCAAGGTCACATGACCCGTGTTTTAGTATTGGCTTAGAATATTGAACTAGCCATTTTGTAATAGTATTGGTAAGATTTGAATATTTCTTAGATATAAAATTGAGATGTTGATCCAAAAATGGTATATTCTTCGATGAATCTGAACGATATATAATAATAATAATAATGATAATAAAGGTAATTCTCACATTGAATATAAACTCCCAGCTACTTGTTATATGGGACATATACTATTGTCGATTCAGTTTATTTTGCATCAACATTTAAAAAAGTTTGGTTTCTACTTCTTGGATATTCGTTGAGCAGCTGCAAGCTTACCATAGACAGGTGTCCCATAACTTAGGGGCCATAGTGCCAGGGGATAGAGGAGGTTATTTCCGAGAAAAAATTTTATATAACATGAAAAAGGGTTTTAAAAGCTAATTGCAATTCAAAAATGTGGTATTCTTTTTTTTATTAAACTACAAGTTGAGGAAATACAGGCTGTCAAAATAACCACCAAAAATGTATAAAAAATAACAATCAAAAAAAAAAATTTTTTTGCTTACTTATTCTTTAAAAAAATATCAATAATATTTCATTGTTATGTCTCGCTGGAGACTTGTTTTTATTTTAAAAAAATATAAAAAAAAACATTGAGTTTAATATGACTTTTATAAAAGTATATACAAAAAAAATAGTTTTTCCTAAAAAAAAAATTGTGTGTGTTTAAGACCACACGGCAGAAGTGTAAACTTCAACAAGGCTAAATTAATAATACTGGCCTTCATCTGCATCATTATATCGCTCGCTGAACGCACGGATCACCCAACAAATCTCACAGTTAGTCGACTCGAGCCGGCTTCACCCGAATGAGCGTTACATAGCTGAGCCTGACGGCTCAGTTTAATTCACTACCCACAAAAACTGCTAAACGCGCCTAAAGAGGTTTACACTTAAAAAATTAACCGATTAATTTTTTTCACAATAATTTTTATTTCAATTTATTGCTCTGGTTCTAGTACACGACTTTACCCATTTTCATATTTCCACTGCGTTTTTTTAAAAAGTTATTATCAAAAAAGTTAAAAATAATTGACAACTTTGATGCTCTGTATCTCGACAAAGAGTTTTGACTCATGCATTATAGGAACGTTTTTATCAGACAAGACCTCTATCACCTGGTGGCCTATGGCCCCTAAGTTTTCGGACACCCTATATAAACAAAAACCGGAAATTATTATTTTTTCAAGGATTTGGAGATTGTATTAGTTTTTACGGCTCCAGTAGGTACAAAACAGCGCTGTGCAAAATGGCGCGGAACAAAATAGGGGCGACAAAATAGCACTGCGACAAACAGCGCTACGATAAAATAGCAAGGGAAAATTGCTCAGATAAATAAACAAACTTAAAAAAGCGCTACTTTGATGCCGCTATTTTGTTCCGCGCTGTTTTGTACCGGTGCCTATATTTTACCAAGTTTCAATAGCACGAAAGTTTAAAAAACAGGCAGGCTTACGTTATGACACCCGCAAGAAAGTCCAAGAAAACAAAATCGAACCGTTAACTATTATGAGGCTAAATTTGTTCGCGCAGTTTTCATAATTATCATATTGGACAAGTCTGTTTGTTCGCAGGTGTCTAGGTCTCAAATTAGTGAACCGATTTATTTGCGACTTTCTTTATTGAAATCTGGATTTATTGTTGACTAGATGTAACAGAAGTTGTTGAGAACTATTTTTGTATTTAATAATTAAATGGCTCATGTTTCTAATTTTCTTAATATTGTTTATTGTTATGAAGCATATTTTACACTATCAACTCCTAAAATAAGTAAATACTAAAAAATTGAATTATCTCCAAACTTAGTGTGCATAGACACTTCGTTTCTCAGGTGGCTTACCTCAAGTGTTAAAAAAGTTTTCAGTAAGGATCGTTTTTTACGGCATCTGCTGGTTTCTCTGAAAACATACAACTAAAACCTGTAAATTATTGACAATTATGCAGGATATATAGGTTTCTTTTCTTATGTAGTTATTTTAATGACTTCTAATTCGAAATGATTGGGTTTTTTAAGGATATGGTTAATTACCTCAGGTTACGTCAGGTCTAGCCTGACACTTAATTTGAAAATTATCTTGCTTTATTCATATACTCACAAAACCCCGTAACAAAAGAAAACTAAATATTGCATAATTTGTATCGATAATTGTCAGAAACATTATTCTGTTTTAATATTTTATACCGCACGATAAAAAAAAATTGTCTTAGATCAAAGCAAATTGCTTTGAAGTATAATAATTTGTGCTTTCCTATTCACCAAGAGAATATTTTCTTGATATAGCACAAAAAATGTCTTGCCTCTTATTTTAATGTGAAACAGAATTTTTTTTTTATAAATTAGAACTGAATGAAGACAATTTGCTTTGTTACTGAAATAAAACAATTAAAGAAGAAAAACAAAGTCTCATTTTAAGATTAAACATTGCGTTGAACTAAAAAGAAATATTTTAATTCAAAACAAATTGTTTTACGGTGAAACAATTTATTGAAGAAAAGAACGTGTTTTCATTCTAGACAAAAATTTTTACCGTGGGCGTTTTCATTATTAGACAAGGCAAAAATTTAGGATGTCCAACTAATTGTACCTCTTTACCACATTTTGTACACATATATAGTACCATTCCACGGTTCCAAGAACCTATACTTCGTCAAGTTTTTTGTTTACTTGTCTGAGGCGCAGAGGCGATCTACTGAGATACGAGATTCCTACAAACTTGTCTCTTATTTAATATATTTTTTCACAAACGAGATCACCCTGTATATCTGCCTATATTTTTTAAAAGCTGTTAAAATGTCTAATTAAATGATGTATTAGAATTTTTTTGAAATTAAGTATCTAGTTTTTCCAAAAAATTTGCGATTTAAATAAAATATTTTTTTGTTTTTTAATCCTCAAAAGCAGAAAATATAAAACAAATAATACGGTTTACCACAGAAAGTTTTTGAAATCTGTTAACTACTAAAAAATAATTTAAAAAAGTCAAATTTGCTACTATACAGGGGAAACACGATAAGGTTTTATGCTGACAAAAACAAGCAAAATCGCATTTTTTTAAAGATATTTTATTGATTAATCGAATTTTCTTTAAAATATTTTTAATTATTCACCAGTTTGCAGCAGAATTTTGGTGCTTTCGCAAAAAAAATTCTAGATAAAAGGACATAAGCCACACAAATAATCAGAAATATTAAAAATGCCGATTTGGTGTCAATTTTGTCCGTTTTTGCCATTTCTACTGGGGATTTTATCTGGTTAAATTTTTTTCGTTTCTTATATATTTCTAAATAAAAAAGTGTCACATTTGTCTATCTGCGCGATGGTGCTCTATATCCAATTATTTATTCTAGCAAGCCATGTTTTTTTAGTATTTCTATAAATTTTTTATACTTTACAATTATCAACAGAAATATTATGGTTGACGAGCAAACCTGATATTTTTCTTTAATTTAAAAAAAAAATTTAAACAGCTTTTAAAAAAATTTAGGCAGTATATACAGGGTGGTCCCGTTTGTGAAGAAATATAATAAATGTCAGTAAATCGTCTCTACGCCACAGACCAGTTAACAAAAAATAAAGTAAGTTCTTGGAACCGTGGAAGGTACTGTATATGTATTGGTTGATATAGAGAAAACCCAAACGAACTCGTCCTTTTGCTTGTAAATATTAGCATGGTGTAAACGGCCTGCAAACGATATTCGCTCCATTGCATTAAAGACCAGCGGTACAATAATTGGAAAATTTAATGCGTCCCTAAAACAAAATTATTTTTTAAATAAAGCTAGAAAGCAGTGCAAAGAACTAACCACGTCAATTTCCCTCATAATATTAAAATAAATGAGTACTGCTTATTAGAGAACGTCCTTAATTTACGTAACGCAAAAATTCAGGATCTTTGACCCCCCTCCCCCCCTCGTACCGCATTTTCAAGAAAAAACACATGAAAAAAACATTGAGTGTAACGCAAGGCCAAACCCACTCTCCCCCCCCCCCCTAGAGCGTTACGTAATTTAAGGACAGGCCCTTAATTGTTATAATAGTGTACAATATACTTTACCTATCATTATTGATGGTCCCCTTTTTACGTGAATATGAGTGTTCATATGTAATTGTGGATCTGTAAAGAATAATTTTGACATTAAATCTCAAAAAGAAATGGATCGACTAAACTTCCCTCCTAGCTAAGTGGCTACTCTAGAAGTCAATAGAGCTGCTTTAAGTTTTTAAATTAATATGTTTCAAACAGTGGCGGATCCAGGGGGGGCGGATCCAGAGGCGCCCCCCGAGAATTTTTTGAATAAACAAAAAATTAGTAAAAATTAATGTTTTTGCTAATAAAAATTCAAAATTTTTGCCTGCGGCGCATGAAAGTGTCTGTTATTATTATCATCGAAATTACAACCACTGACTAATTCAATAAAATGCTGCTTAAAAAAATATATACCGTTTTTTACCAACAGAGAATGTCACCCAAAGTGGCACCCCCCAGAAACACCTCTGGATCCGCCCTTAGATTCAAATATCTTAGGAAATAAAGCTTGTTATATTTTATTTAAAATATATTTTCATAAACCTTAAAATACTAAATAAATTTTCAAGCTACTTTTTACTTTATTGAATATATTCAAATAAACAAATAGACTCTCAGGCAGATATACAATAAAATACTCTGCCAATATATGGGCCCCTAAGCTCACACTAGGTACTATAGATATAGTTTACGAGTGAGCTAATGTAACTAAAAACTGAAATATATTTTATTTAACTCCAGACTAAATTACCTTTTGTTTGATACCACACAAGCCATGTTTTAACTTAAACTCAAATTTTTAAAATCTACCCCCACCCTTAAAAAAAGCAAAAACTAAAATGTATTTTGTTAAACTCCGGACTCAATTACCTTTCGTTTGATATCACACACGCCATATTTTCACTTAAACTCGAATTTTTGAAATATACACCCACCCTTTTTTTTAAATAAATTAAAATGTATTTTGTTTAACTCCAGACTCAATTACCTTTCGTTTGATATCACACACGCCATATTTTCACATAAACTCTAATTTTTGAAATCTACCCCCACCCTTTTATTTGGTTTGTGTTCGGTGGATTTTGTTCATATTTAAATGGGACCATCTCGACCCAAGACCCAGCCTAGGTACCAAATTTCATTAAAATCGGCCGAGCGGTTTTTGAGTTATGCGCGTTGGTCGTTACAGACATACAGACAGACAGACAGACATACAGACAGACAGACAGACAGACGGCGCAACAAAAAAGTTTCAAAATCATCTGAAACGCAAAGATATATAAAAATTTTTGAAATCGGAGCAACTTTTTTTTTCTCGAAAAAATTAGGATCACCATAGCTCACACTACTATAGTATAGTATATGTGTGAGCTAATCCCTAATTTAGGTCAAAATATTTGAAAAGAATTTTTTGACGTTATTTATACTTAAAAAAAATAAGAAAAACAATAAAAAATTATTAAATTACTCACCCTGTCTCCGTGTTGGCTTTCGCAACTTTTCCCTCTCTTCCTTGGTCCGCAAACTCCTCATCATGAGTCACCAAGGTATCACTAAAATTTAACATGCAATTTTTATGATATATCATACGTGTAATGGTCATCTAGTTCAGTTTCGAGAAAAACCAAATAGTAGGATAACATTTATGTGTAAATATTTAATTATTGATTTTTGCATTGTTTATACAGGGTGTTCCATAACTTAGGAGCTATAGGCCAACAGGTGATAGAGGAGGTCATGTCTGATAAAAATTTTTCGCACGGGTTCATCAAAGTTGGAGATTTTTTAAACTTTTTTGATAATAACTTTTTAAAAACACCCAGTAAAAATATGAAATTGGCTAAAGTCTTTATTAGAACAAGAGCAATAAATTGAATTAAAAATAATTTTTGAAAAAATTAATCGGTCAATTTTTTTCAGAAAAAACAAATTTTTTGGTATAAATTTTTGTAAATGCCATATTTTATTTTTTATAAATTTTTGGATGTTATTTTAACAGCCTGTATCTTCTCAACTTGTACTTTTATTTAAAAAAATAATACCACATTTTTGAATCACAATTAGCTGAGTATTCAGCTGCCTGTGACAGATTTAATTTTTTTTCTAAAACCCTTTTTCTCCCCACTCGTCTAACTTTAAAAATCCTATATCTTAAAAACAGATGTACGTTGACCCCCATCTTATATAAACTTTTTTCTCGGAAATAACCTTCTCCCACGTCCTTGAAAATATTAAGATAAATATTTGTTACAATATTTTTCGATATACTTTACCTATCATATTTAATGATCCACTTATTCTGCTTTCTTTTGTATGAATAGGAATGCTCATATGAAATTCTGTATCTGTAAAGAATAATTCAAAAGTAAATGGATCAACTACCTTCCTAGCTAATAACCTACTGTAGAAAGCATAGCTGCTGTAAGTTCTAAAAAAAATGTTCAAAATATCTTAGAAACTAAAGCTTGCTAGAATATATTTAAAAAATAAAGGTATGAAAAAAAATTATAAAAAAAATTAGGCACTTGTTCGAGCGTTTTCTTATTTTTTGAAAATCACAGAAGCAACTGATTATTATTATCTGCCTACTGTATTAAAAAATAACTACTTACTTATTATGATGATGTTGAAGAGGCCGGGCGAGCTTTTTCTGGCAAGAAAGCGGCATTTCTTTTTGAACAAAACATTTAAACGTTTACTTTGAAACGAACAAAATGCCAAAGTATTTGATTAGTGACTTTAGGTGACACTGTCATCCTAAAAATTCTAACAGGAGGCCTTACTGTACTTTAACCATATTCGGAACACTCTGTCCTAAGTCGACATCACCTATTACTCTAAACAAAACCACCTACCGGGGGCAATGCTTTACTCAGTAGTGCCACCTTTTCACTGATATTTAACTATTTTGCATTGTTGCCTTTTACGTAAAAAATTGCCTAAATCGAATTTGTCCCCTTAAGGAAACAAATTAAATTTAACTTGGCAATAATACTCAGATAAAATGATTACCAACTTTAGACTATCCGGCAGCGCCGTCTTTTATCATGTTGTAGATCTTGGGACTTCTTATCTTATGGCTCTTTCACCAATATTCTTTATTATTAGAATTTTTAAAGTTGGGGTTGGTTTTAATATGAAAATAAGTACCTATAAACAAACCACATAAGAAAAATCTTATTGGGTAATCAAACAAACGAAAATATGTGGATACGCATTTACGCCCTCGTTCCCACGCTCTTTGGATTTACCTGGAAAGATAGCTCTCGGCCTATCGGACCTTGCACAAAGTACTTTTCTTGCATTTGCACGTGCCCTTTATGCTTGGAATACTTTGTGTACTGTGTGCACTTGGTACAAGAGCAAGTGATAGGACTAGGTACAGGAAATACCTATTTCAGCACACTCCTTTTTTACAGAGTGGATCGTTTAACATTTAAAATTACGGAAATTTTCGAAATTTGCCTTGAAAATGGACGTTTTTTTTTGTGTTCATATTTCCAAAAAATATTGATGGATTTGCCATCCTATTTTACCTAATAGCAATATATATCATTAAAAAATGTCTATAAATAGCCAATTTAGTTACGTGGTGGTCTTATTTAGTTAAGTCAAAAAAGAAAAAACAAAATAAAGAAGATTGAAGATTAATTTGACTACATGGCTTTAATATGCAGGGTGTTTTAAAATTCAATAACATAATTTTAATATTGATTTCCTTAAGTTATCTCAAGGCAACATTTTCATATAAATATAGGGACTCAAGTCCCTTGTTGTCGAGATACAGGGTGTTGTTTGTAGCTCGTGCAGTTTCTGAGATATTTAGCTCAAATTTATTAAATATATTTAGCTATAGGCACTTTATTATTAAACATGCTAAATGATAGTAAACATCTACAGGGTAATACCTTTTCAAGGGTCGTGTCTCTTTTCTCTCGGATTATTCTTTTGTTGAAAATCCTTGTTTAATTTGTCAACTTTTTTGTTTTTTGCAATTTTTTTGCATCTTTAACCAATCTACAGAAGATCGCTTTTGCACGAAAGACTGCTATCAAAAATCAAAAAAATGCTCGAGTTTGCTATGGCGAATATCTCAAACTAAACAAATTAATTAAAACTTATTTGGCATGTTAATAGTGTAGTGCCTATAAGTAAGTACACGTGCCAAATTTGAGCTCAAAAACTGCAGAAGCTATAAAAGAAGGAAAACTTTAACACCCTGTATTTCTAAAACTAAGCGTTAGTCGCCCTATGTTTATATGAACTTTTTGTCTTGAAATCACTCAAGGACTTTAACATCAAAATTATGTTATTGAATTCTGAAACACCCTGTATATAAATGTATTGAACGGATGTAAATAAAAACAAACAAATATTTAGTGATATTATTTTTTTTCTGCATATTATCTGTAAAACAATAGTTGAAACCAAAGTTAGTTTTTATGGGAACCACTAAACCGATTTTTTTATATTTTCCCCTGTCCGCATGTTGAGAGATCAAAATCTATGTTAAAGCTGACCGAGGTCAATTCATCGCAAACATTCGCAAACCGTTGTGTGGACTACCAACATTTTGCAAAAAAAATGTACCCACAAAAAAAATTGTTTTTCAAAAAAAATGCTTTTTTAAAAATTTTTATATTATTTTATATTTATAAAAGAAACTAATTTTTTTAAAGCAGTTTTTCGAGAAATTAGTTTACAAAAAAAAATAAACAAAATTTTGTTTTAATTTTTTTTATCTAATATTACTTATTTAAAAAGCAGTTTTTTCAAAAACTAATATAAGAAATAAAAATTTCACAAAATTGTCCCGCGGCCAACCGGCGGCGGTGAATTGACCGCGGTGAATTGTCCCGTTTCCATCTAAATAAATGTGAACGTAAATAGAACAAGTATTATCTTTTTTGACAACGACCTTTCAAGTGATAATTTTTAAATTATTTTTACCTTCCTTTAATGAACTCTTTAGAGCTAGGAGCTTTAGTTTCTAAGATATTTCGAACAAACTGTTTTCAAGGCTGATATAATATCATGGCTTCACTTGGTGTGCTAATAAGCTAGCTAGGAAGGTATCAGATCCGCCATGTATCCATTTATTTTTACATCGGCTAAAGGCTAGAAGTTAATAGATAGCTAGAGATAATAATAACAATAATAATCAAAAAAAATCTTTATTTTTTGCTATTGCTATTAACAATACAAGAATGGGCCTAAAAGCTACAAAAAATAATTTTAATATTTCAGTAGGATGCTGATAAAAACCTTACTCTAAGTCGCAGCTGCTTTCAAAAAGCAGCGTTCGTAAAATATTTAAGTAGATACTGGATGAGTTTCACAAATTGCTGGAGCAAAAATACATATTTTTAGCATCTTGTTTGCAATCCTAAATATTATTAACATTTTACTATGTATTGTATGTTATACCATGCCACTGTGTCAGATGTAATATAAAGTTTTATTCGATTTTTGAAATCAGCGTAAAATGTACTGCAAAATCATAATCAATATTTAATTTTTTATGTTTTTTACAATCCGAGCCCGCGCAGCAATGAGGTATATTTTCGACGATTTTTTTTTTTCAGATAACACCAAGAATGTGTTATTTTGGTATATTTTGCAATATTGTCGTGATAGCTCCTAAACCGCTGAACCGCTTTTCACAAAATTTGCAGGTAAACTAGTTTTCAACAATCTAACGGGCTGACTAGATTTTGGCCAAAATCCATTAATGCTAATGACAGTTTTCTGACAATTAAAAGATTTAAAAAAAATTATTGTGTGTGCTTAAGACCACACGGCAGAAGTGTAAACTTCAACAAGGCGAAATTAATAATACTGGCCCATAACATATTCTGCAAAGCGGACCGAACCGAACTCTCCGGTGTACTGGCCTTCATGTGCTTCATCATATCGCTCGCTGAATGTTTCTCGCAGTTAGTCGACTCGAGCCGATTTCACCCGATTGAGCGTTACATAGTTGAGTCTGACGGCTCAGTTCAATTCACTACCCACAAAAACTGCTAAACGCGCCTAAAGAAGATTACACTTCAAAAATTCTAACTTTTAACGGAGCATCGTATCAATATGCGGTTTTCGGAATAAGGTAGACCACGTTTTTCCAAATAATTTGTGTTATAACCAAAAACTTTGTCTGAGCTTTCGTTTCTAAGATATTTTCAAAAAAACTGTTTTTAAGGCTGATATCATACAGTTCACTTGAAGTGTGCTAATAGGCTAGCTAGAAAGGTATCAGATCCGACAAGCATCCATTTATTTTATAGTAAATTTGCTCATACGACAGTATTGTATTCGTAAAAAAATTACATGTCCAAATTTTCAAATATCCTTTTGGAGTTTTTATCTATTTTAGAGACCTTTATCAAAATCATATTTTGATCGTTTTTTTAATAAAAATTTCTGGTAAAAGCACGAAAAGTTATGTAATACGCTACAAAATTACTGATCAGTGCCCAGTCATGTAATCATATGACGGAGATACGAACAAGAACAATTTAAACAACATACGAATTGAAAAATATATGGACGCTTTCGGAGTTGAGATGTAAATACTGCAACATTAAACTTTATTAGTAAAATTATTCTTCTTTAAAAAAAAATACAATAACGATAAGACAAAGTAATACAAAAAAATGGAAAAAATAAATGGAAAGCAAGAAAACAACTTAATAAAATAAAATTTGTCACAAAAATTCTTTTCTTTTATACAATCGCAAAGTTGTTATCTTACATGCAAATGCCATTTAATAAGAGACTAATATGCACATACGTTAATTGAAGGCTTTAAACAATGTATGTATGTATGTAGAAAAACCAATAAGAAAACCATTATTGCAAAAATTCAATCGGCAAAATCAAATCAAATAATAAAAAACAATTAAGAAATCTTAAACTATTTTGATGAATTATTTACTGAAGTTGGGGAAAATCTAGCCAAAAATATACAAGTATAGATAATTATATTGCATTATTTGAGATGGTGCCAAACAAATTTTATTAACACGTAGCATTCAAAGATGTCGCAAAAATTATAAAATAACTTTCAGATTCGATGAAATAAGAACTGAAATGGTCAAAGAAGTCTGTATCAAAATAACCGCTATTCTAACTTACCTAATTAATTTTAGCTTTCAATTACGAATCTTTTTAAATGTATTGATAAGTTACCAGAAATTTAACCATTATATAACGATGAATTAATTTTAATTTATTTCAATAATTTCAAAGGGGTTTAAAAAATGTATAAAATAAATAATGATGGGATTCTTGTTCAAAATAACATCTAGGAAACAGTAAGGCTTTCAGAAAAACAAATCAACTGAAGACGCTATAATATTCCACATTTACAAAAAAAAACAACTTTATCGCCAATATTTACTAAGGCCTCTAATAGTTAAGTAAATTTATAGGGTATTTTAAGAAAAAAGCTGCAAAAAAGGATATTTTTGTTTATATTTAGCATGGTCCTACCTAATATCCAAAGCTAAATTTTCATTTGACGATCTCTGATTTTCCGGCTTCAGAATCTAAAATGTCGGCCGCCAAAGTTTAAAAAAAATAATTCCCTCTTTATAGGAAAAATAAAATTAATTTTGTTGTATTCAATTTAAGCTAAACATACTCAAATTAAGGCTGTTAAAAAATTTGACGCCTGTCATTTTAAAACAAATTGGCGGCTATATTTCAAAAAATTATTGTTTCGATATTATTGACTTATATTAAAGCTTCTTTAAACCTACTAAAAAAATAAATTTTGCTTACCAAACGATACAAAGATGGCACTTAATATGTCAAAAATAAAAGTGACCTTCATAACGTATAGACCAGAACTTTTGTAAGTATTTATAAAAAGGTACAATAATTTGACATTTAACATTCAAGAAAACGGCCACAGTTTAGATAAAAAGAATAATTTCAATCTTGTTTGACAGAACTAGTGGTGCCGTATAGTATATAAATTTATTCTTAATAAGGTTCGTTTATTTTAAAAATATATCCAAGATGGCGGCATTCAAAATATTAAAACCACAGTATTTTTTACATCAGGCTGGATTTGAACCAGCGACTTTTTGTTAACCAGGCAAACGCTCTTCCAACTGAGCTACCGAGGTTACTGATTCAAAATCCGCCTATTCGGAAAACGTTTCGTCATCTCAAATTTTTAGTTAGTATAGGTGTGTGCTCTCAAGCTTCCGGTAGCTACGAGAACACAGTAGGTTTATATAATACCTACCGTGTTCTCGTAGCTTTGTGTGTGTCCTCTAGCTTCCAGTAGCTATGAGAACACAGTAGTTATTATATGGGAATAGGAGAGGAATACAGATTCACGATTGTTATTGTTGTATGAATCCTCATTTTTCGATCTACCAGTGGTGCACGACATATCATATAACGCGTCACTAAAGGTGTCAAGTCAAACTGAAAATCACAAAGGTCAGTTTTAGCGCAATAGGTATAAATTATATATACTTATCGGTTTCACAACGTTCTACGTCTTTCGATACCCAATCTCCACTCGTTTCTGTTTGCCCATAATTCATCATCTAGGCCTCTTATTCTTATTTCACTGTCTATTCCTTCTCTCCAGCTTCTCCTTGGCCGTCCTCGTTTTCTTCGTCCAGTTGGTTTTCCATGCAAACAAAGACTACTGTTTAGGTAGTCTTTTATTATTCATTATTTGTACATGTCCGTACCACACCAGTTGTTTTGTTCTTATATCATCCACTAAAGTACGTTCACCCACTGTCATAATTTCTCTTATTCTTTGATTTGTAACTCTTTCTCTTTTTGATTTCCCTGCTGATCTTCTCCAATAGTCCATCTCCATAGCGGAAAGCATTTTTTCTGTTCTATCCTTGATTGGCCATACTTCTGAGTAGTATGTAATAATACTTTTTACAATGGTGTTATATATAAGCTTTTTGTTATGTTTTGATATACTTTGGTCCCAAATTATTCCATTTAATAAAGTTATTGCTTTTCTTCCTTGTACGTTTCGATCTTTTATAGCTTTGTCTAGTTTTCCGTCAGCTGTAATTTTTAGACCTAAGTATTTATACTCATCACAGGACTGAATTCGCTGCCCGGTATTTAAGATTAGATCCTGTTTCATTCCTCCGATACACATATACTCTGTCCTATTGAGATTAACCTCTAGTCCCCACTTATTGTACTCTTCTATTAGTTTATCGTCATATTCCTGAGCCACTACTATCTGATCATCGGCGAAACATAATGTATACAAGGTGGTTTCGTCCAACGGAATTCCCATGTTTTGGCATTTTCTCTTCCATACTTTAAGGACTTGTTCCAAGTATATCTTGAAGAGCGTAGGCGAGATACAGCAACCTTGTTTAAGACCTTTATTTACTTGAAAGTATAACTCTTTGATGGCCTTAATTAGTTGTACGCTTATGTTTGTGTTTAGTGGTATACTATCATAGACCTTCTGCAAATCGACGTAAAGCAGATGCAGCTCTTGTCCGTATGCGATTTTCTTTTCAATAACTTGGGTTAGGGGTTATACAAAAGAGATGATCTGAAGCCGATCTACCCGCCCTGAAATCAGCTTGTTCTTCTGCCTCCATGACTTTATATTCGCTCTTAACTTTATTTCTTATTATTTTATCGTATATTCTGCTTAGCGTACTAGTCACAGATATACCTCTATAATTGTCACAATCTTTCCTTCCTTTTTTGTGTATTGTGGATATATATGACATTTTCCACTCGGTTGGTATTAGTTCCATTTAAATATTTTTGGAAAAGATTCCGTAATCTCCAAAACAGTTCTTCAGTGCCATATTTAATAAGTTCGGCTGGGATATTTCCGGGTCCGGCAGATTTACCGCTTTTTAAGGTTGTGCACACGTTTTTGACCTCAGAGATTGTGAGGGGTACTGGAGATCCCATCGTTCTAATTATATTGTCTCTTGCGTCTTTCTTGAATTCTGCTCTATCTTCAGTTAAAAGTTTTTTAAAATGCTCATCCCATTCTTTTTCTGGTATTGGTGAAATGATATCTCTGCATGTTTCTTTTTTAATCGATCTTATAGTTTTCCAGCTTTCGGTACTTCTCCTACCTCCTAAGTAAGAATCTATTTTCTGGCACTTTTGCGTCCACGAATGATTTTTCTTATCACTGATGATTCTTCTCACCTTTGATTGCGCGATTTTGTATTCTTGTCTGCTTCTATCTGTCTTTTGGGATAAGTAGGTGTGATATGATTTCCTTTTTTCCTCTATTTCTCTTTCAATCTCAGCATCCCACCAGTATGGTTTTCTTCTTTTAAAAGTTTCTTCCACTAATCCAAGTGCTTCTTTTGCAGCTTGGTGGATGCTTAATGTAATACATTCGTATTCCTCATCTGGGGTTTCACCTGAACTTGTATTAAGTTTTTCGTTCAGTCTTTTTTTGTATAAGTTTTTTACGTCATGTTCTAGGCTTAGTAGATTATATTTACAGTGATCAATTTCTTCAATCACTGTATCATCAAGATGTTGTTGATGCAGGATTTGGCCTTGATAAAGAAAGAGAATTTTGGACTCCAGAAAATAGTAATCACTTCCGCATGTTGATCCAAGCTTTGTTCTGACATCTTGAATTTTTAGTTTTGTGTTTTGTTTAGTGATAAGATGATCAGTGACGGATTTCAGCTTTTGTGAGGGTTTGGTCCATGTATTTCCATGTATTTCCTTATGTTGAAAAAAACCGTTTTGGATTTTTAGGTCTAATTGCTTACATACTGTAATTAGCCGGTTTCCATTGTCATTAACAACATTTTCTCCATATTGGCCAACTGTCAGATCATTAACTCTGTTACCGGTTCTACTATTTTTTTAAATTTTTATTTAGTCGGTTTAGAACGTTTTTCTACGTTGTCCGACGCCTATTCTCCACCTCCTTCGATCCTGACAATCATCTTCTGTCAGATTTTTTTGACTCATTGATCTTTGGATTGACTGTTGCCATTCTAGTGTAGGACGCCCTCTTTTTCTGCGCCCTATTGGTTCCCATTCTAGGACCTGCTTTGGTAATCTTTCGTCGTTCATCGGTTGTACATGGCCGTACCATATCAGTTGTCTTTTAGTGATGTCATCCATTATGCTCCCTTCGATTCCCATTCTTTCTTTTATGACCTCATTTCTTATGTGATCTGTTCTAGATATTCTCATTGATCTTCTTATTGCATCCATTTCGACACTTTCCATTTTTGTTTTGTATTTTTCTGTTACGCGACAAGTCTCTATTCCATACAACAGTGTGCTTTTCATCATTGTTTCATATATGTTAAATTTTACATTCTTTTTTATCTCTCTGCTCCATAAAATACTGTTAAGGCATCCAATAACCTTTTTTGCTTTTACTATTCTTTTTTCCAGTTCTTTACAGTCTGTTCCTGTCTTATCAAATGTGACACCCAAGTATACATACTCATTGCATGGAGATATTACTTGTCCATTGTCTAGTTCTAACTTACTAGATTCGTTTCCGATACATAAGTACTGTGTCTTGTCCACGTTCACTGTTAATCCCCACTTTTGGTATTCTTCCACTAACTTTCTCATCATATACTCCATGTCCTCTTTATCATTAGCTAAAATGACTTGGTCGTCAGCAAACTGTAGTGTGTATATGATAAATCGGTCGTTAAGTTGTATTCCCATGCCGTGCACTTTCCGTTTCCAGTTTTTTAGAGCTACTGCGATATATATTTTAAAAAGAAACAAATTCTTTTGAAAGTCGATTTCCAATTTTAATTTTAGATTTTGACCCTTTTTATAGTTCTTTTATCGCTTTTATGTATGTATGATTGATATTAGTCTGCTCTAGCACTGTCCATAGTTTTTCTACTGGAACGGTATCATATGCTTTTTGTAGGTCCACAAAGGTAACATGAGTCTCTATATTTCTGGCGCTCCTCTTCTCAATTACTTGTTTAAGACAAAAAACATTATCACTACAAGATCTGCCTGCACGAAACCCACTTTGCTCTTCTTCTACTTGTTCATGAAAATCCTTCTCTATTAGATCTCTAAGAATCCTACCGTACAATCTACTGAGAGTACTAGTTACTGAAATTCCTCTGTAATTGTTGCAATCCAGCTTGTTTCCTTTTTTATGTATTAAGGACATGAATGCAATTTTCCAATCATCAGGTACTGGATGTACGTTTATGCATTGATTGATAATATATGTGAGATTTTCGATTAGTTTCTCTGATCCATATTTGAGAACTTCAGCATATATTCCTCCAGGTCCGCTAGCTTTTCCGGATTTAAGCTTTTTAATACTATTTTTTATCATTTCTTTTTCGATGATTACTTCCTCTCCGTGTACTTCTATGTCTCTCCTCGGAGAGGCTGCCAGATATTCGGGTCTCGTTTCCTGCAGCAGTCCCTTGTAGTGTTCTGTCCATTGTTCTGGTTTGATGATCTGGATGTTTACTTTTTCATTTGTTGGGTTTTTTACTGTAGAAATGAATTTCCATACTTCATAACTCTGCCTACCTCCTACGTGTGTATTGATATCGTGGCATTTGCGCTCGAACAGTTAATTTTTTTCTGTGGATGGAGGGAGGGGCGAAATAGTTTTAGGGGGGCCGAGAACTCATGAGGCGGTATTTTATGCCACTTTATGTTTGTATTTATCAAATAAGGGGAAAAAAAATCTTAGCTTTGGGGGGGGGGGGGGCTTTACATTCGCCACAGAGCACAGTAAAGAATGAATTTACGCAACCCGGCCAGATAGACAATTTAATTTCAAGGTCTGGCGGTACAGTTTATTGCTTTATTAATTGCCTGTCCTTTGTTTAATCTTTGCTAGTTTCCTTGTGTTTTGCTAGATGTCGCCACTTGTTAAAGCATACGGTTTCGCAGGTTGTCTTAGCAATATACAGGGCTCGACTTCGAACGTTTAGCCTTTATGAAGAGTGTATAAAAAAGGATGAACTTATGGAAAGCAAAAAGTCAGTGAGGGACCAAAGACGCGCATATTCATAGTCCAAATTATACGCATTTGTAATGACGTCAATTTTGTTTATCTTTGTTTAATATATTATAAACAGCGGTGACAATAAACTTTTTAAAAAAAGTAGTGTCTATGATTTAAATAGGTAGGTAATTGGTTATGTGAAGTATCCGTCACTGTCAATCAAAAAACATTGATTGGCAAAAATATCTACGCCATACGTTTTTTTCTCATCTGGTGGCGTCATTACAAATGCGTATAATTTAGACTATAGGAGCGGTTGCCGCTGTGACTCAGAATTCATTAATAGTTTTTTATTACTAAACAGGAGCAATCAAAGCAAGATTTCAACTTTGAAAAGACGAAGAAATAGTCATTGATAAAACACAATGTTTTCTTGATTTCCTTTTTATAGAAATCGCGGGTGAAATAATAGCAGATAACAGGAATTGTTAATAATAATTCGAAATAAAATATTATCGACGAATGAACCCTCAAGTTATAATTAAATAGTGGCCTACCTTATGTGCGTTCTAGGAAGTAAGGGGCGGCGAGCAGTTCAGTTCTCTACTCAGCGTTCCATATACAGCGAGGTAGAGTGGGGATCGCCGTGTGCACACGCGCGAAAGCATAGCGCGCGGACTTGGCCTTTATAAAACCCAAGGGCTCATGTAACGCGAATTTAAATAAACAATAACGCGTTTGAGCAATTAAAAATAATAATAATAACGAATTGGCAAAAATATTGGATGTTTACCAAAGAAAATAAAAACAACTATTCTAGTATTAGAATAACAGATAAGGAGATATTTGTAGAGTATTACAAAATATCCCAAAACGGAACATACCGCCCATCAAATACAATGGTATTTCGCGAAAATATAAACAAAAGATTAAATTAAAGAAAAATTTCTAATATTAATAAAACTATATTAATTGTGATTAATTGGCCGGTAGAGGACATATCTTCACCACCGGGCGTTTAATTAAACCATTTTTAGTTCTAATGGTAACAGCACGGGTAACTCCATCATCACCAGGATGAATCGAATAAATCCGACCGAGCCTCCACTGGAGGGGCGGTAAGTTATCCTCCTTAAGAATAACTGGAGCACCAGGAGTGATTAAAGTAGAATCTTTAGTCCATTTGGCTCTCTGTTGTAAGGAATGGAGATACTCCCTATGTCACCCTTTCCAAAATGTTTGATGCATTTGTGTTATTAGCTGCCACCTGTCTAGTCTATTAATAGGAATAGAAGTAAGGTCTGGATCAGGGACGGCTGATCGCTGCTAACGGAGCAAAGAGGTTTTGAGTTAAGAACCGCCTCAATTTGAGTGAGGACTGTATAAAATTCCTCATAGGTGAGAAGTTGGTCCCCAATAATTTTAGTGAGGTGAGTTTTGACACTTTTTATGCCAGCCTCGTGAAGCCCGCCAAAGTGAGGAGCGGAGGGGGGCATAAATTGCCACTCGATAAGCTCTTCAGTAGCAGCATTAGCCGTATGTTCAGCTAAATATTTAGCACAACCAACGTAGGTTGATCCATTATCACTATGCAGCATGGAACATCTTCCTCGGCGACTTATAAATCGACGCAAGGACGCAAGAAAAGCCGGGGTAGATAAATCTGATACTAATTCTAAGTGCAAACATTTAGTAGAGCAACATACAAACAAGGATAAATATGTCTTTTGGGAGCGGCAACCCCTATATCGTGACATTAAGATCTGAAATGGACCGCCAAAGTCTACAGAAGTACATTGAAAAGGCTTGGCCTGGGTAATGCGAAAACTAGACAAATTGCTCATTTTTGGCTCTATTATTTTAGGATTTACCGTAACCCAACGAAAACAATTATGAACAACTCGTCTTATGGCAAGCTTACCACTTAAAATCCAAAATCTCTGTGATATAAAATAATGCAAAGCCTGTTGTCCACAGTGAAGATACCTGTTATGGAAATCTTCAATGATCAGATCAGTCAACCTGTGTTTATTAGGGAGTAAAAGAGTATGCTTTTGCTCAAAATCAAGTTAAGAATGAATAAGGCGCCCGCCCACCCTGAGAAGTCCTGCTTCATCAATAAAAGGATCGAGCTTTCTCAAGGGTTTGGAACAAGGGCGATTATGCAAAAGGTTAGAAATATCCTCATGAAAAACCTCATTTTGCACTTGTTTGACAACACAAAGAAGTGTTCATAATCGGTAAAACAACCTTTTTTAACTACTGGAGTTGTTTTAAAATAGAAGCTAAGAAATCTTCGCCAAAAGGTGAGTATACGGAGTATTTTTTGCAAGCATGAATATCTATTCAAAATATCACTAATTGGATTATAACCCTTTGTCACCATCAGAACGGTCGCCCTTTCTTCCGGCAGTTGTTCACTTAGCTCACAAGGCTCATTTTTAGGCCATTCCTCGAAGAGACCGGACAACCACTAGGGTCCCGCCCACCATAGGGAACAATCAACCAATTGAGATGGATAAATGGAACGACTGGCAAGGTCAGCCGGGTTATCCTCAGATTTAATGTGAAACCAAAAATCGGGAAGAACGTTATCTTGGATCTGACTTACTCTGTTCGACACAAAGGTGCACCAGCGGTGAGGGGATGATTTTATCCAATCTGACAATAGTCGAATCAGACCAAGCATAGATTTTGTGCACATCGGGTATATTGTAGAGATCCAGTACATATTTGAGTAGCTAAGAAGCCATTAAGGCGCCACTTAACTCCAATTTGGGAAGACTCAGCCTTTTTAGTGGAGATACCTTACTCTTAGCATAAAGTAGGTAAGTAGAAATTTGATCATTTAAGGTCATTAAACGAGAATAAATGCAACTTCCATAGCCTAGTTCGGGTGCGTCCCCAAACGCATGAAACTCCAAACTAATATAAATCGAAATAAAACAATAGCGGGGTATTTCTAGGGTGGACAAACTTGATAAATCATTTTTATAGTCGATCCACTTTTGGGCAATATCTGCGGGCACGTCACTGTCCCAATCGATACCTCGAGCCCAAAGAGACTGCATGAGTTGCTTTACTAAAAGAGTTATAGGACAAAGTAGTCCGATAGGATCGAATATTCTAGAGATCTCAGAAAGTATAGCCCACTTTGTACAAACGGAATTCAAAAGGTGTATTTCATAGGAGAAAACGTCCTTCTCAGGAGACCATCGGAGTCCCAAAACTTTAAGGTAAGGGTCAGATATCTGACGGAATGGTAGCCAGGAACGAAGCACTATTACTAGACCATTTCCTGAGGAAGAAACAACCCTTATTCAATAAGAAAATAAGCTCATTTTTGATATCTACAGCATCCTCTAAATTCTCACAGGATATACAAACATCATCAATATATATTTGAGACTCTTATATTGCGGCAGTCCTAGGAAATTTATCTTTACCTTCAATATATAACTGCAAAAGACACCCTAGAGCAAGGAAGGGCGCAGAATTAACCCCATAAGTGACAGTTTTGAGTCTGAAATCTTGTACAGGTTCTCTAGGGGAAAATTGCCATAAAATACGTTGATAATCCTGATGACTACAGTGAAGGCTATAGGGAATCGGCGAAAACGCAACAAAATACACGAAATGTCATTTTGTAGTTTAGGACCAATCGACAAAGTGTCATTTAAAGATTGACCTTGGGGACGGCATGACGCGTCAAAGACCACGCGAAGTGCAGTATTTAGATTCGTAACCCCATGGTGAGGGAGGTAGTAATGACGTTGTAAAACATTTGAGACAGAACCATATGCTCAAGCTCCAAGTATTCCTTCATAAACTTAGAATAGGTCTCAAAGAGTGAAGGATCCTTAAGAAGACGGCGCTCCAAGCTATAAAATCGCTTTAAAGCAATTGAACGCGAATCAGAAAATAGCGGCTCTCCATTAGAGAATGGTAGAGTAACCATAAAACGACCATCAGGACCACGGCAATGAGTCTTATTAAAAGATATTTCAGCGGGATCGTCAAGGGCTAACGCAAACTTGCGCTTCGGAATTTCCTCCATTTCCCAAAACATTTGTAAAGTTTTATTTAAATCCTGATTTTGCTCTAATAGTGTGCAAAATGAATAGGAACTTGTTTGCTTTAGGGGACTGATTTTACCCATTACTACCCAACCAAATAATGTATTGAATGCAATAGGTTCGAACTCGCTACCACACACCTTTTCTGGCAACAAAATGAGAGGAAATAAATCGCACCCAATCAAGGCATCTATGTGCCCAGGTGTATTATAACTATCATCAGAAAGTTTTAGCTGATTTAAATGAGGCCAATTTTCGTGCTGAAAAGATGTGGAAGGCATAGATGAACATATTTGAGGTAAAATAATACACTCCATGGTAAAAGACGATGTCTCATTACCAACTGGACAGACTGTACAACAGGTAACACTATTAGAAGATACAGACGCCGTGTCACCTAGTCCATTAATAGGAATATTTAGACGAGAACGATTTAATCCTAATTTCCTAAAACATTGTTCAGTTATAAAATTACCATGGCTTCCGCTATCCAGCAGTACCCTAAAGGTATGGGCATGTCCTTGGCTGTCAAAAAAGTCAACTTTTGCAGTCGCAAGAAGCGTAAATGTACTATTAAAGGTAGCAGAATTTACAGAAGTAGTACCACAATGTAGGGTATCACTAGAAGATTCCTGAGCAACAGGCTGAACATTGTCATTCGAGAGACTACGTTTATTACTTTGAGGTGCCTCAAAGTGAAGTAATGAATGGTGACGACTCAAACATGAGGAACACGTTTTAGTAGAATTACATTTAGAAAATTTATGAGCTGAACTCAAACAATTTACACACATTCGATTGCGTTTAACAAGTAAGTAGCGCTCATGCGGATTTCTACTAAGAAAGACAGAACAGGTATAAATAGAATGCAGGCTCTTACAGATAACACAATTTGAGGTAGATCCACTATTAGAAGTATTAGAAGGGGTATTAGAAAAAAATGTTTTGGTAGGGTCACCATTATTTCTATTATTAATCTTATAAGGGCGGTTATTGGCAAAAGGCTTGTTATTCCAACTGGGTCCAACATTTTTTGATTTATTTTCATCCTGAATATAAATCAATGTATCTAAAACCTTACACCTATTATTTAAAAAGACTTTCAACTGTGTGAAATTTGGCATGTTCCATTTCAAATCGTTGCAAAGTATCAGAATCAATTTTTAATGAAAGTAAATTAAAAAGTAAAAAATCCCATTCTGCAGTAGGAAAATTCAGTATTTTTAACGCCTCTACGTTTTCAATGTGTCCAGGACGTTCCGTAATGCACGATTATTCGGACTCGAAATTTTAGGAATATTCGTTATTCCATTAAAGTAATGAGTTGACAAAAGCCGTTTATTGTCGTATCTTTTCACTAAAGTATCGTATGCGACGGCATAATTGTCATCCGTTAGGGGAATATGCTTTAATAAATTAAGTGGTTCCCCAGTAACAAAGGTAAGAAGTAACTGGAATTTTTGTGAATCGGAAAAATGATTTAGGTTATGCACAGCGCTTCTATATAAATCAAAGAATGTTGGCCATTGTTTTAAATTTCCCGAAAAAATAGGTATATCTAAGCGAGGAAGATTAAAGTTTATGTGGGGCATCGAAGGATATATCAAATGCTAAATAATAAATCCATTTATGTTTACCAATTTTGAAAATCTCAAAATTTTATTTATTATTTTTAATTATTATTTAATTGCCGATTCTTAAAAATATCCGGCTCGAAGGACCATATGATAAAAACACAATGTTTTCTTGATTTCCTTTTTATAGAAATCGCGGGTGAAATAATAGCAGATAAAAGAAATTGTTAATAATAATTCGAAATAAAATATTATCGACGAATGAACCCTCAACTTATAATTAAATAGTGGCCTACCTTATGTGCTTTCTAGGAAGTAAGGGGCGGCGAGCAAGTTTTCAGTTCTCCACTCAGCGTTCCATATAGAGCAAGGTAGAGTGGGGATCGCCGTGTGCACACGCGCGAAAGCATAGCGCGCGGACTTGGCCTTTATAAAACCCAAGGGCTCATGTAACGCGAATTTAAATGAACAATAACGCGTTTGAGCAATTAAAAATAAGAATAATAACGAGTTGGCAAAAATATTGGATTTTTACCATAGAAAATAAAAACAACTATTCTAGTATTAGAAATACAGATAAGGAGATATTTGTAGAGTATTACAAAATAACCAAAGACGGAACAGTCATTATTATTTATTTCATTAATTTAGCTTTAATCAGGAAACATTAACTCGAGAAATATTCAATTTTTTAATAATTTTGTCTTCCACAATAACCTTCTCTTTTATTAAAGTCGCACTTAAATACCGCTTAAGGGTTTGATCTCGTGGCGGCGGCTCACAAAGTCAAGTTGCTAAAAGTCACCATACACGATCCAGGAAACAATATAGGGGACAACATTTTTGGGGATAGGGATGTACGACAGCCCTAAACCTTTTGCCCCTCTACTAGTTTCAGTCTGCAGAAAAAATGTTTGTCACGTTTTACTACTCCTTTTAAAATTTTATTTTTGCCCCTTAAATGGAGGGGCCATTCCTATTGAAAAAAAAACCAATAAGTTGAAATGCGGTGTTATGGTAATTGCAATTATTTAAGTTTTTAAAATAATTGAAAATTATTTTACACTTATAATGAAATGACAAAAATGCAATTGAATTACTAAAATAATTATTATTTGAAAAAAGCTATTTTGCTTTTATTATTTAAAGCAATCCACGTTTCGTACTGAATTTAAGGGGTAAGTTTGGAATGTATTACGAAGGAAGAGGGCTCCTAAATTAAGCATTTTTACATTTTGTAATTTATGAGAAAGTGAAAGAAATAAATAAAAAATAATTGTCAACTACTTTTTTTTATTATGCGAGTAGTTAATTTATAATTAAGTTATTTTTTTGTTGTAATTAATTACACCGTTTTCTAAGTACATTCCTGTTAAGTAATTTGTAATGTAATAGTTACTATTCAAATTATTGGTTTCTGACTCTGGTCTGGAATAAATCGGTACACATAAAGACCAAGAAATTTGTTATCCATTTTTCCCATGTAAGATAGCTCTATCTTAATTACGGATTTGCAGTATTGATTATTCGTCATACAGTTCAAATTATATCTAAGAGATGGCGCTACAGCAATTTAAATCAAGGGGTTTTAAGGATTTTATGCATCGCCGTCTTTGGCCTACTCAGCCCGTTAGAGTAACGTCATTAGATCGCGAAAAGAAAACCATTTTCTTAAATTGCTAACTAGACAACAGCGCTAAACTATTTATCTCTCTTACTGCCATTTATTTAAATAGCGATCTTACTTCAATTCACATATTTTCAATGGCCAAACGATCGTTGACTGACCTTAAATATGAGATGTATAATCGTCTCATTAGTATTGGAAGGGTGTCACAATGACTATTCTTATGAATCTTTTTAGGAAGAAACAATTAAGTGCAGGGCAAAATGCAAGACGAGCAAAACGTTTCTATATAGTCAGAGCATATTATTTTAAAAGGCTTTCCGGTTTCGGTCTAGAAGCAAATCATATTACTTTTTGGCAACAGACCATTTCCCCCTAATTTGACCCCACTGAATCCGAATATCTCTGTTGCCAACTCGAAAAATCAACAGGGATGGAGAAAATCCCCCCCAAACCCCCAAAAACCTGTTTTTTTTTTCAGTTTTATGCAATTTTCTCGAAAACTAACCTTTTGTCAAAAATTGCAAAGAACAGTTTTTTGTGGAGAATAAAATTCCCTTTCCAACGATGTATTGATCAATAAAGTTAGGACAAGCAAGTAGCTCTTTAGTGGCGTACGTAAATTGAGATTATTTAGAAAAAACATGTTTATTATAGGTTTTTCAAAATTTTCTCAAAAACTACACTTTTTAGAAAAAATTATGTAGTATACTTTATTGTAGAACATAACATTTTTTTAAAGAAAATGTTGTTCTACAATAAATTATTAAAGTGTCGGGTTGTTGCCATATTTAAGGCTTCAAATAACTGAAATAATCAGTTTCTCTTGCATATTTAAATATCTTTTCTAACTAAGATTTTCAGAAAAAAATGTGCCTTTATTCTTTATTGAGGATAAGACAATTTCTTTTTAAATGATATATTACAAAGTGAGGTTAATGTTATGATAAATACTTCAAAAAGTTTCGTACTTTATACCTACTAAAAAAAAATGTTTCCAAATTAAAATAAACTGTTTTTGGATTAGATTAGATATTTTAATTTATCTAAAAGAGTTCTTTAAAGCAAAAAAACACCGATGGTTATAAGGGGAGGGGGGCCATGGCCCCACCTAAGTAATATTCTTGTGCAGAAAGTAACAGCAGTAACTTTGACACAGGTGTTTTTGATAATTTTTTTAAGCATATGGAACTAAAAATAAAGTGGTGTGAATCTTATGCAACGGCTTGGGGGGGGGGATGGGTGGCATAATCTTAATTAGGTATTCATTGAGAAGGAAATTGAATGAAACCCGTAACAAAAATAATATTTTTTGGTAATTTTTGCAATTTACGGACGCCCGCTCCTGGAGAGTTTTCTATACTATGGGTCACATTTTGTGACACACTGTTTAAAAGGACATTTTATTATCGGGCCCACCGCCGAAGCCATAAAAGGCTTAAGTACAAAAGGTCGAAAAAAAATCGACAAAACAAAATATTAAAAATACAAATTTACCGTATCAAGTCGAATTGACCTGTCCAGTTGATGTGCCGTACTTTCGATCTTTTGTACTTTCGATCTTTTATACTTTCGACCTTTTGTACTTTCGACTTCTTGAACTTTCGACCTTTTGTTTTTAGATCTTTTGTACTTTCGACCTTTTGTACTTTCGACCTTTTGTATTTTCGACCTTTTGTACTTTCGACCTTTTGTACTTCCAACCTTTAGTTCTTTCAACCTTTTATCCGCCGCTCTTTATTATCCACCGAAAAGCTAATAAGACACAAAATTGGTAAGTTTGGATACATCTTAAATAATTTCGTGTAATTAAGAACATCACTGGAGCGGTAAATATAAAGTAACTTCCACTTTGTTATACATCGTTTGAAAGGAAATTTTATAGGCTATGACGAAATATAGAACACATTTTTTGATAAAGAGCTTGGTTTTTAAGAAAATTGAATAAAGCGTATGAAAAACATGTTTTTTTTAATGATTTGTTGAAATCACCCCCATTGACGGACGTCGCTGGAGAGTTTGCTATAAGTCAGACCCCAGCGAGTTTCACATTCTTAAAAAGGGAATTTCCCTGTATACAAAAAAATGTTGAACAAGTTTTTTCATGTTAAGCTTAGTTTTTGAGATAAGTAGATAAAACTTGTATCAAAAATGGTTTATTTTCTGTTTTTTCAAAATTAATTTAATTTACGGATGCCCCTGAAGTTTTATTTATAAAACCGATTTAATCATGTTATACGTCATTTTAAAGGAAATTTTATTAAGTATACCAAAATGTAAACATGGTCTTCTGTAGATATTAGTTTTAAAAAAATTAAATAAATCTTGGAAAAAACATAGGTATTTTTTCAAATTTTTTTAATTACTTCAATTATCGGACGTCGCTGGAGAGCTTGTTATTAGTCTAACTTTAATAAGTTATACAATGTTAAAAAGAGAATTTTATTGTCTACAATAAAGTATATTATACATTTTTCTCTTAGAAGCTTAGTTTTTAAGAAAATTTGAAAAAACCTTAATCTTTCAGATTTTGGGGGGTCTGGGGGGGTTTTTGGAGGTTTTTGCGGCCGTTTAAAAAAAATAATATGTTATTATTTTTTAATTATACAAATATATATTTTGAATGTGACAATTTGGGCTTTCCAGCGGCAATTTAAAATTCCGCCGCCATTTTGGCCGCCATCTTGAATATCTCAGCCCCTGTCAATATTTCGAGTTGGCAACAGGGATATTCGGATTCAGCGGGGTCAAAATAAGGAAAATTGCCCATATGCCAAAAAGTAATATAAAATGCTTCTAGAAAGTGGATTTTCGCGAATCTTGCCTGAACTAATACCCGACTAACCACGAAAATGTTTTGATTTTTTTTCACGGTAATAATATTTGCGTTTGTTATAATTATTGAATATTGTGGGCTTATAACTCCGCCCTTGATATGCAATGACCTGAACTGAAAGACAAAGTCATTGACTGCTAGGCCTTGCAAGGATTTCACATAGACTATGTAGTATTCTGGTGAGCCCCTTTAGGATGAAACAGTTAACTGTCAACTACTAATAGGTTTCCATTAGACCGTGGAAACCCGGTGCAGAGCTTTATGTTGCCAACAGAAGAATGCAAGATGAGCAAAACCTCTGGCCCTAAAATTTGCTTTTGATTTATTTTATTTTTTTTTAATGAAAAATTATAGAATCAAGTTTAACTCTCAAAGGATTTTTAATTTAAATACTGAAAACTTTTTATTCAGAGAGTACTTACAAATAGACCGCAAGGTAGCTGCGCTCTATATTTTGCTGCTTTTATATTTTTGTGTTTGCCTGAAGGTAAACTCTTTACCCTTTATCATGAAAGTTCGCACAAATGAATGTTTGGGTTTGCTTAAACTTTTGCAGAATTGTATTTAAATTTTAAAGTTTTATTACACACATTCCTTTTATTAATATGAAAACTTTTAAAAAATCATTTTGTTTTTTCTTTTGTAGTTCTTTAAAATATTTACATAATAGAAATCCATCTGATTTAAATCGGATAAATATCTAGGATTTCACATAGACTATGTAGTATTCTGGTGAGCCCCTTTAGGATGAAACAGTTAACTGTCAACTACTAATAGGTTTCCATTAGACCGTGGAAACCCGGTGCACAGCTTTATGTTGCCGACAGAAGAATGCAAGATGAGCAAAACCTCTGGCCCTAAAATTTGCTTTTGATTTATTTTATTTTTTTAAATGAAAAATTATAGAATCAAGTTTAACTCTCAAAGGATTTTTAATTTAAATACTGAAAACTTTTTATTTAGAGAGTACTTACAAATACACCGCAAGGTAGCTGCGCTCTATATTTTGCTGCTTTTTTTTATTTTTGTGTGTGCCTGAAGGTAAACTCTTTACCCTTTATCATGAAAGTTCGCACAAATAAATGTTTGGGTTTGCTTAAACTTTTGCAGAATTGTATTTAAATTTTAAAGTTTTATTACACACATTCCTTTTATTATTATGAAAACTTTTAAAAAATCATTTTGTTTTTTCTTTTGTAGTTCTTTAAAATATTTACATAATAGAAATCCATCTGATTTAAATCGGATAAACATCTATATTTTTGATATAGTGATGGATTATCAGAAATAGTAAATCACACTTTAATAAACTCCTCAAATTTTCAGTACCAGTCAGCGTCGGCTGCTCTTTAAGGCCGCTTGGCTGCGCACCCCTCCTTAAAAATACAAAAAATAATATATCATGATTAAAAATATTTTTCTATAATTTTCCCTCTCGCCTCGACGAATAGCATGACAAAGGTTCAGCTCCGACACTGGCTTTGACGGCCTGCCGACACGAATCGATAAATCGGTAGCCGGTCGACTTTCTCGGGCCGCAAGACATCTCCCGTCCTGCGTTACCAGGGAAACGGGGCGGGAGCGGAGGGGGTGCACACCGCTGTGTTAAATGGAAATATTTTGCAGCCAGTGTTATTAATATTACATGATAATACGGTAGATTTGTACTATTCATATTATTTTTTACAAGCTTTTATTTAACTTCAGATGTTCTGCCTAACTATCTAACTAACTATCAAATCTTGTGAAGCGTTTTTGACACACTTCCCATTATCCGATTTGGATGAAATTTGGTACACACATAGTGGTCCCATGACAATACAACATTGAAAAAAAAATCCTACCACTCCTACCCTCACCCCCATCTATAGAAAAATGCGTTTTTGACACACTTCCCATTATCCGATTTGGATGAAATTTGGTATACATATAGTGGTCCGATGACAATACAACAATAATGAAAAAATGTCCTCCCACCCCTACCCTTCACCCCCTTCCATAAAAAATGCGTTTTTGACTCACTTCACTTCAAATGACTTTTATATAATTTGGTATATGCATAAAGGTCCGATGGCAATACAGCCCAAACAAAAAATATATTTCTACCTCTACCCCCACCCTCTCCTTTCCCCAATAGAAAAATGAGTTTCCAAACAACTCACGATCAGCGATTTCATTATAATCTAGAATAATTTCTTCTGTTCTGTTATTGCAAAAATATTTTCATTTAATAGAGTAGATAGCTGAGACTAAAAAGTAGAAAATAAACTGGTAAATATTTTTTTTTAAGTCACAAGCTTTTATAAAATGCACTAAAAATTAAAAAATAATTTTCTAAGATTCTAATATTATCATAATAATAAAAGCGATGGCCGCAAAGTTAATCTAAAGTTGTGGTCTAAACACTTAAAGAATATTCAACATAGCAGGTCATCAAAGATATATGTTTGATGTGCCGCAATGTTATACCATTGCCATACCTATGTCAGAGAAATGCTGGGATATCTTAGGTCGGGTTGGGTGGGTTTGGTACCTCTGCATTTTTCTGCTAGATTGATTCTTGCAAATAGTGATATTTAATTGATACGGATATCTTATCGTGCTAACATCGTCAAGATTTCCATCTGTCGGCCATCCCTTTTATTATTATGATAATATTAGAATGTTAGAAAATTATTTTTTAATTTTTAGTGCATTTTATAAAAGCTTGTGACTTAAAATTTTTTTTTACCAATTTATTAGACGTGTTATAATTTACCGTGAATTCTTATTATCGATCTTGATAATGAATTGCGCCAGTAATAATATTATTAAAAACAATTTTTACAGTCTTTCTTTGTATAATAAAATCAAAATTAAGGAAGTAAGTAGGCCCTTACCGGATCTAAACCTAGGTCAAGTAAGTCAAAGGAGGGCATAAAACACAAGTTTCATACGTCATTTTTTTAAAGATATCTATTTAAAAAAAAATAACTGGATTGCGGGTGTGATTTAACCCACCTGTTGTACTGTTTCCCGTGAGTGTTGCTTGTGAGCTTGCTTGTCCTCAAGAATTGACCTTAATTGGGCACGAACGGATATGAAAGATTTGCATCTTCCTGAGAAAATAAGAAAACATGAATTTTCCAGAGAACATATGAATTAATTCTTGCACTGAATTTGCATTTTTAGGTATAACGATTATTCCAACTCAATTAAGTGCTGCTTGAAAAATCCATTATCTCCACGCTTAAGCCAATTGCGCCCCCCCGCCTTAACACTCACCTCTGGTGTCAGTGTGAACAGCTTGTCGGCTTTTTAATAGTTCGGGGTTTTATTGCCAAAATTTTGTTCCCGTAGGCTTTTTGATAAAGATTTTATGAGACCTGTTTTGATCGATTACTAATGATCCCACCAGCACTGCTCAAATTGACCAAATTAGCCCTAAAAAGGTCGTAGAAATACCCTTACTTTACGGTTGCTGTAACTATTGAAGCGGAGTGACGTGACATTTATTGAAATTGTAAAGAACAAAGCGACTATTAAATATGTGTATTGGATATTGGACCTAGAAATTCAAAGAAAAGATAGCCTAGTAGTTCTTTAACATGAAAAGTTCTAAACGATTTAACATACAAAACTGTATGCCCCGTATCAACACTGATCGTAACAGTAGACATTTCAGTAGTAGTTTGAGAAATTAAATAAAACTTTTTCCTTTAGATAAGCATTTGGCGCCTTAATGACTTTAATAACTAGCACTCGAGTTGATATTGCATATGCAGTTAGTGTTGTCTCAAGAAAACTTAAAAACCCTTCCAAAGGTGAAGTTATAAAAGTAGTAAGAATGTTTCATTACCGGAAAGATACAGTTGAGCTAGGAATAACCTACAAAGATGGAGTCCAAGATCAACTAAAAAGCTTTAGTGAAGCAGATCATGGTTGTGATAAAGAAACAAGCAGATTCACCTCAGAAGTGTGTGCATGTTTGTAGGTGATGCCATATCCTAGTATAGCCAATATCAAAGTTCAGTGGCTATATACACTACAGAAGCCGAACTAGTTGCTGCCAGCGAAGATGCTAGAGTAATGGTGAGTGTCAAAAGGATATTTAAAGAAATCACATGTTTAAAATTTGTTCCAGTTTTGCTGATTGATAAAGAAGCTGCGATTAGGTTGACACAAAATCCAGAATATCACTGACGCATAAAGCATAATTTGAAATTTCTGTTAGTCAGCTGGTATTTGATGTTTCACCTCAAGTTGAAAACGTTTCATCAGAAAACCAACTTGCTGACATGATGACAAAACCTTTGTTCAAACCTATATTACAAATGTACAGAAGGCGCCACAAAATGCATACGCCGATTTAACGTGGTAAAATTTAGGCTTACAATTCAGTACCCTTATTAATTAAAGATTATATTAATTTTCCAAAATGCCTTCACAAATTTCCAAATTTAATAAACCTCAAATTTTGGCCAAATTAGATGCCGGTCAACGATCAAAATAAAATATGAAGAAGAGGGAAAAGTTTGACGACAGCAAGGTACTGGCTTGACCAAAATTAGCACGCCCCAAGAAGCAACTAATAGAATTTTTAGAGGAACATTCTTTTTCAACGACTGTCAAGCAAGAATTGCCTCTAATTTTTCTTGTTCACTTACCCCGCCTAATTTTTGCTTAAAATTATTATTTGGAAAATGAAGAGTTTTGGCAACGTGTGGTGTTCACAGATAAAAAGATGTTTTAATCACACAGTGATTGAAAACAAATTTTAGTTTATCAGTCACCAAGAACGCGCTACCAAGAAAAATATATTTCGGGAAACGAAGACTTGCCGGTAGATTTTCTGTGCAGGTTTCAGGGCGGATTTCGGCAAGAGGATATGGGGCTTTTTGAATCTTTGGTAGGTTTAATGCTCAGGCTTATGTTATCATCATGAGAGACGTCATGCTTCGTCAAGTCAGGATTCTTTACCCAGATGGTGCCTGAATGAAGTCTCCCTATGCTTGTATAATAAGTTCTATAAGGTGGTTCGAGTTTCTAGGTGTAATATTAATTTTTGTTAATTTTCTTGAAATAAGTCCCCACAGGTTTTTAATTCGATTGACATCGAGAGTTTTGACTGGCCATGGCAAGGCCTCGACCTAGTTTTCTTGAAATCTTTGTCGTAATATTTGGCTGTGTGTACAGGGCGCACAGTTTGACTTTCACCGGATTTTAAGGGAGTACTCCTTCTCAACCATTCAAGAATCCATACTGTGGTATACAAAACCATCTGGGAAAAGAATCCTGACTTGAGGAAGCATGACATCTCTTATGATAGTAACATAAGCCTGAGCACAAAACCTACCAAGGATTCTTAAAAGAGCCCCATGTCCTCCCGAAGTCTTTGTTTTCCAAAATATATTTTTCTTGGTAGCGCGTTCTAGGTGGCCATTAAACTAAAATTTGTTTTTGATCACTATGTGACTGAAATATCTTTTTATCTTGGAACATCAGACGTTGCCAAAACTCTTTATTTTCTAGAGAATAAGTTAAAGCAAAAATTAGGCATGCTTGTTTTTTTCTGCATTTTAAAGATTTTTTTGCTGCCACACGACATCTTAATCTGGCATGCAAAAATTAGAGGCAATTTTCGCTTCACAGGCGTTGGAAAAAGGATGGTCTTTTAAAAATTCTATTAGTTGCTGATTTTCTTGGGGCGTGCTGATTTTGGCGTAGCTAGTACCTTGCTTTTGCCGAAAATTTTGCTCTGCTTCATATTTTATTTTGATTGTCGACGCGTTTTTCGTCCATAGTGAGCGGCTTCTCGCCGCACCGACCAACCGGCATGTAATTTGGCCAAAATTTGAGCTTTATCAAATTCGGAAATTTGTGGAGACATTTTGGAAAACTTGGACAAACAACAAGAACCGACAATGTCATGTTTTTGGTAAATAATATATTCTTTGATTAACAACGGTACTGAAATGTAAAGCCTACATTTTACCGCGTTAAATCGGCGCGTCGCACAGTGCTGATAAAAATAGGGTTTTTGGACAATAATCAATATCTTTGTTGTTTTTAAAAAAAGTAATTTTTTTTATAGGGTATGTGATAAAGTGTAGTCTAAAGGTAAAAATAAGTAAAACTTTTTAATATATATCATTTTATTTAAAATACTTAGTACGTTCAGTTGAACCTACTAAATTATTTTTTTTATTCGGATTTATGGGCGTAGTTAGGGAGGCTAAGTCGATTTTAGAAAAATTAAATTGCATTTTAAGTGGCGTTTTCATCAACAGTTTTAAGAATAAACATTGTGTTTATATGTTTTATGAAAACTTAATCACAACTGTATTTTTTAGTTTAAGTTTATTACCAAATGTTGATGTTAAGTCATAAAAACAATTCAATTAGATCGTTCTATAATATTTTGTTGGGATTGTATCTAGTAAACTAATAAAAATACAATAAAAGTTTAAAAAATAAAAATTAAAAACATGGCGTTTACCTTTTTTCGCTAACATTGTCTTACAGGTTGTTTTTACCATTTATTTTCGCTCACAAACACGAACTGTCTAATGTAGAAGAGAAATTTATTTTAGTTTTTAACAGCAAACACATTTATTCTCATTTTTAACCTAGAATGGAATTGTTCTTTGTTTATTTTTTTAAATTCATTTCTTTGTCGAACGGAACCGAACCGAATCCTATTAATTAATTAATTAATAACAACACATTATTTTTAACAACATTGAAAATTATTAGAAATCTAGAAATGCTTGAAAAATCGACATTCATGTTGCATATTTAATAAAAGAAGTTTTCATGCCGTGAGGATGGTTAAGTAAACGGCCGAAACGTCGGCGTAGCACGAAAAACATTTCTTGTTTAATTTGACCTCTTCCAACAATTCAACATTTAAAAAAAAATATGTTCTTTATGGTCGTGCTACTGGGCGTTATAAAATCGAAATCCCTTTTTTTTGACAGCACATGCGCAACTCTTTCTTTTTTCTAATGTATACTGTTTCCTCTCTCCCTCCTATGCTACCCGGTGTCATACAAGATTGGCGGAAAATTTTCATTGAGAATAAATAATATTTTCGTCAACACTCGATAGAACTTCATCACAAACACTCCTATATATGCGGCCATTATTTGCAAAAGTCTCTAATCGACAAAATTATTATCATTCACTTTTTTCGCTAAATTCATCAGATTTTAAATGGCAAATGTATTGCCACCTTTACAAAATCAATTAAATAGTTATCGGTTATTTGCAAAACCCTTTCTTTACATTAACGGTATATTTGAAATACTGCTTATTCACCCAGTTATGTGCTGCTAAGCAAGAAACTTAAAAAGGCTAAAACTTCCATTATTGGATAAAACTACCAGAATTAGCTTTCTACAAATATATTAAAGATTAAGCTGCTAAAAGTTCAAAAATAAGTAAAGATGATCAAGACTTATGTCAAAACATAAACAACACTGAAAAAATTTAAGTTTTTTCATTTGTATACTAAATTTTGTTTGTGTTCAAAAAATCTTTTTAATGTTACAAGTTAAGTAAATTCAATTAACAGTTATCTATGTTTTCCTTTTTCCTTCAAAACTCTCTATTTGCAAAAAACGTATTTTTGTTTAAAAACTATAAGAGATTCGTATTTAAGATTATTGTATGTATTAGTTATGCCTATTGATGTATTGGAAATAAAATTAATTGAGCCGAAAAAATATTTTGCGTTTAAGCTAGCAAGTTTTTTGTTGCTCCTGAAAAGTAAACCAAATAGCAAAGAGCGATTTTTACAAATAATAGCTGCATATATTTTAAAATTTCAGTAAAATGTGCGTGAAGCAGTAAAAGCTTTTTTCTTTTGGCATCTTAATTAATAATGAATACATGCCGGTTTTCTTGACGGTCCGTGAAGTAGGTGTAGTCAAATGCATTATCTCCTTTCTCACATTTCACCTGGATTAACAATTAAAACCAAAGCCGTACCAGCGGAAAGAGAGTCAAGGAGGTTCAATTACCCCCTTGAAATAATAGACAAAATGCTTTACAAGAGATATCTAGCAACAAAAATAAGACAAAAATATTAGAAATTACGCAAATTTTTAAGGCCATTTTATCCTGCTGATTTTTTTTTCTAAACCCTGTTTAAAGCAAGTAAAAAGATACTTCCTTATGTCATGGGATTAAGAACAAAGCTGCAGAAAAGATAACAAAACTAACCGGAGCTAAAGAAAAGTCGATTCTACACAATATTAGAACAACAACACTCACTGACTGGCTGTGTTTTAGGTTTTTTGTTTCCAACCACTTTTTTATTAGAACAAAATACAGGACAAGTTTTAACCTAAGCAACGCCGAAGTTTCCACATGACTAAATAAAATGGTAGGTGTTCCCATATGGTTTAACAATGCGTTTTAGATCCAACCGACCCGAACCGAACCGTACCTTAAAATAACCTTTGGTGCCGCGGGCGCTAAATTACCATTTTAACGCCCGCAAGCGTAAAAGTTTTTAAAAAGTGTGGACTTTAAAGTTCAATTAAGGCTCGGTTGTGCAAAATCTGTCTTTCAAATTTAAAAATTCCCCAAAACCTAAGTTACAGCGGGCCTCCTAAGCTCACCCAATAAATATTTTTTAAAACCTCTGGTGATTGAGATATTTATAAATGGTATATAGAGTGTCTTTTTACATTTTTGGTATTTAGAAGTGTATTGCTTGATTATTGATTAGATAGTTGTTTTATCAAAAAACTTAAAGTAAAAAACTTAAATGTTTATAAAATTGATATTGGTAATATTGCATTCTAAACTTGAGGAACTTTGCCTACAAGTTTTATAAATTGGTGTTTGAAATAATTTAGTTTACTTTCTTATAAAACCTGCCTAAAATTTCGCATTACAATACCTACATATAATCAAATTCATCTGCTGTTTTTAATTTTTGTTAAAAATTAGCGACTATCAATATTTAAATGTCTGTCGAAACTGAATTATTTTAATTAAAGAAATTCATAACTAATATATATAAACAGGGTGTTTCAAAATTCAATAACATAATTTTAGTGTTCGATTCCTTAAGTGATTTGAAGACAAAATTTTCATATAAACATAGGTCCTTAAACGCCTTGTTCTTGAGATACAGAGTCTTAAAGTTTCATTTTCGTTTTGGTTTTTTGTTTATAGATCGTGCAGTTTTTGAGATATTTAGTTGAAATTTGGCACGTATATTAAGTTATAGGCACTATACTGTTAGACATGCCAAATTATAGTACAAATCTACAAAGTAATATTTTTTCAGGGGTCATGTCGCCTTTTCCCCTAGATTTTTTTTCGTTGTAAGCCACTGGTAGCCAGAAGTAGGTAGTTTAATAGAAGAAATAAAATCCTTGTTTCATTTGCAAACTTTTTTGTTTTTTGCAATTTTTTTGCGTTTTAGAGAAAATCGCTGTTGCATCAAAGGCTGCTATCATAAAATAAAAAAATGCTCCAATGTTAAATAAAACTTACTCGCCATGCCTAATAGTGTAGTGCATATAGCTAAATACACATGCCAAATTTGAGCTAAATATCTCAAAAACTGTAAGAGTTATAACAAAAAAAAATATCACCCTGTATCTCGAAAATTAAGCTTTTGTGGACCTATGTTTATATGGACTTTTTATCTCGAAATCATTCAAGGAAATTAACATTAACATTATGTTATTGAATTTTGAAACACCCTGTATATATATATATATATATATATATATGTATATATATATATATATATATATATATATATATATATATATATATATATATATATATTTATATGGCGCTGGGTCAATAGAGCGCAGGTCCTTTGCAAGCGGGACATATGCGCGCAGACAAATGCGCTCAACCAATGGCGCGCAATCATTAGCGCGCAACCATATGCACACCATTTGCGCGCAAACATTAGCGCGCAATCAATTGCGCGCAGACAATTGCGCGCAACTATTAGGCGCAGACAAATGCGCGCAACCAATAGCCAGCAACTAATTTCGCGTGGAAAGATGCGCGAAACCAATAACGCAAAATTAAAAGTTTATTTTTATACAATTATATAACAGGTTCAAATACAAACGCTCCTTGAAATGCGCTAATTTTCTTTATGTAACACTTTATCACACTTTGACAACCGTGCCCTCCTAAAATTACGTAACGCTTTAGCAACACCTCATACCCAAACCCTAAAAATCGCGTTTTTTTTTGTGAGTTTACCAATAATCTGTGGCTTGAGGGTTCAATGCTTTTTGAGTTTTTTTATTGTGATAATTTTTAGCTTTTATTCTTGATTGTACGATTAAAATTTTTTGATAAATAAACCCTTATTATTATTGTTCTTATTATCTAGGCGTTTTCATAGAATATCTCTGCCCGTCATTCGGTCCGTCAGGATGTTGGCGCTATAACTCAAGAATGTCTAAGCCTATTTCAATGAATAAATACATATACAGAGTCATCTTGTGAAAAGCCATGTAGTTTTTGAGCATATTGTCAGTTTTTTTAATTTCTAATAATGTCATAAAGTTAAAATCTGGAAATATACACGAAAAGTCTGGAAGGAAATGTGCTGGAAAAGTCTAAACATGTTCATAGATGGCCTGAATATGTTTTAAAAAGTTCCAAATATGTTTTGAAAAAGTCAGGAAATTCTGGACAAGTCTGGAAAATATTTTGGAAAAGACTGGAAATATAAAGGAAAAGTCTGAAAATGTTTAAACTAGGCCTGAAAATGTTCTGAAGTAGTATGGAAAACTCTGAAAAAGGATAGGACATGCCGACGTGAAGATAAGTGTAGCTGAAATGCAACTAAGTGTGACTAAGGTGTAGTTGAGGTGCTGCTGAGTGTGGCGATGGATTACTTAAGTGTAGCTAAGGTATAACTGAAGTTAGCTAAGTGTTGCTGCGTCTAGCTGAGAGTCGCTGAAGTAAAGCTGAGTGTAGCGGAGTGTGGCTGAAGTGTAGCTAATGACGTAGGTAATCTTAATCAACAAAATCTTGTTTAAAGGTCAAATACAAGGTCATTTTCATAACCAAAGTTGGTAGTTTTTAATGGCAATTTTAAAAATTTGAGGTCCTGGTTTGACTTGTTTAAGGCCATGGTATATAAAAATCCAGATTTAAGTGACACAGAGACATTTTAGCACTTGCAAAGTTCTGTTTTGAATAAGGCTATTTCTCTCGTAATAACCATTTGATTCGCAGATAGCAATTATCGTATTACCTATGAAACCTTAGTGAAGAGGTTTTAACATAAACGAATTATTACTTCTATGTCAAAGCCGTGCCATAAATTATTATATTTCACCTAAATCCAGTTCACCAAAGGAATTACGATCCTTGTGGAATACAGATTCTGAGAATCTAATCTTAATGTGCTTGGTTTTCCTACAAAAGAGTGGACATTTCTTACTTATAACATATTGCTTTTAAAACTTAAAGGCAATATTCCTAAACTGATTTGTACACGTTTCTAAGAAATCACTGCGTTGCGCTCGAGTCTGTTGTGCAGATGCCCCTTTTAGTAGGCAGAATCAAACTCTTAAACCCGGCGTAATTCTCAGCAGAACAGCTTTCCTAGAAATAGTTTTAATAATTTTAATACAACTATTTCCAATCAAAGCTTAAATTCAAGAAATCAAAGCATTCGACAGCGTATCTCATCATTCGATTGAGAGATCCTTACGCCGTATGAGCATCGATGAAGGCACCAGTACGTGATGGGCACCCTTTCGGTGACCGAGACGTCGATCCGCGTTGGTTGCGAGCATACGCGATCGTTCAAGATCAACCATGGGGTTAAACAGGGCGACCCGCTCTCTCCTTTGCTGTTCAACTTCGTCATCGACGAAGTACTGGTGTTTCTGATTGCCATATATGAGGGCGGCTCCTTAGAAGGAGAGGAAATGTGCGTTCATATTGTCACAATAAAACGCCTTTTATACTTTGTTAACTCATTGTTTTCGGTTCCGAACCGACACCGTGGAAACGGTGATAGCATGGTCTGGTTGAACTGTGACGAAATGCCTTTCTTCCTTATAGACTGGTGGACGTTTTCGTCCCGCTATGGAGCTAGTTTCCTTGGTTCGCTGTCGTTTCACTCGTAGAATGAAAAACAGGATTCACCTATTTTATTAATATTTTCTATTTACTTTGTATCTTGTAGTCAGTTTGATCTACCTTATGTCAGGCAAGTCACGCTGAGGATGGAAATGCCTTTTTTTAAAACAACGGTTTCCGTGGTTGACTAAACCCCTAAGTTGCCTTTTATACTTTGTTATTCATATGCCAAGTTACATTAAGGTTCTACTATGTTGTAAACTTTTTCCTCATCTCTTGCAAGAGGGATTTATCCATGTAGAGAATGGACGACTCCTGGGAGATAGAGAAGGTTCACCATAAAGTTCATCTCAGTCCTGAGGATATTATGTGCAAAAAATCATTTTCACAATCGGTTTCACGCAACGAATCAGGTAGATTCGTCGTTCCATTACCTTTCATAAACATAAAACCGAAGTTGAATGACACCAACCGAATTGCTTTAAAACGTTTTAAGCTTGAAAAATCTAGAATCCTTAAAGGCTCTACTAATTACCAAGCTTACAAAGATTTTATGCAGGAGTACTTGGATACTGATCACATGATACCTATTCCCTCGCCTGTACCTAGAGAAATCCTTAAGAATTCTTACTTTATCCCTCGTCATTGTGTCTGGAATACTGGCAAGATTAGACTCGACTTTGACGGTCCTCAACGTAGTCCTAGAGGTATTTTACTCAACGAGACGTTTTGCGCAGGTCCAAAACTGGAAAACTGATGCAATGAATTCTACTTAAATTTTCAATTCATGCTGTAGCTTTTGTTACTGACATAGTAAAAATTTTTGGACAGATTTTATTTATTCCTCAGCACACACGTTGTCAAAACATTATATGGAGTTTTTCTGAGTACGATCCAGTCCAAATCTATTCCTGAAGAACAGTTGCTTACGGGCTTAAGTCATCACCTTACTTAGCTATTCGAACTATATAAAAACTAGTTAAACTCGAGTCTAAGATGTATCCTAATGCTTCCAAGGTGGTCTTTAAAGACATTTACGTCGATGACCTCCTTACTGGGCATGATTCCGTAGCTTCTGGAAAAGAACTTTAGTTGCAGTTGATCTCCCTGTGACGCCTAGGAGAGTTTCTACATCTGACATCTACTCTGACTGTGGGAGCGCCTTTTTGGGGGCTGACTTCAGGAAGCATGTCACAGTCTAAAAATTGCCTGGCATTTTTTAGGTCCTGGCATTCCGCATTTAAATGGGCTGGCCGAGGCGGTTGTGAAATCCACCACAGGAAATTTAAAACTAGTAATAGGTGAGCAACGACTAACCTACAAAGAGTTACTTTTTTTCTGTCAGGTCGAATCCATACTAAACAGTCGGACTGATGTATTGATCCGAATGTTTTTCTTCCGCTGACACCGGGTCACTTTCTTCCCCTGGAATCGGTAAATTCCGTAACAGAACCAGATTTTTCAGACTCCAAGCTCAGCAAACTGTCCCGCTGGAAACTAGTTAACGATTCTTGGAAACGGTGCAACTTGGAGCATCTAAAAACAGAATACTAAACGGACAGAGCCCTCCAACGACATAAAGCTTAACAATATGGTCGTGGTAAAAAATGATCAAAAACCGCCCTTGCAGTGGGCTATTGGGCGGATTGGCGATGTACGCCTTGGTTTAGACGGTCATATTCGAGTTCTAAATATAAAAACAGCTACAGGAACATATAGTCGACCAGTAGTAAATTTACTTATGCCGGACGCATAGTGCAAGATTTAATGTTTTTCCTAAATTTAATTTTTGTTCAGTTATTGTCTTTTGATTTCTAATTTCATTTTGTTATATGCATAATTCAATGCCTATTTGGGTTAATGTTTAACTTGTATCGTTCCACTGCTATACGCGAATTTATTTTATTTTGTTTTCCTTTCCTTAACTAAGTAAAAGCACACGTGTTTTTGGCGGCCGGAAAATGTGCACGACGATGTTTCTATTTTTAATAATTTTCTATTTTTCTTTGCGCTTAATCAATTTAAGATTTTCGGGCACTAGAGACGTGGGGGACAAGTGAACGCCGCGAGTGCGCACGAAACCCCGGCAACAGACTATATGTCAAAAAACACACGGTCCGAGAAGAAAAGTGAATATTGTGGTGAAAATTGGCGAAGTTCGAACTTAAACTGGAGCCCAAGAGAGTCCAAGGTAGGTATCAATGCAGATTTCCATATGAGTCGCATTTTCATACGTCCATTTCGACAATTTTTTTAAATGTGTAAAGCCGAGCCGGCTAGCCTGTCGAAAGAAAATTCCAATTCATTCACTACTTGCACGCACACTTAGTAGGATAACGGTTCGTTAGCTTCACTGATTTCTGCAGCAATCATCATGACATAATCTTCAAATCTTTCTGGCAAGTGTTTCAGATTAGGTTTGTTTATGCTATGCCTTAAAAGTAGATAAGTTCTCAACTCCTATGTTACTTGATCGGATGAGAATGTATATCGATGTGTTTAATAACTCTGCCCAAAATTTTAATCAAATAATCCCTCTCTAGCATACATTAGAGCTCTCGTAGTTTCTGTTCTCTGTTTCTGAACAGCCATTTTGCTGAAGTGAATGTGGCATTCTAAGTCTTTGCCTTATTCCATAATTCAAAACATTTCGATCTGGTTTGTTATCAAACTCTCCACCATTTTCTGATAAGATTTCTTGTTGTCTGTTTTTATATTCTCTACTACTTCTGATTTGTGTTTTAAAAAATAGACAAAACCGTATCTGCTGTAAGTTAAGTGGTACACAAAAATCAGTGTGTATAGGCAAACGTAGTGCTTTGGTTCGTTTTATAGCCGCAAACATGTACATAGGCTTTACCATACACGCAATATTCGCAAACTTTATCGTCTAATTTGATAATTAGTTCTTTCTTTAAAACTGCTTTTGCTTGTCTTTTCTTTTAATGTCAAATTCTTACGTGGTAAGATTGGATCTCGTTTTCATTATTAACTAGGTTTATTTCTTTGTGAATTTTGTGGTTGATGGTTTTCAAATCTAGCTTGAATAAGCCTTATACGACTTCTGTATCCCATCTCTAAAACATCTCGGGATATCTTTAAATATTATTTTTCAATATTCCTATCTTGATCAGACAACATATGAAATAAATTATTTTTATGCTAGTTACACACCCAAAACATAAGTGATAAAATCTACCCTCTTTTTTTACACATAATCTACATTAGCTGTTGTAACTTGATGGTTTTCATCAATTGAATCACTCGTTGTCTACATAGCAATTATCATTAATACTATTCCAAAACAACTGTTCGAGATAGCTAAGAAAGATACATTATTTGTTTTATTTACATTGTCTTTCTTTTTCTTGTTTTTGTCACGCGTTGGTGGCTTGCCGCCTGCTTTCCACTTTACACAATATCGGGCTGTAACCAATTAATTTGCAATAATTGCAGACTAAAAAACTACTCTTCTTACTTGCGGTATAAAGTATTCCTTGTCCGCCATTACTTTATACACAACTGGCTTGTTACAAATTTTCTTGTATAAATTTTGTACCTGGCGATTTTCTTTTGTAAGTTGTTCCGCAAGTTCTTTAACTTTGCAGATAGAAGTCATACGTTTTATTTTCAACGCTACCATCGTATAGTCTGTGTACTTCTAGCGAAATATCTTTTGCAGTTGTGAAGCGCACCACTTTCTCTAAAGTTTTATGAGTTATATTAACGGTCATAATTAGTAGAGCATGGCTTTCAACTTGTTGAATATCTGACAGATTTTTATCACTCTTGATTTTATCACATTTTGAAGCATTTTCAGTCAAAAGTTCAGGGGCTTTTAGTTTACCTCCTTATATTTCTAATCCACCTTTACACCTCAAAAAATGGTTCTTGTTACTTTCTTTACAGAGAGACTTTACAGCGGAACCGCAATTTCTTCTTCCGTTTAAACCCTAGTATTTACTACTTCTGAGCAAAGAGCATTAAATACCGGACTGGCTTCCGAAACAGCTACCATGTTACAAGAAAAAAAATCTCTGATTTTCAACGACAATTATAATCATAATATATAAACTTTAATAAAAACGGTTTATTTGAAAGAATGCGTAAATTTCTTGGAGGTACAATTTATAGATTCCACGAAAATATGTTTCGCGCAAGGTTTTTTCATCTCAGTATATTTATAAGATATTAGCATAACCCCTATATGATAGCACTAATTAATGATAATATTTATCACTATTTTTTTTATTTTGTTAAATATCCACCATTCAATATTATTGTGTTCCTCTTTTTAGTCTGACAAATGTAGTGAGCGCTACCAAAACAGGAACAAAGAAGGCATTTTTGGGTTATTTTAAACAACATGGGCTAAAATAAAGTTGAAAAGTTATCTAAACGCAGACATATTTTCCAACCGTGCGTCGGTGAAAGTCTTCTATAGATCTAGATAATTAACTGTGCTAATTACCTATTTTCTCCATATACGTAAATATTACGTATATGATTTTCTCCTCTCCAATTACCTTGGATTTTTCTCCACTTTGAGAAAAAGGCAGGATAATTTCCTTTTTTTAAACCTATTAGTTTTCAATAGGCAACATTACTTTCTTAATTTAAGTAAATGTTACTTGGGCTGTTGTCAAAATTATAGATTATTTTAGAAAACTCATCATCTGCTGATTTATTTGTGTCAAAATATTAGAGAGATTTAGACATAAAAGAAATTGGTTTGTTATTAGTATTAAAAAAATAGTTTTCTTCTAAAATCATAGATGTGCATTAAACATTGCATAAATCTTGGTCATAAATTTTGGTAATGTAATAATGTCCGGCATGTCAAAACCCTCTCCTGGCGGCTTGTGTTTCTGTTTTAACGCAACGAGCGATATACACCAATTTTATGATGACCTAGATGCGTTGTTAGGTATTTTAAGGTAACATGTAAGCAAAACATATATTTTAAGATTTTTAACATATATTAAAGGTCAAACATTAACAAAAATTGTCATAAACTAATACCTAATACTCGTAGTAATATGTACACAAAAACACCAAATACAGTAATACATTGTTTATGGGTACGAAAGGAAAAATATACTTATGCTCTAATTTTTTATATAAATATTATATAATTTGGAATTCGCTTCAAGCGCCCTCTAGAAAAGAAGCCTGCGTGCCTTGCACGCCTGCTTAAAGCACCCCTTGGGTGTTACATTGATAGCTTTGGTTTGTTCTTATAAAATTTCAAACTTGCAAAGCTGTAGCTGGGAAAGTTTAGTTTTTATGATAAAGATTTTGAGAAAACTTTAAAAGTATGATATTTTAGTTTTTACTACCTTAATCAACAAGCTCGTCGAAAATTCCAGCCTGGGCACATATTTGTCTTAGTGATGATAGCTCCTGAAAAGCTTAACTCTACAATATGCGGAAAGTGTTTACAGTATGAAATAATTTTAAATCGGGATACTAAATTTTTTCATTCCAATTCACTGAAATTCAGGTGATCTGCCAAAAACGCCAAAATTAGCTATTATATCGTTTGGTCGTTTTATTTTTATATCTTAAAAATTATAGAAAACTAGGGAATGGACCACCCTTTGGAGACATCCGATATATCTATATATATATTGATGCACGCGCCGTTGTCACCTCAGCGTTAAGGAGATGACGACCTGACCTTACATATTTCTAGTGGTGTTACCAAATATATAGGTACATATATGAGATGAGGGGAACTTCCTTTACCAGAATTTCAAAAGAGGGGTAAAGATTTTTTTTAAATATTTGATAAATACGTGGAATACTTTCGGACCTCAGGCCAATATACAACCTTTGGATATGTGCTATGTCCTGCCACCTCAGGCACTGTTGCCGGTTTTATTGAGGTGATAACGTATGGCGTATATCTACCCTAACCGATAAGCAACGTATTAGCATTATCTGACTAAATTTATATATTACATACAAGGTAACAACGTTTTACTTTTATTTAGGGACCCTTTAGGAAATATTACAACTTTAAAACGTTGCAAAAGTTTGTAAGACAAGATTAATGGTGGCAACGTACTGTCTTTATATAAAAAACCGTACCTTTATATTTTGATTATAGAAAAACGAGCTGTTATTTTTTTTGAAATACTCATTTTGAGGCTTGTGATCTCAGAAATGTTGCATAGCTTGAAAGTCCTAAATACAATTTTTGTTGGGAAATGGTTTACTTACTGTCAAAAATTCTACACATAGATCCGATAAACAAATAAAAGGGAAGTGTCAAAAATACAGTTTTTGGAATGCTAATAAATTTAATAGTTTATATTAATTTGTATATTTTTTGGTTTGCAATGATTATGACATGATGGATATGACAGAATTTTGAATATTTTTTAATTTATCCGTGAAAGTAAATTGAATAAAAAAGGAGTTGTAATAGTTAGTTAAGCCGTTTAAAACAGAAAAAAACATATGCAGGATATTGTGTTTGCCCACGCCACAGCCCAACGCGCATATTATAAATCTAGTAATAACCACCAGCACCCAAAAGGCTCAAATGTCACGTGATGTCAGAATTTGTAAATTACATTCTTTATCATTTAATTTCCAAGAAAGTCATACTAAAATTATAATTTTTATTCGCTATATTGCAAATGCATCACCCTGTATATACAGCTTATTATTAATATTTTTCTGCACCTTGTGAGAGGTTAATGTAATGAAAAATGTGCATAGTTTCCTATTATCCTGCTTTGCAAAATTGCCAAATCTTGACAGCAACTTTCTTCAGTTTAAAGTATTTGTAGTTCCATATTTTTTCAAAACGAATTTCTCTGAGTTCGTTTTAGGTTATTTAAATTTGTACCAAAGTATTAAATTCCTATTTAAGTATACTAATAATTTCCGACTTGGCCCAGGATCACTTATACGTAATCCTGGCTCAACTCGTATTATTAGTGCACTCCAACAGGAATTTAAAACCAATATAACTCAAAAACGACCTATAGTTCAAAAGATAATATGAAAAATATTATGCAACTTTACATTATCCCCTGAAAAATGCCACGGAAACATAAAAATTGACTGTATTTAAATGCAATTTTCTGAAATAAAATAAACAGATCCATGACGTATCTGATACCTTTCTAGCTACCCTATTAGAACACTTCCCGTTTTCAGTTTTTTTGTACATATCTCAGAAACGAAGGCTTTTATGAAGTTTCAAGGTATTACACAAATTATTAAGATAAAAGTGCTCCATTATATTTCCAAAGCCGCATATTGTTAAGATGCTCCGTTAAAAAGTTCGCATTTTAAAAAAAAATTAATTGTCAAAAAACTATCAAGCATTAGTGGATTTGGACCAAAATCTATTCACCTCGTTAGAATGTCAAACACTATTTCACCTAAAAATGGGTTCAGCGGTTTAGGAGCTATCGTGTTACGGACAGATATACACGCAGACAGATGTCACAACGATATTGCTCAGATAGCTTCAAACACACCCAAATAACGCAGTTTCGGCGTTATCTCAAGTTTTTTTTCTAAAAAAAAATCTATTTTTAAAACACTTTGTTTTGCTGCGATTTTCACTATTGTTTTGTCGCTTAAAAAGCAAAGCTTAGTAGGAGTAAGTTTTTTTCTTCTCTTGAAATAGCTGAATTCCTCCAAAGACATTGAATATAAGTTACGGCCAGGGACGTAGCTGCTATAGTGGTTCTTCTTATTGAAGGAAAAAGCTAAATAGCGCGTGACAAAACATCGCAAATTAAATCAAAGTGATTTTTTTGTTTATGCTAGCTTGACCAGGTTAAAAACACTAAAAACGCGCATTTTTGTCCGATTAATTTAACGTTAATTCTTTTTCCTGGCATTATCAATATTTTAAATTAGTCAAGTGTTTTAAGAATTGGCTATGTTGGCGCAAATTAAGTAAAAAAGTCGCATCCTTATTCTTTCAAATTCGAATAAAACCCTAGTAATATGAAATTTGTTTTTTTTTGCTAAATCCGTTTTGGTTCAAACTTACGGAGGTATTTTTAAGTAAAAAACTGGAAATAGTAAAGTATCTTTTTAACATGTTTGTTGACTCATTTTTTTAATTTAAAATTGGCTAAGTAAGTTAGTCAAAGATTTATCATTATTAAAAACCGGATTTTCTTAATAAATTTTTTTTTAAATCCGAGGCGTTTTTAAAAGTTTTTAAATTGTCACACATATCTATAAAAAGTTCTTTGCCACCACAAAAAGAATTACTTATAAATTGCTGCCCTTCATACCTACACAACGGTAAATGTTGGCAAACGTGGAATTTCGTACCCGTGAATTTGAAAATCAAACAAGTTTCGTGGCTAATCGGGCAAAAAGGAGTTTTTTTGTTTCCCTTATATTTTTCCGTGGGTAGCCTGAAAGCTAAACCTCACGGATGTCCAAGATCTAATAGACACCTAATAAGTGTTGACAGTTAACCGTTTCGTCCTTATGGGACTCCTCAGAACACTGCTGGTCGATGTGACAAATCTTGCGAAGTTAATCAGACGGTTTTGTCTCTAATTAAATGTAATTAGTGAGCGAACTATAGCAAGAGGCGCCATCTACCGAGATACGAGAGAAACAAAAAAACCAAAAGCAGGCGAAAGAAAACACTGCTATACAATATCGATCAATGAAAAGATCGAATGCAAATAAAAGAAAACAACTATAGTCCGTGACCTACGACAACTCTTTGTCTTTCAGGCCGGATCAACACAGATTGCATTTTTATCCGTCTTCAAGACAGTGAGCGTCAATCAACGGAATTTTTAAGCCAAATAATACTAACAAACGTGGAATTTCGTACCCGTGAATTTGAAAATCAAACAAGTTTCGTGGCTAATCGGGCAAAAAGGAGTTTTTTTGTTTCCCTTATATTTTTCCATGGGTAGCCTGCAAGCTAAACCTCACGGGGGTCCAAGATCTAATGGACACCTAATAAGTGTTGACAGTTAACCGTTTCGTCCTTATGGGACTCCTCAGAACACTGCTGGTCGATGTGACAAATCTTGCGAAGTTATTCAGACGGTTTTGTCTCTAATTAAATGTAATTAGTGAGCGAACTATAGCAAGAGGCGCCATCTACCGAGATACGAGAGAAACAAAAAAACCAAAAGCAGGCGAAAGAAAACACTGCTATACAATATCGATCAATGAAAAGATCGAATGCAAATAAAAGAAAACAACTATAGTCCGTGACCTACGACAGCTCTTTGTCTTTCAGGCCGGATCAACACAGATTGCATTTTTACCCGTCTTCAAGACAGTGAGCGTCAATCAACAGAATTTTTAAGCCAAATAATACTAACAAACGTGGAATTTCGTACCCGTGAATTTGAAAATCAAACAAGTTTCGTGGCTAATCGGGCAAAAAGGAGTTTTTTTTGTCACATCGACCAGCAGTGTTCTGAGGAGTCCCATAAGGACGAAACGGTTAACTGTCAACACTTATTAGGTGTCCATTAGATCTTGGACCCCCGTGAGGTTTAGCTTTCAGGCTACCCACGGAAAAATATAAGGGAAACAAAAAAACTCTTTTTTGCCCGATTAGCCACGAAACTTGTTTGATTTTCAAATTCACGGGTACGAAATTCCACGTTTGTTAGTATTATTTGGCTTAAAAATTCCGTTGATTGACGCTCACTGTCTTGAAGATGGGTAAAAATGCAATCTGTGTTGATCCGGCCTGAAAGACAAAGAGCTGTCGTAGGTCACGGACTATAGTTGTTTTCTTTTATTTGCATTCGATCTTTTCAATGATCGATATTGTATAGCAGTGTTTTCTTTCGCCTGCTTTTGGTTTTTTGTTTCTCTCGTATCTCGGTAGATGGCGCCTCTTGCTATAGTTCGCTCACTAATTACATTTAATTAGAGACAAAACCGTCTGATTAACTTCGCAAGATTTGTCACATCGACCAGCAGTGTTCTGAGGAGTCCCATAAGGACGAAACGGTTAACTGTCAACACTTATTAGGTGTCCATTAGATCTTGAAACCCCGTGAGGTTTAGCTTTCAGGCTACCCACGGAAAAATATAAGGGAAACAAAAAAACTCCTTTTTGCCCGATTAGCCACGAAACTTGTTTGATTTTCAAATTCACGGGTACGAAATTCCACGTTTGTTAGTATTATTTGGCTTAAAAATTCCGTTGATTGACGCTCACTGTCTTGAAGACGGGTAAAAATGCAATCTGTGTTGATCCGGCCTGAAAGACAAAGAGCTGTCGTAGGTCACGGACTATAGTTGTTTTCTTTTATTTGCATTCGATCTTTTCATTGATCGATATTGTATAGCAGTGTTTTCTTTCGCCTGCTTTTGGTTTTTTTGTTTCTCTCGTATCTCGGTAGATGGCGCCTCTTGCTATAGTTCGCTCACTAATTACATTTAATTAGAGACAAAACCGTCTGATTAACTTCACAAGATTTGAAGAAATTTGAAAATCAAACAAGTTTCGTGGCTAATCGGGCAAAAAGGAGTTTTTTTTTTGTCACATCGACCAGCAGTGTTCTGAGGAGTCCCATAAAGGCGAAACGGTTAACTGTCAACACTTATTAGGTGTCCATTAGATCTTGGACCCCCGTGAGGTTTAGCTTTCAGGCTACCCACGGAAAAATATAAGGAAAACAAAAAAACTCCTTTTTGCCCGATTAGCCACGAAACTTGTTTGATTTTCAAATTCACGGGTACGAAATTCCACGTTTGTTAGTATTATTTGGCTTAAAAATTCCGTTGATTGACGCTCACTGTCTTGAAGATGGGTAAAAATGCAATCTGTGTTGATCCGGCCTGAAAGACAAAGAGCTGTCGTAGGTCACGGACTATAGTTGTTTTCTTTTATTTGCATTCGATCTTTTCATTGATCGATATTGTATAGCAGTGTTTTCTTTCGCCTGCTTTTGGTTTTTTTGTTTCTCTCGTATCTCGGTAGATGGCGCCTCTTGCTATAGTTCGCTCACTAATTACATTTAATTAGAGACAAAACCGTCTGATTAACTTCGCAAGATTTGTCACATCGACCAGCAGTGTTCTGAGGAGTCCCATAAGGACGAAACGGTTAACTGTCAACACTTATTAGGTGTCCATTAGATCTTGGACCCCCGTGAGGTTTAGCTTTCAGGCTACCCACGGAAAAATATAAGGGAAACAAAAAAACTCTTTTTTGCCCGATTAGCCACGAAACTTGTTTGATTTTCAAATTCACGGGTACGAAATTCCACGCTTGTTAGTATTATTTGGCTTAAAAATTCCGTTGATTGACGCTCACTGTCTTGAAGATGGGTAAAAATGCAATCTGTGTTGATCCGGCCTGAAAGACAAAGAGCTGTCGTAGGTCACAGACTATAGTTGTTTTCTTTTATTTGCATTCGATCTTTTCAATGATCGATATTGTATAGCAGTGTTTTCTTTCGCCTGCTTTTGGTTTTTTTGTTTCTCTCGTATCTCGGTAGATGGCGCCTCTTGCTATAGTTCGCTCACTAATTACATTTAATTAGAGACAAAACCGTCTGATTAACTTCGCAAGATTTGTCACATCGACCAGCAGTGTTCTGAGGAGTCCCATAAGGACGAAACGGTTAACTGTCAACACTTATTAGGTGTCCATTAGATCTTGGACCCCCGTGAGGTTTAGCTTTCAGGCTACCCACGGAAAAATATAAGGGAAACAAAAAAACTCCTTTTTGCCCGATTAGCCACGAAACTTGTTTGATTTTCAAATTCACGGGTACGAAATTCCACGTTTGTTAGTATTATTTGGCTTAAAAATTCCGTTGATTGACGCTCACTGTCTTGAAGACGGGTAAAAATGCAATCTGTGTTGATCCGGCCTGAAAGGCAAAGAGCTGTCGTAGGTCACGGACTATAGTTGTTTTCTTTTATTTGCATTCGATCTTTTCATTGATCGATATTGTATAGCAGTGTTTTCTTTCGCCTGCTTTTGGTTTTTTTGTTTCTCTCGTATCTCGGTAGATGGCGCCTCTTGCTATAGTTCGCTCACTAATTACATTTAATTAGAGACAAAACCGTCTGATTAACTTCACAAGATTTGTCACATCGACCAGCAGTGTTCTGAGGAGTCCCATAAGGACGAAACGGTTAACTGTCAACACTTATTAGGTGTCCATTAGATCTTGGACCCCCGTGAGGTTTAGCTTTCAGGCTACCCACGGAAAAATATAAGGGAAACAAAAAACTCCTTTTTGCCCGATTATCCACGAAACTTGTTTGATTGGTAAATGTTGGCTTCAATTTTCTTTTATTTATAACACTTTTTTTGGACATCGTATTTTATAGTCGAAGCAAATTAGGCGTAAAAATGACGACTAGATGAACAAATTTATAAGGATTTGACATTTTGGTTGTGAACTTCTAGTAGGAAACCTAAGGTGCAAAACCAAGGAAAAAATTTAAAAAATAATAACCAAAAAATAGAAAATCAATGTCAGGCTTTGCTTCCTATAAAGCTTGCATTTACGATAGGTGTCCTTAAGGAAACCCCCTCTACCCTAGGATTAACCTCCTCACCAAACTGAACCTCACGACGATTTTCTGCGTTTATCTCACAAACCGTAACTTTTTATATTCTTCATCAAATTTCTTATATATGATTCAAGTTACAAGATTTATTCCACACATTTTAAATGTAAATACAGAAATTCTAACATTTTTATAATAAATTTTTTAATTCTTTTATTAGTGCTGAAAGCGAAAAATTTAATCCTGTAGTGCTTTTACCTACAAACAAAAGATAGAATACAAGAAAAAAATTAAGTAACTAAAAATAGCTTATTAAAATTTTAAAAACTTTAAGAACATTGACTAAGTAACTACTCTTTATTACTTAATTTTTAAACTAATAATTTAGTTATAATACTAAACTTTTCCTGTCAAAAACAAACTCTTTACATATACTATAAATAAAGAAATAAATCTTTATTATTTTTTACAGACACATACACACACACACATGCATTCACATAAACCCATATGCTATAGGTAGGTGATAACTAGTGGACAGTGGTTTAATTATATAATAGATTCTTATAGGTCCGTAAAGTCTGGAATCACCCATTATTTATTTTTAATATAAATGACGTACTTCATGAATACTTTTAACTCTATTTGACCAATCAGGGTGCTAAAAAAAACTTATTTCATACAAATGTATTTTATTAAGAATTTAGGTATGGACCTTAACAAAAATGTTACACACACATTTGTAATGACCTATCAAAGTCAAATGTGAAAAAATATACCGGGTGTCCTATTTAAAGAAACATAAGTTTATGTCCTAGCTTTTTCTGGAACATCCTGTATAATTAACCATAGCCTTTTCTAACTCGTATTTTAAATCTTTATTTGATATCCAAGCTTTTTTCTAAAAAGCTTGCAACTTTTTTAAAAAATTCGTGATTCTACACTTTACGGACACACTGATAAGTAGGCATAATAAAGGGTTTTGAAAAAATAGAAAGATTAAAATCGGAAAATACAAACTCTTTTGATATTTTGACAAAAGATTTAAAACATAGCATCTTTATTGCTTTAGGAAATTCATTATAAATCTTTGCCCCAAGCAAAATAAACATCATTTGTGTATGGGATAGGTTGGAATAAAACATAAAATAATACGGACTTTTTTTTGTGATCTTTAAAAATAGCCCCATAATGGGGACGTCAATGGAGTTTTCTACAATAAACTTCATAATGCATTTTCTCTAAAGTACTTAGTATTTAGAAAATTGGATAAAACCTAATAATTTCAGTTTATTTTGCTTATAATATAGAAAGAAATATATGGAGGGGATATCTTTAACACTTTGTGGTTTGTATCCTAGCAAGAATATTACACATGCAACTAATTGATACTTTTTGTAGAATATCTATCAATCTTTGTTTAATGTCATTACAATCATTCTCAAAAATGAGTCGTTTTTAAGTTAAAGGCCACCAAAAAAAGTAAATTGTGCAAATTCAAAAATGACGACAAAATGGTTGATATCATACCTCGAAAACTATTACTCTAACAAAAACACTTTTTAGCATTTTCGTATAAAATTTAGTTTCAAACTCTTTTACAAACACCAAGGGATTTTAGAAAAACAGAATTTGTGCGCCATTTATTTAAAAAAACTTCCTTGAATATTATGGACAGTCAACCCTATAATTGTGCCAAGTTTCGGACCTTTTGCACCAAAACCGCATTTTATGTCTCTAATGATAAAACTACTTAACTAATTTTAAGTCTAAAGCCCATAGCACAGGGTTGAATAGCTGTCGCAAATACTTAATGTATTACAAAAGCAATCAATCAACCGTCCAAAACTACCAGAATAATCAAAGAAATGTAGGAAGACTAACAAAATTAGTTCAATTATTTCAATAAGATAAAAAATACAATAATAATCGTCTACAAAGCTCCTTCTAAAATATCAGACCCGAGACGTTTCCAAGAATTCGATTAAACATTCCAAGGGTAAAAAGCAGGTAATATCTGAAATTACATACAACAAAGAAACCCGTCTCTAAAATCTAAACCACAAGGTTGCCAAATTTCTGAGGTCGGTGCGACGCGTTCTTTATACCTTTTATACCACCGAGGTGACTTAGTAGACCGTTTAGTTTCAGTAAAAGCGCCGCTAGCGCCACCGGTAGATACGTGAACTACACGGCCAAAAAGTAGCTATATATACCATTTTGTGACTTCAGAACAAAATTTTGCACACAGCTTGCTGAGTGTGTCAGGAGTCATCCCTAAAATTTTTATTGAAAAACGTTGACACCTCAAAAAAGTGAGGTGACAACGTTATATATGAGGTGACAGCGTAGTTTATATACTTTATTTTGAGGTGGCTACGTACCCTTTATATATATATATATATATATATATATATATATATATATATAGAGTGTGTGCGAAAGTTTCCTTTAATAACACATTATCCAAAAAATTATTTCTTCAGTTATCCTAAGACTTATTTAACACTTAACACCAAACAAATGAAAACAGGGTAAAACAAAAAATACATACTGTGCATAAGAGTAAAGCACCCTTATTTGATGAAATAGGAAAAAATTGTACTTAAAAAAATTGTTTAGGATTAAAAGTTCAATGTTCAGGTTCAAATTTTTAACGTCCTGTGAGATTTTTTTCGGGGATTTTTTTGTTCTGCATAATAAACATATTGCAAATTTATTCTTGCCTTCCATCCGTGGCAGCCAGTATAATTTTTTGTCAGTTTGACAATGTATGCGTAATGTTAAGATCATTGACTTCCATACCCTAGGGGTAGACCCGGCATGGGCCTAAATTGCCATTATATCAAGCTTTTATCGCAATTGACCAAATACAAGTAAGAATTTAATGAGCAAGATAGGGATGAAAATAGAATTTCGGTTTGGTGAGTCCGGACACATGCAACATCGCAAAAATATTATATTTGCTTGTCTTGGATAAAAAAGGGCAGTGGCGGCGCAAAATAGAAATTTTGAATTCCATTAGAATTTTTTTATCAACAATTTTCTGTTTGAATAATAAAAATTCATGTATACTTACTTGTGTATACCGTGTTTTCAAAATTCTCTTCAGTAAAAAAAAAGAGTAAAAAGAATTTCTAAGCATGCTAAGTGCAGTGGATGTATTAAAATTATTGTTTTCATTTTAGAACTTGTACCTTCCAGGTAAAATATTTTCTTTCTTTGAACAAGGGTCTTCTTCAACTCTTCTCTTCTTGGGTGGACTACAAGTTATGCTCGGGTCAGATAAAATTTCGGAACTAAAAATTTCAATTCGGAATGGGACAACTGGGCGCCGGGCCAACTCGGCGCCGCCAACAGGGCGCCACGCCGGGCCTAATAGGCGCCGGGCCAACTCAGCGCCGGACTATTTTTTCTTTGATAAAATGTGCAGATAAAAAACAAAATAAATATGTTATTTATACAAAAATTTCAACATCTATTAAGTCGAGTGTTGAAATTTGGTAGGTGTAGTGTTCTGCGACTTGAAACACCGCCAAGTTCCATATTCGATACATATCGATGCATAAATAAGAAAGTCCGCCATTTTGGATCCGCCATTTTAATTTTGTTAAGTTTGTTTTTCATCTGCACATTTTATCAAGAAAAAATATTTTAGTCCGGCGCCCAGTTGGCTCGGCGTCCAGTTGGCTCGGCGCCCAGTTGGCCTGCCGCCCAGTTGGTGGCGCCGAGTTGGCAGCGCCCAGTTGTCCTAGACTGCAACACATTTCAGGGGTCTGGTACGTTTTACCACCTTTCTTAAAACTACGAAGTTTTTTGAAAAATGATAATTTTAGACCATTTTATAGTGATTTCTAAAAAAAAAATTGCGGAAAATCGTTGATTTTGTTAAAAAAATTGAAATTGAAAAATTCTTAAGACCCCATTAAAACCCATACAAATTGCTACAAAAGAAGCATTTTCTCATTTCAAACTGAAACAAAACGGTCCCTGACGTCTATCAGCTGTTAACAAAAACTTGAAATAACTAAGGTCACTGATCGAAATCGGGTCAGTTTTTTTGGTCCATTTATGAAAATGCACAATTTTTAAAAAAGCATGAAATTCATAACAAAATCAAGAAAATTATTATTCCTACATTTTTACAATTAAAAATTAGTTTAATTGAACATTATATCAATTTTTATTCCTTAAAATACTAAAAATTAATAATTACTTACTTTTTTTAAAATTTATCGAAGGTCTAACCGAACAAAACCAAACTGAACCGATCCGTATCGAAATGAACCAAATCAAACCGAATCTAACGGTACGGTTTGGTTCGGTTCGATTTGGTTAAACTAAACCGTACCTAACTGAATGTAGCTAAACCTAACCGAAACAAACTGAACCTAGCGGAACCTAACCGAACATAATCAAACTGAACCAAACCTAGCCGAAGAAAACTGAACCTAACCGAACCGATTCGAAACGAACCGAACCAAACCAGACCGAATCTGGCTGAACCTAACCAAAACAAATTAAACCTAGCCGAACCTAACCAAACAAAATCAAACTGAATTAAACCTACCCGAACCAAACCGAACCGAACCGAGTGGAACCAACCAAACCAAACCAAACCGAACCGTTAGATTCGGTTTGGTTCGGTTCGATTTGGTTAAACTAAACCGAACCTAACCGAATATAGCTAAACCTAACCTAAACAATCCTAGCGGAACCTAACCGAACATATTCAAACTGAACCAACCTAACCCAACCTAACCCAACCTAACCCAACCTAACCCAACCTAACCCAACCTAACCCAACCTAACCCAACCTAACCCAACCTAACCCAACCTAACCCAACCTAACCCAACCTAACCCAACCTAACCCAACCTAACCCAACCTAACCCAACCTAACCCAACCTAACCCAACCTAACCCAACCTAACCCAACCTAACCCAACCTAACCCAACCTAACCCAACCTAACCCAACCTAACCCAACCTAACCCAACCTAACCCAACCTAACCCAACCTAACCCAACCTAACCCAACCTAACCCAACCTAACCCAACCTAACCCAACCTAACCCAACCTAACCCAACCTAACCCAACCTAACCCAACCTAACCCAACCTAACCCAACCTAACCCAACCTAACCCAACCTAACCCAACCTAACCCAACCTAACCCAACCTAACCCAACCTAACCCAACCTAACCCAACCTAACCCAACCTAACCCAACCTAACCCAACCTAACCCAACCTAACCCAACCTAACCCAACCTAACCCAACCTAACCCAACCTAACCCAACCTAACCCAACCTAACCCAACCTAACCCAACCTAACCCAACCTAACCCAACCTAACCCAACCTAACCCAACCTAACCCAACCTAACCCAACCTAACCCAACCTAACCCAACCTAACCCAACCTAACCCAACCTAACCCAACCTAACCCAACCTAACCCAACCTAACCCAACCTAACCCAACCTAACCCAACCTAACCCAACCTAACCCAACCTAACCCAACCTAACCCAACCTAACCCAACCTAACCCAACCTAACCCAACCTAACCCAACCTAACCCAACCTAACCCAACCTAACCCAACCTAACCCAACCTAACCCAACCTAACCCAACCTAACCCAACCTAACCCAACCTAACCCAACCTAACCCAACCTAACCCAACCTAACCCAACCTAACCCAACCTAACCCAACCTAACCCAACCTAACCCAACCTAACCCAACCTAACCCAACCTAACCCAACCTAACCCAACCTAACCCAACCTAACCCAACCTAACCCAACCTAACCCAACCTAACCCAACCTAACCCAACCTAACCCAACCTAACCCAACCTAACCCAACCTAACCCAACCTAACCCAACCTAACCCAACCTAACCCAACCTAACCCAACCTAACCCAACCTAACCCAACCTAACCCAACCTAACCCAACCTAACCCAACCTAACCCAACCTAACCCAACCTAACCCAACCTAACCCAACCTAACCCAACCTAACCCAACCTAACCCAACCTAACCCAACCTAACCCAACCTAACCCAACCTAACCCAACCTAACCCAACCTAACCCAACCTAACCCAACCTAACCCAACCTAACCCAACCTAACCCAACCTAACCCAACCTAACCCAACCTAACCCAACCTAACCCAACCTAACCCAACCTAACCCAACCTAACCCAACCTAACCCAACCTAACCCAACCTAACCCAACCTAACCCAACCCAACCTAACCCAACCTAACCCAACCTAACCCAACCTAACCCAACCTAACCCAACCTAACCCAACCTAACCCAACCTAACCCAACCTAACCCAACCTAACCAACCTAACCCAACCTAACCCAACCTAACCCAACCTAACCCAACCTAACCCAACCTAACCCAACCTAACCCAACCTAACCCAACCTAACCCAACCTAACCCAACCTAACCCAACCTAACCCAACCTAACCCAACCTAACCCAACCTAACCCAACCTAACCCAACCTAACCCAACCTAACCCAACCTAACCCAACCTAACCCAACCTAACCCAACCTAACCCAACCTAACCCAACCTAACCCAACCTAACCCAACCTAACCCAACCTAACCCAACCTAACCCAACCTAACCCAACCTAACCCAACCTAACCCAACCTAACCCAACCTAACCCAACCTAACCCAACCTAACCCAACCTAACCCAACCTAACCCAACCTAACTCAACCTAACCCTACCTAACCCAACCTAACCCAACCTAACCAAACCTAACCAAACCTAACCCAACCTAACCCAACCTAACCCAACCTAACTAAACCTAACCCAACCTAACCCAACCTAACCCAACCTAACCCAACCTAACCCAACCTAACCCAACCTAACCCAACCTAACCCAACCTAACCCAACCTAACCCAACCTAACCCAACCTAACCCAACCTAACCCAACCTAACCCAACCTAACCCAACCTAACCCAACCTAACCCAACCTAACCCAACCTAACCCAACCTAACCCAACCTAACCCAACCTAACCCAACCTAACCCAACCTAACCCAACCTAACCCAACCTAACCCAACCTAACCCAACCTAACCCAACCTAACCCAACCTAACCCAACCTAACCCAACCTAACCCAACCTAACCCAACCTAACCCAACCTAACCCAACCTAACCCAACCTAACCCAACCTAACCCAACCTAACCCAACCTAACCCAACCTAACCCAACCTAACCCAACCTAACCCAACCTAACCCAACCTAACCCAACCTAACCCAACCTAACCCAACCTAACCCAACCTAACCCAACCTAACCCAACCTAACCCAACCTAACCCAACCTAACCCAACCTAACCCAACCTAACCCAACCTAACCCAACCTAACCCAACCTAACCCAACCTAACCCAACCTAACCCAACCTAACCCAACCTAACCCAACCTAACCCAACCTAACCCAACCTAACCCAACCTAACCCAACCTAACCCAACCTAACCCAACCTAACCCAACCTAACCCAACCTAACCCAACCTAACACAACCTAACCCAACCCAATTCAACCTAACCCAACCTAACCCAACTTAACGCAACCTAACCCAACCTAACCCAACCTAACCCAACCTAACCCAACCTAACCCAACTTAACGCAACCTAACCCAACCTAAAAAAGTGCGGGGAAGTGACACTTTCTGAATCAAAATGTGTGAGGGTAAAATTGCACGGTCGCAGAAAAAGCTATCTAGCGTGACGCTACTGAACTTTCTCGTGTTTTAGCAAAAACTATCCGTCAAGACGACTTACCCTTGAAATGTTGTTTTTTTATGGATTTTTTTTCTTCTTTTGCACAAAAAACAATTTCGGACCATGTTTGAACTCAAATAGTTACTTCTAAACTTGTTTTTAAAAGTTTTAAGATTTCCTTTTGTAATATTCCCGCACAAAATTCAAAAAAATTCATTTTCGTACTCCCTGTATAAATTGACTAGCAGGTAGAATCATTTAAAATACGGCAGGTGGATTTCTGTCGCACTTATGCCGTCAGTGTGAAAGAGATAAAAGTACCCATATATTATCTAGGGTATTATTAGCATGCAAAATCAGCCTATCTTTGTCCGTTTCACATGTTCAATAATGTCTATCTCTGTTTTTATTGTAAAAGAAATACCCGCCGTTAGAATCCAAATTCGATAGGGTCAATAAAAAATGCCTTGTCTTTCCGTCTCTAAAGCCCTTTCCGGGCTTTATACAACTCAATGGTTAAGATATAAAATATTAGCCTCTCATAAAGATTTTGAAAATATTAGATATTTTTATTACAACTAAAATAAAAATCAACAAAAACATTCACAACGAAAACTAACAAATTTAAATTAAACTTTTTTCAACATAACCTCCCAGAAGCTAAATGCATTTCATGGCCCGCCGTCTCATATTTGCTCTAACGTTTCTCAGCATGGCGGGTGTAACAGATCAACAGCCTTCTCTTACTCTTTGTTTAAGTTCATCCGCATTTCGCGGGTGAGTTTTGTACATTTTTTCTTTTAATCAAGAGTTTCTGAAGGCCAAAAAAATATTTGAATTATGTTGTCCAGCCCTACCAATCCATTTATTAGGTAAATGACCGTTCAGCCAAACTTAGATGTGCATGGAAATGTGCATTTTGATAATTAAAAAGTGGTCTGGTATCTTTCTTCAAGCGGTATTTTATCCAGAACATTTTCAAATTCTTTATTCAGAAAAATAAAAAAAAAATGTCGTCGTTGATGTTGTTCTCAAAAAAGAATGGTTCAAGTAAACCACATCAAACATTAATTTTTTCAAAGTACTGGCTACGATGTTCTACCGACCAATGTGGATTCTCAGTACTCCAATACCGAGAATTTTGAGAGCTAAATATCCCGTTTGTTGTAAATACTGCTGCATCAGTAAAACAAATTTGGGGGCTAACTCTTTTTCATCAAAATTCTCACCATCCCCTTTCCAGTTGTTCAGGTTGTTTAAAAAATTTGAGATTGCAATTTCCAAATTCTGCATAACAAAAACAACAGTTACATGGAAGATGTTTGATCTTTCGGGATGATGTTTATTAAATTCTGCAGCAGCCTGTCGTGTTGTTGGACAATTATTGTCTACAATTATATTTATTTCTACCTTTTCTTGATTATTCAAGTTCATTTTTATTAAAAAAATTCGTTTACTGTTGAATTTACTTCCGCATACATTAACAAAAAAATCATACTTGTTGCCATGGGTGAGAGTTAAGAATACATTTGCAATATTTTTGTTATGCAGAATAGAAAAATCCGTAAAGAAAATCTCAAAACATTTCAAAATTCTTAAAGTTATCATAGGAAGTTATAAACTCGTATCTGCACATAACTTTTAATTCTAAACAACTTTTTTTGTACAATTTTTTCCTATCTCTTTAAATAAGGGTATTTTACTCTTATGCAAAATATGTGTTTTGTGTTCTTCCCTGTATACTGTGCAGGGCAACTTTGATCTGTTTCGTGTTAAATAACTTTTAGGACAAGCAAAAGTTTTTGTACAAATAATTTTTTGGATAACGTTGTGTTAAAAAAAAATCTCTATTTGTTAAGAAAATTTTTGGACACACTGTATATGTTTCTAGATATTGAGTCAAACCTTAACGAATTTATTGATTTTGTCGTTTCAGGTAAAATGGCATGATTGATTTATTGGCGTATCTGGAATTCTAACTGATCAAACCATCTCGTTAAAGCTTAAGAACCAAACATGTTCGTTTTAACTTTCAAAATGACGGTGCGGCTGTATAGTTTACGAGAAATTTGAGCGTTATTTATTAACAGCTGTCCACTTTTTACCATACGTGCAAAATATCGTTTTTTAATATTTGTACAAAATGGCCGCGTAAAAAATTGGACAATTTAAAAAAAATATTAAACCAAGACTAGGTGCAATAAATTTAATTTGGTCTCATCTTGGGTCTCATTGAACTTAAACGAAATATCCGACCCCTTTTTCTATAGAAATATTTAAAATTGGCGCCGCCATTTTGGATTTTTGACTATTTTTGTGAATAAGCTTTTACTGAAAGTACTTATTTTCTGAGAAAATATGTAAAAATAAAATTTAAAGCACTTTAAAATATAAATTAAATAAGATGCCTAACAAGATATATAGCTAAAGATGCAAACCCTTAAGTATCCCCAATATCCTTTATGCTTTTACATTTTCCTTGAAACAAGTAGACCAATTTTTTAGATACCAAGCGCTTTGGAAAAACAAGTATAGAATAATTATTTGTAGATAATGAAGGAGTTTGTAATTTAAACTAACTAAATAACACTCCAGTGGCATTAGCCAACTGAGATATATTTTACATTTTACAAATACAATTTTTATTAGGTATATTTTTTTGCAATTTTCGTAAAAACTAAATATTTTATAAAAACAAGATCATAATCCTCAATACATATTAAAAGGAGCAGGGCTTTTTTTAATACGCCTGATCTCAGAAATTAGTTAACCAGTGGCGTACGCAGAAATAAATCCTAGTGGGGGTTTGAACGCAGATCGATACGCAGAGATGGATCCGGAGCGCAGATCGATATATTTTAATCTTGATTTTTGGAGAAAATTCATGTTTTAGGGTTCAATATTCAGTGGTTCTGGTGGGGATTTCAGCCCCTAAGCCCTCCCTTCGTACGACACTGAGTTAACCAATTTTAATGAAATCTGGCATACTATTCTATAAGGTATCATTTTTTTTGCTATGATGAGTGCCAGTCTGCCTACCCGGTTAAACCGGTTAAATTAAAGCTAGTGTATGAATAAAATTTTATTAAAAGGAAAACATTTTGCTTTTAACATCTAACGAAATTCAATATACACTTATAAGTTTTAATCTAGTTTCCTTGAAAATGTAGATCTTTGGAAAATGGTTTATGCTTCATTAGAAAAAACAATTAAGTTTTAAATCATTTACAACAAAAGGAAGTAAAGATGACCAGGTGAACATAAATTAAAAAACTATTTCTATAAAAAATGTCCATATTTATGGGCGTCACTTTTCCGTTGTTAGTCGTATACTTAGGGTAAGAAAAAATTCGTGCAGAGTAAACTCTACATTTAGCCATATATTCTCGAAAATAACATTTTATTTATACAATTTATACACGTTTATTATTATTACATTGTCAAAAAATTATTCCAGTTTACGGACGCAATTAGAGTGTTATTTACATTCTGGTCTATACTTAAATGATACGTAGTTTAAAGTGAAATTTTGTTATTTAAAAAAAGCGTACTACACCCTATATCATGAAACGTTTCATTTCTGAGAAAATTGGTTAGCTGCTGTTGACATTTACTTTGAGTAAAATATGCAAGAAATCAGCGTATTGGGAATACTAATAGCCCAGTCATATTAGGTGAAAAAACCCTAAAACTTGGAAATAATAGGTGCAGCTGAATTTTTGTACGGGGGGTACGGGGTAGACCTCGTCAGATGTCTATCAGGGGAAATGAATCGACCCCTGCCCTCCGTAGATTCCAGGTACTCTCTGACCCGGAGAGTTAGCACCTGTTTAGGGTCCCATTCCCAGGGTTACGGGAGAAGACCACATCGGTATGAAAGGCGGAGAGGATGGACCTCGGTACGGTGATCATAGCGCAGATGGCAACCCTTTCTTTTAGGGATAGTATAAAAGAAGAAGATGCTGGCTTGTAGTACCGGCGTTGGAATCGTCAAAGGCTAGGGGAAGAAAACCTCGATCAAAAATCACCTAGTCCTCCAGGTTGGGGGTTGGGGCATTAGACTAACTCTCTGATACCCGGAAAAAACGTACACTGTTAAAAAACCCAATCAAACGCCTCGGAAAGAAATGAAAAACCTAAGACGAACCAAGCAAAGAAACAGGAACATGATTTTTGGTACATGGAACGTACAAGGAATGAGTCGAAAAGTGAATGATATAGTCCATGAGTGCAGCAGAATGAAGGTTGACCTTGCTGTACTAACAGAAACGAAGAAGAAAGGAAAAGGATCTGAAAACCTAGGACAGTATGACCATTTCTATAGCGGAGTGGCAAAAGAAAAACATGCGCAACAAGGAGTATCTATTTTGGTCAACAAAAGATTTAGAAAATATATCACCAACTGGGAAGCAGTAAATGAACGGCTAATAAGAATGAATATAACAATAAAGGGAATGAGACTTACGATTTTTGGAATCTATGCGTATAATGACGATGCAAATGTAGCCGTGAAAGACAATTTTTTTGAAGAAATCCACAATGAAATATCAGCAGTAAGTACATCTAGAGAAATTGTAATATTGGGAGATTTAAATAGTAGAACAGGTAACAGAGTCAATGATCTGACAGTTGGCCAATATGGAGAAGATGTTGTTAATGACAATGGAAACCGGCTTATCACAGTATGTGAGCAATTAGACCTAAAAATCCAAAACGGTTTTTTCCAACATAAGAAAATACACAAATATACCTGGACCAAACCCTCACAAAACCTGAAATCCGTCATTGATTATCTTATCACTAAACAAAAGACAAAACTAAAAATTCAAGATGTCAGAACAAAGCGTGGATCAACATGCGGAAGTGATCACTATTTTCTGGAGACCAAAATTCTCTTTCCTTATCAAGGCCGAAGCCTACATCAACAAAATCTTGATGATACAGTGAATGAGGAAATTGATCACTGTCAATATAATCTACTAAGCCTAGAACATGACAGCGTAAAAAACTTATACAAAAAGAGACTGAACGAAAAACTTAATTCAAGTTCAGGTGAAACCCCAGATGAGGAATACGAATGTATCACATTAAGCATCCATCAAGCTGCAAAAGAAGCACTAGGATTAGTGGAAGAAACTCCTAAAAGAACAAAACCATACTGGTGGGATGCTGAGATTGAAAGTGAAATAGAGGAAAAAAGGAAATTATATCACACGTACTTATCCCAAAAGACAGATAGAAGCAGAGAAGAATACAAAATCGCGCAATCAAAGGTGAGAAGAATGATCAGTGATAAGAAGAATCAATCATGGATGCAAAAGTGCCAGAAAATAGATTCTTACTTAGGAGGTAGGAGAAGTACCGAAAGCTGGAAAACTATAAGATCGATCAAAAAAGAAACATGCAGAGATATTATTTCACCAATACCAGATAAAGAATGGGATGAGCATTTTAAAAAACTTTTAACTGAAGATAGAGCAAAATTCAAGGAAGACGAAAGAGACAATATCATTAGAACGATGGGATCTCCAGTACCCCTCACAATATCTGAGGTCAAAAATGTGTGCAAAACCTTAAAAAGCGGTAAATCTGCCGGACCCGGAAATATCTCAGCTGAACTTATTAAATATGGCACTGAAGAATTGTTTTGTAGATTACGGAATCTTTTCCAAAGATATTTAAATGGAGCTGTAGTACCAACTGAGTGGAAAACGTCATATATATCCACAATACACAAAAAAGGAAGGAAAGATATATGTGACAATTATAGAGGTATATCTGTAACTAGTACGCTAAGCAGAATATATGGCAAAATAATAAGAAATAAAGTGGAGAGCGAATATAAAGATATGGAGGCAGAAGAACAAGCTGGTTTCAGGGCGGGTAGATCGACTTCAGATCATCTCTTTTGTATAACCCAAGTTATTGAAAAGAAAATGGCATACGGACAAGAGCTCCATCTGCTTTACGTAGATTTGCAGAAGGCATATGATAGTATACCACTAAATCTACTTTGGAAAGCGTTGGAAAAGACAAACATAAGCGTACAACTAATTAAGGCCATCAAAGAGTTATACCGCAATAGTAAGGCAAAAGTTAAAATAAAAGCAAAACTAACCAAAGGCTTTCAAGTAAATAAAGGTCTTAAACAAGGTTGCTGTATCTCGCCTACGCTCTTCAAGATATATTTGGAACAGGTCCTTAAAGTCTGGAAGAGAAAATGCCAAAACATGGGAATTCCGTTGAATGAAACCACCTTGTATACTTTATGTTTCGCCGATGATCAGATAGTGGTGGCTCAGGATTATGACGACCTCGAATATATGACACGAAAACTAATAGAAGAGTACAATAAGTGGGGACTAGAGGTTAATATCAATAAGACAGAGTATATGTGTATTGGTGGAACGAAACAGGATCTAATCTTAAATACTGGGCAGCGAATTCAGTCCTGTGATGAGTATAAATACTTGGGTCTAAAAATTACAGCTGACGGAACACTAGACAAAGCTATAAAAGATAGAAACGTACAAGGAAGAAAATCAATAACTTTATTAAATGGAATAATTTGGGACCAAAGTATATCAAAACATAACAAAAAGCTTATATATAACACCATTGTAAAAAGTATTATTACATACGGCTCAGAAGTATGGCCAACCAAAGATAGAACAGAAAAAATGCTTTCCGCTACGGAGATGGACTATTGGAGAAGAGCAGCAGGGAAATCAAAAAGAGAAAGAGTTACCAATCAAAGAATAAGAGAAATTATGACAGTGGGTGAACGTACTCTAGTGGATGATATAAGAACAAAACAACTGGTGTGGTACGGACATGTACAAAGAATGGATGATGGAAGACTACCTAAACAAATATTACAATGGAAACCAACTGGCCGAAGAAAACGAGGAAGACCAAGGAGAAGCTGGAGAGAAGGAATAGATAGTGAAATAAGAATAAGAGGCCTAGATGATGAATTATGGGCAAACAGAAACGAGTGGAGATTGGGTATCGGAAGACGTAGAACGTTGTGAAACCGATAAATATATATATATATATATATATATATATATATATATATATATATATATATATATATATAATATATATATATATGAATTTTTGTATAATTATTTTATAGCGTCTGGGAGACACCCCCACATATTCTCCGCCAAGATTCCCTTTGAGCTCCGCTAGATATAAGGCCCCAAAAGTCATAAAAATAGGTTTTTTGTGATTTTCACGAAAACTAAAAAGAAGAGAGAGCAGAGAGATGAAATACGCAAAATCATTCGGTCTATAACGTAAAATTAAGAAAAAAAATCTATCCTAACATTTAAAATACTCTGCCAATATATGGGCACCTAAGCTCACACTAGGTTCTATAGATGTAGAGTACGGGTGAGCTAATATAACTAAAAACTTAAATATTTTGTATTCAACTCCAAACTGAATTACCTATCGTTTGATACCACACAAGCCATGTTTTAAGTTAAAATCTAATTATTGAAATCTACCCCCACCCTTTGTAAAAAAAACGAAAATATATTTTGTTTAACTCCAGACCCAATTACCTTTCGTTTGATATCACACACGCCATATTTTCACTTAATCTCTAATTTTTTTTAATCTACCCCCACCCTTTTTTTTAACTAAAATTAATTTCGTTTAACTCCAGACTCAATTACCTTTCGTTTGATATCACACACGCCATATTTTCACATAAACTCTAATTTTTGAAATCTACCCCCACCCTCTTATTTGGCTTGTGCTCGGTGGATTTTGTTCATTTTTAAATGGAACCATCTCAACGCAAGATCCAGCTAAGGTACCAAATTTCATTAAAATCGAACAAGCGGTTTTTGAGTTATACGCGTTGGTCGTTACAGACAGACACACAGACAGACAGACAGACGGCGCAACAAAAAAGTTTCAAAATCATCTGAAACGCAAAGATATATAAAAAATTTTGAAATCGGAGCAACTTTTTTTTTCTCCAAAAAATTAGGATCACCAAAGCTCACACTATCGTATAGTAGTGTGAGCTAAAAGCGTATATAAAGAAAGTTTAATAATATTGAAAATTAAAAATTCCAGCTAAACTGCTTTTGATAGCAAAAATAGTGTTTCACTAAACTTTAATAGAACAAAGGGATTAAAGTAAATAAATGTAACCTAAGGGTAGCTTTTAAGGGTTTGAAATTATAAACATAGGTACATAAGGTTTTATCAAATAGTCGTTGTATCATGATTTTTCCTCAAATATATATATATATATATATATACTAAAAGCTTTAATTTCTAAGTTATCTACAAAAATAATTTATCCATGTACATATAGCCTCAAAGTGGCATATTAATAGGAGTATTTGTAACGTTATGTAAGTACATCTGTTTATCATTTTCAACCCTTAATTAACCACCCTTATGTCCCATTCATTTTCTCTGAACCCGTTTGTGACATTTAAGTCTAGTCAAAGGCTATTTTTTCAAAAACTTTATAAAAATTACTATAATATCTGTTAAGCTGGAATTTAAAATGAAATAAAAGTGTGCGCATTTATGCATTTTTTAACACTAAAAGTTAAATATTTTTAATATTACGCTTTTTTCTCGTACAGTTCCTAATAGTACAAAAATTAAATTTTCAAAATAGTGGTCCGGCTGGCGTTAACCATTTTCCTAACTTTTACTTAAAGTTGTTTAACTTTTAAAAACGAAAACAAAATTTTAGTAGATGGTTTTTCGTACCTACAACATTAATATTATAAAGTATTAATATTTGAAAACAAATTACCTGCAGAGTAGAAAAAAATTAAATAAAAAAAATCGTTTTCTTTTAAATACATTTTTAAAAAAATCAGGTTCGGTTTTTCCTTAATTTTTCTTTCGTGGGGCCTTATAGCAAAGCTCAAGGAGGATTTAACGGAGAATATGTGGGGATGTGTCGCAGATGTTAAGGAATAATTATACCAACATCAAACCAACATCCAAAATGCACCTTTTTTTCCATCTGAATTCCTAATATGACTGTGCTATAAGGGATGCGTAATTTTGAAATGTACAATGAACTTTTTAAATATAAAAACCTTTATCTCGGTTTTGCGTATTTTTGACGGTTTTTCTAACTTTCTAACATTATTTTAACTTATTAAAGACTTTATAAAAATCCTTATCTTTTTTCGGAGCTCTAAAAATTCTTAAGTATCGTAAAAGCAAGAATTTTCTTGCTCAAGGCTCCTTAAAGGTAAAGCTATATAAAAAATGCAAAATATTTATAAAGGCTTTATTTTTTTGCTTTTAGTAACGCCCGTAAGAGAAAAGGAACGTGAGTTTTTGCACCCGGAGAATTCTAGCTTTGAGGTAAGTTTAAACTCCTGTGTAGTGGAATAGGTATGTTCATAACAAGATGCCAAAAAGTCTGTCTGTCTGCTCCTTATTCCAATTGAAATTGTTGTGCCTGTTTGGTTTTCTGTGATAGCTTCTTGAAGAACATGACTTGACTTCAATTTTTTTTTGACCTCAAGCTTATATTTGGTTGCAGAGACCGATAAAACTAGCTTAACCTGTAACGTAGGTCAGTAAAGTAAGTTGATCAAAACTAATCTGACCTTACCTTAAAGCAACCAAAGAAAAACAGAAAACGAGGTTAGGTCTCGTAGTTCAAGGGCCATTATTATATTATATATACTTAGAGTACGTGTGGAATTCCTTATATTAGAGCAAAAATGGCTATAAATAAATGGATCCATGACAGATCTGATACCTTCCCAGCTAGCCAATTAGCGCACTTCAAGTGAAGCCATGATATAACAGCCTTGAAAACAGTTTTTTGTAATTATCTTAGAAACTAAAGCTCCTACAAAGTTTTTGGTCACAACACAAATTATTGAGCAAAACATAGTCTACTAGATTTTGAAAACCGCATATTGATGCGATGCTCCGTTAAAAAGTTAGCATTAAAAAAAAAATCTTGTCAAAAAACTGTCATTGGATTTTGACCAATATCTAATTAGCTCGTTAGAGTGGCGAATACTATTCTACCTGAAAAGTTTATAAAAATCGGTTCAGCGTTTAAGGAGCTATCGTATTACGGACAGATGTACACATACACACACACAGACAGGCATCACGACGATATTGCTAAGATAGGTCAAAATACACCCAAATAACACATTATCGGCGTTATCTCAAAAAAAAAAAATGTTTTCGTCGAAAATAATACCTTCTCTAGCTAATCCTGCCCGGGCTAGAAGGGTGATTCGTGAGTATGTGGGGTAATTGTTTGAGTGTAATTGGGAGAGAGTGTATATGTGTAACATTTTGTGACAAACTATTTTTTTAATTCTGTTAGAGCTTTAGTTTTTGAGATTTTCTCAAGTGCCCAAAATATCTTTACATAAATATAACGTAGGTATCTACATTTATTAAAATTTTAGAGGTAGTAATAGTACACAAAGCAATTTCACCGCCACAGCCGCTACATAATTTAAAATTGCCCGCGGCAAACTGTCCCAAAAGCCGCGTACTAAGCGAGTGTAAAAAGTATAAGCTCGCATCAAGCGCGGATTTGAGGGGGGGTAACGGGGTAATTACCCCCCCTAGGAGAAAAAAAATGCACTTTTTCCTAATAATTAAAGGAAAAACAAGACAATTACCCCCCACCCCCCCCCCCCCTGGAAAAAAAAATATTACAAAAAAAATCTCGTCGACTATTACCCCACCCCCCTAGATTTTCACCCAGATCCGCGCTTGGCTCGCATGCACACGACAAGCTGCTCGCAGTGAGCAGACTGACGGCGAATACAAAGAGGTTCGCAGCTAGTTCGTGAATATTTTTTGCACAGTAGTATCTGCTTGTAGGGTTGTCACACGTCGTATAAGTTTTATCCCGCGTCTCGGGCAAGATATTAACGGGATACCATTTGTCCCGTTTTTCACACTTGACACAAAATGTTAATTAAAAACGATAAATATCGGCTGGTAAATATTAAGTATGTTCGATTAATTACATGTTCCGTTTTTTTTCAGCTTTTTTTTTAAACTTTAGTCCCGTTTTGACTTTAAACAGATCTGGTACCCCTATGCATTTGTCTTGCAATCAAAATAAATACATGCATTGGAGAAAAAGTATTTTCATTAATCAAAAATGAGAAAAAAAACTGTCACATAGGATCCAAAAAATAAAGATTACTGAAAACATTTAAAAGAAGATGAGTGGGCCGAAATTGGTTCTATTATGGACGCAGAGAGTTTAGTAAAAAAATATTTTTACCTTATTGACATCTTGGAGAAAGAAGGAAGGAAAAGAAAATAAAAGGCTGTAAAGCTGGAAAAGGTAATTTTTATTTTATAATAAATTTATCAACACAATTGGTTATGTACGGTAAAATAGATATTTATTAGTACATTATAAAACTAGGAACTGGAGGGCCACTTTTAAAAGCGCGGTGAAAATTTTATAATCTGACCGGTGGTAGGGCCACAATTCGCTAAGCGATTAAACGATATGTTACCAGACAAACCCGATCTTTAGGATAAACTAGTTTTTCCTAGGCCAAATCAGTATATCCGAAGAGCGATAGGATGAACAAGTTTGTCCCAGTCTAAACTACTTCGGACCGCGATTTAACTAGTCTGAACTGCTTAGATAATAGCTGCTCGGCTTTGGCTCGCCGATCACAAAGATTTAGTTTGCACGCGTACATTGACTGTTATGAAGCGTTCGTCTTGTTGCAAAATCGTGGCGTATTGTGCGTGTTGTCCATATGGTTTAGCAGAATTTCCGCCTTTGCAAGAACCGAATCGAACCGCACCGCACCGAACCGAACCGTACCGAACCGAACCGAACCGATGCCTATGCAAGAAAAATAAGGTTCTCTGCAACTCGAAATGCCATAATAGTTTGACCTGTAATAACAAGTAAATAATAAAAATTAGTAAACATGTTTCTAAGCTTAGTATTTTCTTTAATTAGTAGTAAAAACGTCACTTTTGTAATCAGTCCGCAATAGTTTAGACAAGGACAAATCATTTTTTCCTAATCATAATTAATTTAATTTAGGAAAGCCAGTTTAGCCTAGGATAAACTAGTTCATCCTATCGCTCTTCGGATAAACTGATTTAGCCTAGGAAAAACTAGTTTATCCTAAAATCGGGTTTGTCCGGTAACAGATGTTTCAGTGGCGAAGTATATTTTCTTTTATGGAGTTTAGGATGGGAAAAATTAAAAATGAAAAAATAATGGACCACCTCACGGCACTGTAGTTTTTGAATGTCAATCCATGAGGCTCATACTTGTCATTTATTGTTGCTGAGATGGTGAGTCTCTTAAATGTTTTACTTATATTATAAAACCAATATTGTCAAGCTTAGCAATTACGTAGATAAATTAGACAGATACACAGAAGGTAAGCTTAGTTTTGTAAAAATTTAGGGAATAGTTGTAAATGAACTTGTGTGCGAAAATGAATAATAGGATATTAAAAATTTGACTTGTAAAAATCCTTAATATAATAAATTCCAGTTTCAATAATAGTACAATGAATAGAGGAGTTTTACCCTACAAAAGGTCCGGTAGTTCTGAATTTTGGATATGTTATTAAGGTCGAAAGGATACTTAAAAATCTGAGTTTTCGTCACCCCCACCCCTGTGCTTCCTCCGCCATCTTGAAAAAACCATCAAAAATTGGCACTTTTTCGTAGGTTTTTGCCTGTAACTTTGTTCTAGTACACTACATGGCAAAAAGAGTTATACGAAATTTTTTAGAGGATATAATTATCTACAATCCGGTGGTACTATGGTTGTTCTGCGAGCAGTAGTAACGGAGCTAGGTAATTTCCAAAAATGACTAAAATCACGTGCTTGGGCAAATTTTCAGATTTTTTCTACATTAGACGGCATAAGCTCCGAAATACTTTATTTTAGTGTAAAAGTTCGAAGAACATGTCTTGTAGAAAATTTTATCAGCTACAAAATCTATTCTTTAAATGTATTTTTAATTATTGTAATGGAGTGGGAGTAACGTTTATCTTAAAGTAAGTAAGTTAGAAAATACTAATTTTTTTAAATTTAGTGCTTTAAACGGCACGTTTTTACTTATTTTGATTTTTTTGTGTAAACTTAGTGACGTACAAAAAGGTAAGAGAGCCTAGGGGTCAAATACTTCCTTAACCACCTCTTCAAAAACCCCTCCAGACCCGCCAAAATCTAACATATTTAGGTTTTCTCAAATTTTCTCAAAAAATACGCTTCTAAGAGAAAAATGTGTAATATACTTTATTGTAGACAATGAAATTTCCTTCTGAAAAAGGTACAACTCGATAGGGTCGACTGTTTATAAACTTTTCAGCGGCGTCCGTTAATTGAAGTAATTTAAAAAAGTCAAAAAATATCCATGTTTTTTTCCATGATTTATTCGATTTTTTTTTAAACCAAGGTTTATAGAACAAAATATGTTACACTTTGTTGTAGCAAATAAAATTTCCTTTAAAATGCTGTACAAGAAAGTCGGATTGGTTTCAAGGTTATAAATTCAGAGGCGCCCGTAAATTTAACCAATTTTAAAAAATCACAAATTAAAATATTTTTGTTACAAGTTTTATCTAATTTTTTCAATAAATAAGCCTAATTTAAAAAAATGCTATAATGCACTTTATTGCAAGTAAAATTCTCTTTTTAACGATGTATAACTCAATGGGGTTTGACTTACAACGAACCCGCCAGCGACGTCCGTAAATGGGGGCCATTTAATTAATTTTTTTAAAAATTATATTTTGCACAGGTTTTATTTGATTTTCTGAAAACCATAAATCACCTTTATCAAAAAAATTGTTTTTTACTTTATTGTAGATAATAAAATTTCCTTTTAAACGTTGTGTAACATGGTAAAAAATATTTCATATTTACCGCTCCAGTGGTGTGCTTAATTTAAAACAATTTTTTTTAAATCACCAAAAAATTAATTCTGTTACATATTTTATTCGATTTTCTTAAAAACCAAGCCCGTTATCAAAAAATGTGTTTTATACTTTCTTGTAGATAATAAAATTTACTTTTAAATGGTGTATAACAATGTCGGATTGGTTTCATGGTAATAACTTCACAGGCGCCCGTAAACTAAACCAATTTTAAAAAATTTGTGATTTAAAAAAAATTGTTTTAAATTAAGCACACCACTGGAGCGGTAAATATTAAATATTCTTTACCATGTTACACAACGTTTAAAAGGAAATTTTATTATCTACAATGAAGTAAAAAACAATTTTTTTGATAAAGGGTATGGTTTTCAGAAAATTAAATAAAACCTGTGCAAAATATAATTTTAAAAAAAATTAATTAAATGGCTTCCATTTACGGACGTCGCTGGCGGGTTCGTTGTAAGTCAAACCCCATCGAGTTATACACCGTTGAAAATAGAATTTTACTGTCAATAAAGTGTATCATAGCATTTTGTTTTAGTTATTCGTAGTTTTTGAAAAAATTAGATAACACTTGTCACAAAAATATTTTAATTTGTGATTTTTTAAAATTGTTTAAACTTACGGGCGCCTCTGAATTTATAACCATGAAACCAATCCGACTTTCTTGTACAGCATTTTAAAGGAAATTTTATTTGCTACAATAATGTATAACACGTTTTGTTCTATAAACCTTGGTTTAAAGAAAAATCGAATAAATCATGGAAAAACATGGATATTTTTTACTTTTTTAAATTACTTCAATTAACGGACGCCGCTGAAGTGTTTATAAATAGTTGGCCCCCATCGAGTTGTACCTTTTTCAAAAGGAAATTTCATTGTCTACAATAAAGTATATAACATATTTTTCTCTTAGAGGCGTATTTTTTGAGAAAATTTTAGAAAACCTAAATATGTTACATTTGGGGGGTCCGGGGGGGGGGGGGTTTGAAGAGGTGGTTAGTTTAAGGAGATGTTTGACCCCTAAGCTCTCTTACCTTTTTGTACGTCACTAAATTTACACAAAAAAATAAAAATAAATAAAAAACGTGCCGTTTAAAGCACTAAATTTAAAAAAATTATTATTTTCTAACTTACATACTTTAAGGTAAAAGTTACTTCCACTCCATTACAATATTTAAAAATACATTTAAAGAATGGATTTTGTAGCTGGTAAATTTCTCTACAAGATATGTTCTTAGAACTTTTACCCTAGAATAAAGTATTTCGGAGCTTATGCCGTCTAAAGTAGAAAAAATCTGAAAATTTGCCCAAGCAATTGATTTTAGTCATTTTTGGAAATTACGTAGCTCCGTTACTACTGCTCGCAGAACAACCGCAGTACCACCCAATTGTAGATAATTATATCCTCTAAAAAATTTCATATAACTCTTTTTGCGATTTAGTGTACTGGAACGAAATTAAAGGCAAAAAACTAAAAAAAGTGCCAATTTTTGATGGTTTTTTCAAGATGGTGGAGGGAGCACAGGGGTGGAAGTGACGAAAACTCAGATTTTTACCTACCCTTCTGAGCTTAACAACATATCTAAAATTCAGAACTACCGGACCTTTTGTATGGTAACCCCCCTATTTTGGCCTCTATTCATTGAATTATAAAGACAATGATCCGGTTAATATAAATACACAAGTAATCGATTTAACCTAAAGAAATTCCTTAAATATTAGCCGTTGTACAAAATATGAAAATTCTGAACATGTTGATTTAGATTTTCTCTTCCCACATCCGAAGAAAGTAATGGTTGTGTGGCTGGTAAGGATTTGATTTTATTCGAAAAGGTCTTATCGAACGGTATAATGGTTAACGTTCTTGAAGCTAGGGCCGAAACAGTTATTCATGCACAGGAGTCAATAAAACCCAGTAATGAACAGCAAATTTTTTTAGAAACAAATGTTCTCCGTCTTAATTCAATTTAGTACTTGTTAATATACGATTCGTAAGGTCAAAAATAGACGAACTAATTCTGTTTTTAGAAAGTGTTGGTTTTCCTAAAGTTATAGTGTTAACAGAGCACTGGCTGAATGTGTGTGAGCCTCTGTACATTCCGGGATATGCTATTGTTTCTAAATTCTCGCGGGAATCACACTTGCATGGTGGCACAGCAATAATTGTACACGAGGACTTTCTGCGAAATTATAATTTTATAAACATAGACAAGTTGATTCATTGTCATGAATTTTTTGAAACATTTTCTATGGTTGTTTGACCACATACTTGGATTGTCCAAAATTAAAACTTTACATACTTGGAATGTATCGATCACCACAGGCTAGTGCCTCTATTTTCTTTGATAAGATTGAATTTCTTTTGAATGATATTTCTGGATACTCTGCACTTATAGTGATAACGAATTTTAATATTGACTATTTGGACAGAAGGTGACTTACTATTTTCCGAAAACTTAAATATGCATGTAAAGCAACCGACAGAATTTGTAGTACCAGGTCCTCGACTCTATATTATGTGTGTTCAACTTTTAGTAATCTAATCTCTAAGACCACGAGGCGGTTTTACAGACACACAAAAATGCAAAAACCGTAGAAAAAAAAATAAAATTGAATGATGACCTTGCTTTATAAAGGAGCTCTCTGAATTAAATTGATTTGATGGCTTTGAAAATGCACCATTTTCGCAACTTCATTGTGTAATATTGTAATATTTCGATCAAGTTTGGGCTACTTTTTCTACTGGAATCATTTTAAGTAGGCTGTTAATTAACTTCAATTGTTGCAAAGTCGCCAATAGCGACGAGCGCGATGGCACTTACAACGTTTTGAATTTTGCGTCTAATTAATACTGATTTTTCCCTTGTACAAAGAAAGTGCTTTGTTGGAGGGTAAAGCATGGCGTTTACAACGTTTTGTAACAATGAAAAAAAAAATGGTCTATTTAAAAAATACCTATATAAACCATAATAAGGTACATTAAAAACTTTGCTTTTATGGTGAAAATATCGTTATACTATCGACCCAAATGGAGACAAGAGTAAAAATTACATGTCTCTTATTCTCCTTATAAAACTCTAACAGCAAAATTGGTTATATGTATACATTTTGTTCCAAGTTAAGTAGATTTAAAAAGTAGGTTTTTAGATTCCTTGGAGAGTTAGCACAACAGCGTCCGATAAAACTTTATTTTGTATTCGGTCGGCAGACTAGCGAGGAAAGTATAATACAAAGGAACAAAATGGTTTTTAAAGAGCTGTTGGAGAAAAATCTATTAAAAATATAAAAAAAAAAAAAATCTTAACATTGGTAATCAAATCTTGTATTTAACAAACAATGTTTTTTATTTATTTATTTAGTCGGTTTAGAACGTTTTTCTACGTTGTCCGACGCCTATTCTCCACCTCCTTCGATCCTGACAATCATCTTCTGTCAGATTTTTTTGACTCATTGATCTTTGGATTGACTGTTGCCATTCTAGTTTAGGACGCCCTCTTTTTCTGCGCCCTATTGGTTGCCATTCTAGGACCTGCTTTGGTAAGCTTTCTTCGTTCATCCGTTGTACATGGCCGTACTTTCCATTTTTGTTTTGTATTTTTCTGTTACGCGACAAGTCTCTATTCCACACAACACCATGCTTTTCACCATTGTTTCATATATATTAAATTTTACATTCTTTTTATCTCTCTGCTCCATAAAATACTGTTAAGACATCCAATAACCTTTTTTGCTTTTACTATTATTTTTTCCAGTTCTTTACAGTCTGTTCCTGTCTTATCAAATGTGACACCCAAGTATACATACTCATTGCATGGAGATATTACTTGTCCATTGTCTAGTTCTAACTCACTGGATTCGTTTCCAATACATAAGTACTGTGTCTTGTCCACGTTCACTGTTAATCCCCACTTTTGGTATTCTTCCATTAACTTTCTCATCATATACTCCATGTCCTCTTTATCATACACAAACAATGTGCTTGTCTAAAATTGATAACCGCATAATTTTTAAGTGCCAGTAAGGAATTTATACTTTATAAAACTTATTTTTAATTTTTTTCAAGTAATGAAAATTTTTGTTGACGAGAATTTATTTTCGGGGGTCAAAGGTGTTTGCATTTATTATTTAATTTAAAATAAAACTAAAAACCGATAAAAAAGCATTGAATTAAATAAGCAAATGTTCGAAAATTTATTCATTATTCATGCTAAGTCTGCTTCGATAAATTAGAGACATGCATGCATCTTTAACCACTTGTTCAGGAATTTCTTCTATGGCTCGAACAACGGCTGCCTCAAGTTCTTCTATCGTATTATGAGTAGTAGAAAGAACTTTATCCTTTAAGTATCGCCAAATACAAAAATCAAGAGGCGTAAGGTCCGGCGAACGTGCAGGCCAGACAACTGGGCCTCGATTTCGGATCCAGTTATTTCCATGTTGCTGATTCAAATAGTCGGTTATGATTCTTGCACTATGTGGAGGTGCTCCATCTTGCTGGAACCACATGTTTGCTACATCTTGAAGAAGCAAATTTTCCAAAATTTGGTTAACGTAATTTTGTAAAATTTCTAGATATCGAGGTGCCGTCAAATTATTGTGAAAAATGTTAAATACTTTGTGTCCGTTTATGACTCCTAGCCATACAATTAAACCCCACCTAACTTGATGGTGCACTTCACGATTAAGAACGAATTTTTATCGGCCGAGTATACGCAGTTATGTTTGTTAAACACCTAGCAGTTTGTAAACCTGCTTTCATCGGAACACAGAACCTTAAGCGGAAATTGAGGATTTTCTTGTGATTTTTGTATAAACCAATTTCAAAACAAGGATCTTTTTTCTAAGTCACCATCCCGGAGTGCTTAACTAATCTGTGTTGCATATGGATGATACTTTCTTAAGAATTCTTTCAGCAGTTGATTTGGGTACTTCAACATTATTTTCCAGTTCACGAAGGGAGATGCGAAGATTGTCAACGACACTTTATAAAACCAGAGCTTCAATATTTTCATAAGGTTGTCGATGACGATTTTGTTTTTTAAAGGAACCATATTCAATTAAATTATTTCTAAGTATTCTGAAGATTGACAAACCTAATTTTCGTCTTTCTGAATATCTCTGAAAGTACATATCTCGAGCTCTTCCAGCATTCTTATTGCACAATTTCTCCCAATTTGGAAACTTTTCCACGTTAAATTTGATTGATAATGTGACTCAAAAAGAATCTTAAGTAATTTAGAAACTTTAAAACTCCAACAGATAAATCAAATAAATAACAAAGTTTTGACAGATAGTTACGTAGGTATGACAACAAACGCAACTACGGCCTTTGTTTGACAGCCAACCAAGTGAAAACCAGTTTCTTAAATAAATTCACATTTTCCGTCTTTTACAGATAGGCTTATTATACATGGTTGAAAAGCTCTTTTAATGCTCTATTTGTTGACGTATAAATTCAATATGGCGGTCATAAGAAATAACAAAGTTGGCTATGGTTTCAGAAAACTAGAAGCCCTAAAAATTTTTTTTACGTCATTCGATTGGCCGTAGTTGCTTATACAAAACTACCAAATTTCATTAAATATGTTTGCAAGATGACGGCGATAATTCAATTTTTCAAAAAACACAATTTTTAGTCTTTGCTCGATATTTTAGTAACCCCTGTAGATATCTTTAATATTGATACAGCACCTGATTGGGCTTAGAATACCGCAACTTTTTTCTCATTTAAACAAACTCGTATCTCTTACCGTTTCCGAAATCCCCATATAGTTGCTTTTATCTGGGACACCCTGTATGCTTTATAAATAAATAAATAAATAAATAAATAGGTCTTTATTTTATAATTGCCAATTAAATTAACAAATCATACTTACATTTAAAAAAAATAACCGGAAAAATGCCGAAGATCAGTACGACAGTGACAAAGTGTACTCTGTTTTTCGTCTTGAGCAAAAAAAAACAATAAAAAAGTAAATTTTTAGTTAACTCTAAAAAATAAGTATTCCCGTATATACATGTACTAAAAGCTACCTAATGTATTAAAAATACTTTCCCTATCCAACAGCATAACCTAATCTAATATTACATTTTAGACTATATACTACAAGAAAGTGGACATTTAATGATAAGACTCATTAATAATATTTATTGTTTAAGTAAGGTTTTGTTGTTCCTTAATTAAGTTCTGTTTAAGGTGATATTTAAAACTTAAAATAGATTTTGTCTTTAAACTATAATGATATGCATTGTAAACTTTACCAATTTGATATAGATACGAGTATAGATATGATATTAGATACATACTATAGGTTAGTAATTTCTCGTGTGAGCCTTGGTACCAAAATCAAAAAAAAAAGTTGCTCCTATTTAAATTTTTTTATATTTTGTCTTTCTACCTGTCTGTCTATCTGTCTGTAGCTCAAAAACGGTTTTACCGATTTTGATAAAATTTGATATTTGTGTTATGTTTGGGCTTCAGTTAGTTTCATTTATTTGATTTAAGTTAACACCATATAAGTCACGAAAATGAGTTGGGGGAAGTTCTGTGATATTGCATAAAACAATTATGTCTGATGTAAAAAAAAATATCTTTAAAAAGGCGTACAATGGCGAGTGAATTTCTAAAATACATTTTTAAATCAAATAAACTGGCCGGCGTGGCGGGACTACGATTGGAGGGTAAGGGCGTTTGCACACAAAGCGGTAACGACACGATTTGCCGCGCGCTATATATTGCGCCACATCCGCTGAGTATTAAATATCGTCGCGGTATTTTTCAGCCAGTGACAAATTTATGATTTTTGGCATTGTACCTATATACTCAAAGTTTTTGGTCGTGGCGATATCGCGTACGATTTATCGCGCGCGGCAAATCGTGCCGGTATCGTCCTGTGTGCAAACGTCCTCCAGGGGTGAATAACTCCCCCCAGAGTCCGATAAAATATGTATGGTATAATGGCAAGTACAGATAAATTAAACGCCGAAAAAAATACGGAATTTGAAGATGAATGGTTTTTTTTCCATTTAAAAGTTTTTATATATGTTTATTTTAATATTGTTTTCCGCATCAACAAGCATTAATTATAAGCAAGACTAAGTTAAAAGAAAATAAAATTTATGGCAAATGGCAACTAATTTTTTAGGAGATTTTCAGGAATGGCTATATTTTTATTAAAGTTGTGTTTGCCAAATCTGTCCTTGAGCTACCGACATCATAATAATTTATTAATAGATACAGTGAGCAATTTTTACCACGGGACACAGGGAATATACATGCAATGAAAATATCTTGAGACAAAAAATCATTATTACAAAGGTGGCCGTACCAAAAGTTAACACTATGGGGGCAATTCTTTACACTTCAAAAAATCTGGCGAAATTTGAAAAAATGTGACATAATCTGGCGCATAAGATTTCTCGTTTAAAAAGCAATTTTTAAACTTAAAAACTTACCTAAAAGGCCATTTCCCACTTTTTGATAGATGTAGCTTCACGATATAATATTTGTTTTTAATTAAAAACCCGTAATTTGTCGAAAATTTTTAATTTAAAAATTGTAAATAAATTCAAAGCAGAAGACCATTAACCACACAAACTGAAATGTCAGATTTCGTCACATTTCTTTCAAATTTATGAGTCCTATTCGTTTTCTTTATGAGGTCAGCTAAGTTTACTTTCTTTGTTTGTTTTTCACGGTAAAATTAACAAAGAGGGACTAACTGCATGTCGTGGAAGGGTTGCTACAAAATTAGCTCTACGCTGTTGCCACCATTATATTTGAACGGATTTTTAAGGGAATGTCAAATTATTTCTTTAAAATCTGCCAGAAAAATCTAACTAAGTGAGGCTCCTGGTCAAATTATTGAAGTGGTGGTTATTTTTTTACTTTTGTTATCAAAGCTAGGCACGTATATATTTTTTTATTCTGTTCTTCAGTGACGGCCCATGACACAGCCTTCGTAAACCAGAGAGAAAATAATAAATTGTCTCTGTCGTAAACTAACACGAAGGCTGCCCCATAAGGTTTTGGATAGGGTAATTAGAAATACTAGGGTCACTGCATCCTGGAAGCCTAGCGTCTTTCAGGGGTAGCGACACGAGTGTCAAACCCGTACTCAACATTCCATAGACGTTCGTGAAAAATACTCATTTTTATACAGTCTGAGAAAAGAAAATTGTTTTAATAAAACTTAAAAAGAACTCGTTTTTATACAGCTTAAGAAATAAAAAATATGTTCCTTGAGTTTTTGGGTTATGAATATTTATTGTAGGTATTATTGTTAAAAATCATTTTCTTTTAAATATTATTTCTGTTTTTGTATAAAAATAATACGTAATAAATACACAAACAGGACAGAAATACATTTCTATGTTAAAAGTTTTCCTAATAGTATATAATATATCAAGGGATAAAATGAAACTTTTATCACGATGTTTATACGCTATTTTTCGCACTGTTTAATTTATTTTCCAAGGTTTTTTCCCATTTTTTTTGGGTGTTTTTGGTATTGTGGTTTTTTTAGTACCTTTTTATTCCGAATTTTACATTTTATCAAAAGACAAAAAATGCCCAAATACAGTTCGAGTTTTCGTAAGGTTCGGCTTAATTATTTATAATTTTATAGTACATTTCATATAAATGTCGTAATATTATTATTCGAAAGCATAAACTTCGAAAATCATTTTCTTCAAACCAAAAATTGTTCTAAAACATATTTTTCGAACAAAAGATTGTTCGAAAACGTTTTCCTCAAACAGAAATTTTTCGAAGTCATTTTCTTCGAACAGAATTGTGTTTGAAAACATTTTCTTTGAACGGAAATTTGTTCGAAAATATTTTTTTTTAATAAAAATTTGTTCAAAAACGTTTTTTCAAAAACAATTTTTTCGAAAAAAAAAATATTTGACCTGGCTTGCCAAACTTAACACAACTCATAAAGTTCGACTAATTGGGTTTTTTTCTAACAATTTTTGGAAACAAAAACTTCCCTGACTTCTCTCCCGGGATCCTAGAGGGTGTGAAACCAAACCGAACCAACCGAGACCTATTGTCGAAAAATGATTTCCCTAAATTAGCTTTCCGGTCCTCATTTTGGAAGGTTGAAATCGGTGTTACTCTAACCTTTCTTAATTGAGCACATCAGGAGGTATCTGGACCGGTTCGGATACGTTTGCGATCAATTGACAAAGTTTAGGAAAATACCAATTTCGACCTTCCAAAAGGAGGAAAGTAGACACATTTTCAGAATGTTTACGATCCCGGGAAAGAAGTCAGGGTTTTTTTGAAAAAATATGTTAAAAAGACCTTGCCGTAGTCAAACTATATGAATTGTGTTAGGTTTGGAAATCCAAATGTTTTTGAACAACTATTACTTACGAACAAATTTCCGTTCAAAGAAATGGTGTTCGAATAAATTTCCGTTTAAAAAAAAATGTTTTCAAATATTTCCAATAGAAGAAATTGTTTTTATAAAAATTTCCGTTCGAAGAAAATGTTTTCGAACAAAGTTCTGCGACCCGTCGTGTTGCTACCTTGAGTTTTTATTGGATGTTGATTTTTTAAAAACTTTTCTATTAGTGTGTGCGTGTACCTGTGTGTCTCTTAATTCTACTTTGTTTTGCAATCATTACAGTGTAGCTACTTTCGATCTTTGTTTGAACCTTTTGTTTTTCAATCTTTTGTATTTTCGACCTTTTGTACTTTCGAACTTTTGTATTTTCGACTTTTTGTATTTTCGACCTTTTCTTCGCCGCCCGCTTTTTTTTGAACAATAATAAAAATAATAGTAGGTACATTATAAACCTGGGGCGTGCAGTGTTTACTTTTAATACCACGGCGGGAATTTTCATGCTCGACAGGAAGAAGGGCTATAATTTGCTAAGTGACTAAAAGGGACTTTAATGCCAAGGTTTATTTTTATATACTAAAAATAATAATAATCATAAACTAAATAAATAGGTATTAAACCACTTACCGTACTGTAGTTTTAGCATGTCAAGTATATAAAAAAACAGTGGGCAGTGATAGTTGTCATGGCAGTACATTAAACAAAAGTCAGTCAGATGCTAACAAACTAAGGTCACTAATCGTCAAGCAAGGTAAAGCTTGCTTGACAATGAGTGACCTTATAACAAACAATGTGGAAAAAATATTATTTATTTCATAACAAACTAATTAAGTTTAGTCGAGAAAAAGTTCGAATTACATTTCTCGAAGATGGAAAATAAAGCATATTCTTACTTTGAGATGGGCATGGAAATGATGCAATAAACAGAATTTCGAAAATTTCACAGTTTCCTGGTTTACAGCCTGGAGAAGTCTAGAAAGTTAAATGCTTCGTTTATATGGAAGCAATATTCTATGCCCAAGGACATAATAATGATCAAAACGAACCAAGCCATCGGCAAACTACAGTAAGCTTTCGGCAAGCTGGAACAAAATAATCGGTATCGTGTATATATTCCTTTTTGTTTTTTGTATTATGATAAAATAAAATAATCCAAAAACCTATATTTTGCCTTTATGGTTTTAAAGAAATTACTTTCAATCACTGGGGACAAGAAATACTACCTTAGCCCATGAAAAAAGGGATTAAACGTACACCTTTAATCCGTAGAGAGCATAAAAAATTTATTAAATAATACAAAACCCAACATAATAGTTTTCTATATTTTAGAATATATATAAAACATGCAAACTATATTTTTGGTTTCCTTCGCTGTGTGGGTCCTAACACAGGGTCCTAATAAATTTGAAATCATAAAAAACTTAGTTTTTTTAGGTTTGTTTATTTGGACAGTAAAATTTATATACCGGATGTGACGGACAGTTCTTTACGTAACATTTGTAAACCATTTAATTTTTTTAAACATAAAAAAAGCTACGCTCCTGACAGTGTCAGATTTGCGTTTTTCGTAAATGAGGTTATGTTTGGTGTCGCTACTCCTGGGAGACATGAGCGGCTAGTTCACAACTTGCATTCCGTTTGCTATTGGTCGAAATAGTCAGCTGACTTTTTGATGTTGAACGTTGCCGTTTAAGATTATTATTATATTATATTAAGAGATGGTGCCACCAGTCAAGCATTTAACACACTTTATGTTTACAGCTTTCGGCGTAAAATACGAATATATACTAGTTGTAAGTGACTAAAAAGTGTAGTGGTTTGTGCAGTACATACCTATTGAATTTAACTAAATCTATGCCGATGAGTTTTTTTTTATTGTTTTTTAAAAACATATTATTTTTTTTTAATTAGCTTCCCTATCCTGTTTTCCTGTCGAAATCGGTGTAAACCTAACCCTGATAAATTATTCGACAACGTATCCTAACCTGTCCAGACACGCCCCGGTTAGGATACGTTTCCCATCAATTGACCACGGTTAGGTTTTGTTTCAGTTTGGTTTAACACCGATTTCAACCTCCCAAAACGAGGACAAGAGAGTTTTAATTTTAAAAATCCCGCCTGACTATGTCAACCAATAGCAAATGGAATGAAAGTTGTGAACTATCCGCTCGTTGGGAGACGCCAGGCTTTCAGGATGCAGTGACCCTAAGAATAGTTGCTTTAGTCGCCACCTGACGAAAATAAGTCGAAGGCGGAATTTTTCAGGGGTGCCACGACCACGTGGTCACATTGTGTAAGGAAAACTTAAGTTTGCGACACGCTCCCTAGAGGGAGCTGCACATATAGGCAGACAACTGCGTACAGCCGACCTGAAAATAGATTTCAAAATATGAATAAAATGAACCGGACCCAAGAAACAAACATTTAAAACATAAATTTCAAACTTTCTATAAATTCGTATAATTAAAAATAATGTTTGTATAATTATATAAAATTTCTTGTGTGCCTAATATTATAGATTTGTTAAAAAATTCTAATTTTCTACTTAGCAATAAAAAGTTGAAAATAGCCCTAAAAAACTACTATTTACGGATTAGATCAAATTTTGGTCCAGGAGGTGAGTTACAGGGTGATATCGAAAATAGTAGTAAATCTTAATTAAAACCACATTTTTAAAAAACAACTCTGTCAGGAGTTTTAGTTAGCAAATAAGAGTAAGAAATACATTAAAAAATGTATCATGAACTTATTGTATTATTTTTAGATCCAGGACGTGAGAGACCTACAGGGTGATATCGAAATTAAAAGCGTAATTTTCTAAAAAACAAATTTTTAAAAAACAATGTTGTCAAGAGCTTTCGTTAGCAAAAAATTATTTGAAACACGTTACACAATCATACCATTATCAGATTTTATCACCTTCAGGTCCAGGAATTGAGCTACATGGTGATATAGAAATTATTAGTGTGTGTAAATTTTCTAAAAATCACATTTTTAAAAAGCAAGGTTGTCCGGAGCTTTTGTTAGCAAAGTATAGTTAGGAATACGTTAAACAATCATACCATTAACTGACTGTATCACCGTTAGGTCCAGGAAGTGAGGTACAGGGTGATATCGAAATTAGTAATAAAATTTCGTCAAAATCACGTTTTTAAAAAACAACGTTTTCAGGAGCGTTTGTTAGCAAAAAATAGTTAAGCAATCATACCACTTACTAAATTTCATTTACTTCCAGTAGGTAAGCTGCAGGGTGATATCTAAATAGCAGTAAAGATTTTGAAAAAACACATTTTTAAAAAACAAGGGAGGTGAGCTACAGGGTGAAATGAATAAATAAATCCAAAAATATTCACATATATTTACGTGAAAATCTTTTACTATTTATTTGACAAATTTACAAGTTAATATGATAAAATTTTGACATTAAAACTTATTAGTTAATATAACCAAATCAACCTAAGCCCCTAACTAACCTTGGTCAAAATAAAAGTTTACAAATACACATAAGAAATCCAAAAATCCCTACATTTATTTACGTAACAACATCTTGGTTCGTTGTTCTTTTACAAATTCACAAGTTAGTTTGAAAAAATCATGGCTTTATAATACATATCAAGTATAACCAAACCGAACCAAACCCATATAAATAAGGTTGGTCAATATAAAAATGTACAATAATTATTTACAGAAAAACCTGCTTGCCTTCGTTGTTAATTCACAAATTTACATGCTTATTTGACAAAAATTTTTCATCCAAAATATACAATTAATAGAATCAAACCGAACCAGTTGGTCAATATAAAAATTAACAAATACAAATAGTAAATCAAAAATTTTTTACAAATATTTTACATTTGTTTGATTTGTTAATTAACAAATTTACAAGATATTTTAGAATCTTGGCCCTAAAATATATATTTAATGTAACAAAACGAAAGCCTTCACTAGGCTTGCCTAATGTAAACATTTACAAACATACACGATAAATATAAAAATCTGCACATTTATTTACAGGAAAAAACTGTCTTCGTTGTTATTTCACAAATTTGCATGTTTTTTAGGCAACAATTTGACACCCAAGTTATCTATTTAACATAACCAAACCGAGCCAAATCAAATCCTTATAATTATTAAGCTTGCTCAATATAAAAATGTACAAATACACATAATAAATATTACATTTATTTACATTGACAAACAACAACCTTCCCACAAATATTTTTGTCCCGTACGTCGTTCTTAGTTTTATTTAATTACTTGTATATAGACTTCTTCCAAAGTGAAGCGACTCAATATTTTGCATTTCTTTCAAAAAATCTGTTAATACATGTACCGCTACATAGCTATTTGGTTGTCTGATAAAGGGATATATTTCTTTACTTCTTTAGCTATTTTTACTGAAAACTCCAAATCAACAAAAGCAGTAGTTTCATCCCACTTAAGGTCTTTTATCTTTAAATTTTAAATATCTTTTACATAAATATTTTTTTGTATCGCTTAGGCTTTTAATTGTTTGTACAATAGTTATTTACCTAACAAGTGCGGAAAGAGGTACATTTCCGCACGCGACGGCAGTTGCACAAACGACGCGGAGCGGAGTTCGGGCAAGCCGTCAAGGATGGAAAAGATAGTTTCCGCAAGAATTAGGTACAATGTTTTTCCTACAAGTGTTTTTGTCCATCTTCTTTATCAAAAAACATGTTTTAATTTGCAAAGATTTTATAATAATGCTAGAAAATGATACGTAAGATAGAATAGTTACATAAATCATTTAATGAGTCCTAAATATCTTCATTTTTAACAAAACAAAAATCGTGCGGAAAAGAAATTTTTCAGCACTAGTGCGGAAAAGTTACTTTTCCGTACGTTTTTTTAACTTTTATTTTTACTTGATTTTTTTATGCACGGAAAAATAATAAAACAGGATTTTTTTATTATGATATATTAAAAAGAAACTTTATGTAAAGAACATTTAATTAACAATAACGAAAAAGTTAACAATGGTAGATATTGAAATTGAAAGTGCACTTTCTGTTTGTTGCATGCTTCAATATACATCAGATGCCGCAACATCTTGAATAACGTCGTTTCTTATTAGAATTTGATTGGTTGGTGTTTGGCCCACTACAGAAATGCCTTGATCAGTTTGCTGCTTAGAATTACTACTGTAGTGAAAGGAGGAAGGTATATTGGTCTGTACAGGCTGTAACACATTACAGGATTCTTTATTCGGTGCTTCTGGTAGCATCGGTACAGCAGCACTTCTTGAAAATGAAACTTGTGTGTAGGAGAACGGGTTTTCATTTGAAAACGATTGTGGACGGGAAGGTTCTTGCAATTTGGACGTGCGGAAAAAATCGTGAGGAAAGTAAAAATGATGCGAAAAAGTAAAATTGTGCGGAAAAGTAATTAACGTAATATTCTTTTAATAGATCGCTCAAGAAACCCTAACTTATATGTTCTTGGTTTGTAAACAGTAGGGTGAGGCCAAAAGTTATTTTTAAAAATATGATTTATAAAAAAATTTACTACTAGTATCTTACCTACTGGACCTAAATGTAACGCAGTTAGTGAATGGTGTGGTTTGTTTACACATTCCTAACTATTTTTTGCGCACCAAGACTCCTGATAAAGTTGATTTTTAAAATTGTGATTTTTACAAAAGTGTTTTACTAATTTTGACCCCACCTTACTCCAAGGACCTAAAAGTAATACAGTCAGTTAATGTTATGATTTTTTAACGTGTTCCTAAGCATTTTTTGATAACGAAAGCTCTTGACAACATTGTTTTCTAAAAATGTGATTTTTAGAAAAATACACTAGTAATTTTGATATCACCCAGTAGCTCACTTGCTGGCTATAAATGTAATACCATAAGTTAGTGATATGATATTTTAAGGTATTTCTAACTCTTGTTTGCTAAGTAAAACTCCTGACAAAGTTGTTTTTAACAATGTAAATTGTACAATTATTTTTGATATCACCCTGTAACTCACCCCCTGAACCTAAATTTGAAATAATCCGTTAATACATAGTTTAACTTTTTGGGCTATTTTCAACTTTTTATTGTTAAGTAGAGAACTAGAATTTCTAAACCAATCTATAATAGATTTTAAGGTCTCCCTGTAGCATACCTGAACCTAACCTTTATAACCTGGGTTTGGCAGACTTTTTTTCTATCTCTTCTCATACTTGATCATAAGAAATATTAGACAAACATTATTTTTAATTATATGATAATAATAATAACAAGTTTGATATTTATATATTCAAAGGTTATTTTTTGGGCCACGGGTTGCAATAGATCCGAAAATTATTTTTTTTTTCATAAATTTATCAACCCTAATAGTTTTCTTTCTTAAAATTCATTTGATTTCGTTAAAATAATTTGATTTTGTGGTCGGCTGTACTTAGTCATTCGCTTTGGTTCACCTTGCATGTCATGTTCGTGTTATTTGAATCCAACTTTAACGAAATAAGAAAAACGTCTCATGGTTTTGTTATTGTTTTTTTTCCGGAAAAATACAATTTTTTAAGAACCTGTGCATCATCAACAATCCCGGAAAAATATTGAATTATCAGCAATCGAGTTTAAAGGTAGGTTTTAGATTATATTTTTCCTCATTTTTCGGTTTTTGACGCGGTACAAAAAACTGAAATTTACGATGTTGCCATGATTTAGGGCTAAAATTTGAGGCGTCAAATTTTTTCAGATTGTTTCAAATTATTTCAAATTTTAAAGAATTGCCCCCTATAAGTCACTTTTATTTGTCAAATAATTTTTTTTTTTTTTAATCAAAAATGTATACAAAAAAAGAAAAAGTCCAATCATAGTCTAGTACGTTTTACTTCGATGCTTGAAAATGCATGTTTCTTTTGTTAATGATAAGTTTAGGTCGTTGTATACTGTTTTCAAGAAAAAAAGCGGATTTTTCGCATTTTTTTAGAAATTTCAAAATTAAAAAATTAGTAGAAATTCAAATAAATTGCTATAAAAAGAATTCATTTGACGTTTTTTATGTCGAGATAGAGAGGGGCGGCTTACAATCGACCGAGCTTTAAATAAGTGGTCATTTACCCAAAAATAAGGTTACCAACGGTCTGGCAAGGGGCGATAAAAATTAATGGTTTTTTAGAAATGTATTTACCCATAGAAAAATGGGTACACCATATTTTTGAAATGTAACCTTCTACCTGACATTTTGCTCCAACATTTTAATTGGTCGGGCATTTTTTACTCCGTAAAATCGTCCAAAATCGTCTATTGAGCGTTTATAATGCAAAAATGTAGCAGAAAGTTACAGTAATATGTAATTTATGATAATAACTGAGGATGCATCTGAGGATAAGTCAGTAAGTAAGCAAATCGGATTGGGAATTATGATATGGCCGAATGACTTGGAAACAGTCGGCCCAGGAAAAAAAATATCTGTCAATGTGTCAAAATATTTGTGGGAAGATCAACAACTGTATAAATTTTCAAAATTATATGAAAAAAGCTCTAAAAAACAGAAAAAACTAGGCATGTAATTAATTTAAAATTGCAAAATAATTAAGGTCGAAAATTTGACGATGCAGTGATGGAAGTTATTTTTTTTCAACCAAAACGAGTCGAAGAAAATCCCTATATAACGTTTCTTTAAAAAATTATTTAAAACAAACCAAACTTTTTTTTCCCGTATCTAAATCGACTAAAAATAGTCCAAAGAATCATTTTTATACAAAAAAATCGTTATATAGTGCGTTTTGACGAGCGAGGTAAAACGTAGTAGAACTCAAATATACAAATGGCATTCCAATGGTTCCTCTTTGCGAAAAGTTTGCATACTTTTTAGTGTGGAGTACCCCCAACGACCGATACCTTCGTACTAGACCGTTGGTAGAATAATTGAAAAATTTAACAACTTATGCTGATTTAATCCAGGGCATGAAAATGTACGTGTTCGACAACCTTCTGCCGTTACAGAAGATGTAGAAATAAATATTTTGGCTGTAGTGGAAAATAACATCAATATCATTACAAGACCGAACCGATCAAGAAATCAGCCAAACCAGTGCAGTGTGGTAAAATTTTAAAGAAGCACAAGTTTAGGGCTTTCAGATACCAAAACCATCAAGAATTTTTAACTCAAGACCCTGAGAGTAGAATAACATATTGCGAGCAAATGATTGCCCTGATAAATCGTGATGAAAATTTGTTGCAAAAATTGTTTTTACCGATGAGTGTACATTTATAAAACACGGTCAAGCAAACAGACAAAATTGCAGGTATTGGTCTAGAGAAAATTTACATTTTTACAACGCGGCAGGAACACAATCCCTCAAAGTCTCAACGTATTGTAGACCATTTTTTATAAATGGCACGCTTAACTCTGAGAAATACCTTCGTATCCTTCAGGACCAAATCACACCTGCTATAAATGCGTTGAACCTAGGTCCAAATGTTTGATAACAATATGATGGGGCTCCTGCACATGGCACGTGGGGTGAGGGAGTATCTAAACATCCATTTTCCTAACAGATGGACTGGCAAAGGAGGTCCCATTAGATGGCCTCGCCTGATTTAAGTGTAAATAATTTTTTTTATTGGGGAATACTTAAATGAACATTCTACAACTCTGATCCTGTAAACGACTTGGTCGAACCCGAACTAAAGAGAAGGATACAGAGTGCCGTAGACATTTAGGATACTGTCTTGCAAATCATGGTATTCGAGCATTATTATATAAGTTAATTTTGTTAAAAAATGTTATGTTCTTAAAATGTATTAAAAATTACTATTTAGGTTTGTTAACAAGAATTATATCAAGAGTGACGAACCTTTTCTAAGAATTTATAAAAAGTTACATTTTGGCATTTAATATTTAAGATGGCGGCTGAAGTTTAGATAAAAAAGTTAGTTTTTGATTCTGGTTTGACAGGACTAGTGCTGCTGTGTAGTCTATCAAATTATACTAGATAAAGGTTGGTAATTTTAAAAATTCGATAATAAATGACATATGTCTAATATAATCGAAAATTACGGCGTTCAAAATATAAAAATAACAAAATTTTTTGGTTTTGGTTAAATCTTTTACCAAAAAATGTAATTTTTTATTACTGTAAGCTAGCTTTAAAATATAATGTACAAAAAAAATAAATTCATTTTTATTTTAAAGATGACGACAAAAAAATAAAAAGGGTTTTTGTTTTTTTTTGGAGGTCAACAAAAAAAACAGGCCAAAACAGGACATCTCGTTAAGAAAAACACAGATTTTTGTAAAAATGTCAAAAAGTTGACATGTCACGTACCGAGTGATTGACCATATTTTAGTTAATAGCTATCTCCGTTAATATTGATCTGGCAGTAAAATTTAAATTAACAAAATTAAATAATTTTTCTTGATTTATCAGAATCTGATGTCAAAAATGATTTTTTAAAATAAAATACCCTTTATTTATTGTTTTTAGTAAATAGGGCTTCCTCTTCTGATTTGAAAAATATATAACATGTTGACATTTAGTCCAGCCGTTGTTGAAATAATTGCATTTTAAAAATTCGTTAACAAAATCCTTATTGTTTATTTAGGTTATTAAAATGCAAATATTTTAAATCAAGATGTCTTGTTTTGTCCTGTTTTTTTTGTTGACCTCCAGAAAAAACAAGAAAAGCTTTTTCTTAAATTTTTTCGCCGCCATCTTTATAAACAAAATAAATTTTATTTTTTTTGTACATTATATTTTAAAGCTAGCTTAGAGTAATATAAAATTATATTTTTTAGTAAAAGATTTTCTTGTACATTATATTTTAAAAATAGCTTAGATTATTATAAAATTACATTTCTTATTAAAGAATGTTGCCAAACCACTGTTGTTTTTACATTTTAAACACCGCCATCTTATTAGCCGTTATATTAACATAGGTCATTTATTATGGAATTTTTAAAATTATCGACTCTTACTTAGTATAAATTAATCATAACAAAAACATGTCATGTAAAAAAAAGCCAAGTACGCGAAAATGGCATTCCGTAAAAAGAATTGAGATAAAAGTAAAGCCAAGTTCTCCAATACAAATTTCAAAATAAAGGGTTCTTACTAGTTTGGAAATGGTTTTTTAAACTTTGCTATTACAGCCAAACTTCTTTATGTTCAATTTAGTACTGTGCCTAAGAGTCATTTACAGCCGTAATAGCCAAGTTTAGAAAAATATTTCAAAACTAGTAAGAACCTTTTATTTTGAAATTTGTATTGCAGAACTTGGCTTTACTTTTATCTCAATTCTTTTTACGGAATGCCATTTTCGCGTACTTGGTTTTTTTTACATTAAATGTTTTTGTTATGATTTCACTTCTTTTTTGAAGGAATTGGATAATACTTAATTTTTAAAGTAGTAAAATATGCGGAATATTGTTCAAAACTTTTGCATGGCCTTAATTTTTGAGGTTTTTAAATTTTTTTCGTAGTTCCTATCAGCGTTCCAAAGCTCAGCTCTCTAGCGTTTCTGAAAGTGCACAATGTTACTTTTACATAACTTTACATGTATAGGGGAGAGAAATAAATTAAAATTGTCGTGTTTTTAAATTTTGTCCTATAGTTTTATCATAGTTCCTATCAGTCTTCCAATGCTCAGGTCTCTAGCGTTTCCGGAAGTGGGTAATGTTACTTTTACATAACTTTACATTTATAGGGGAGGAGAGTAAATGAAAATATTGGACTTTTTAAATTTTTTCTTATGGTTTTATCATAATTTCTCAGCATCAGCATTCCAATGCTCAGCTCTCTAGCGTTTCTGGAAGTGGGCAATGTTAGTTTTATATACATTTACATTTATAGGAGAGGGAAGTAAATTGAAATGTTGGTGTTTTTTAAATTTTTTCATATAGTTTTATCATATTGTCTTTCAGTCTTAAAAAGTTCAGCTCTCTAGCGTTTCTGGAAGTGGCCAGTGTTACTTTTACATAACTTTACATTTATAGGGGAAGAAAGTAAATTAGATTTTTTTTCTATAACTTTATCATAGTAACTATCGGTCTTCCAAGGCTCAGCTCTCTAGCATGTCTGGAAGTAGGCAATGTTACTTTTACTTAACTTTACATTTATAGGGGAGGGAAGTAAGTTAGAATTTTGGTGTTTTTATTTTTCCTATAGTTTTATCATAGTTCCTATCAGTCTGCCAAAGCTCAACTCTCTAGCATTTCTGGAAGTGGGCAATGCTACTTTTACATAACTTTAAATTTATAGGGGAGGGGAGTAAATTAAAATTTTGGGGTTTTTTGATTTTTTCCTATAGTTTTATCGTAGTTCCTATCAGTCTGCCAATGCTCAACTCTCTAGCATTTCTGGAAGTGGGCGATGCTACTTTTACATAACTTTAAATGTATAGGGGAGGGGAGTAAATATAAAATTTTGGGTTTGTTTGATTTTTTCCAGGGGTTTGGTCACAATTTCTATCAGAGCCAAATTTCAGCTTTGTAGCATGTCTGGAAGTACAGTAGAATATTGATGATCTATACATGAGTGAGTGAGTGAGTGGCAATTTCGACGTTTTTTGAAATTTCGGAACTACTTTACTACTTTATGGAATTCCATGAAACTTGAAGGGGTTGTTGAATCCATAGAGATCTAAGACTGTGCAAAGTTTGAGATTCGTAGCTCATTCCGAAGTAGAGTTTTAGGTACGTCAAATATCGGCTGAAATGTTTCAAGAAAAGATGGTTACGGCGCGCGAACTTGGCGAGGCACTGCCGTGCCCTCAGATATACTACACGACAACACTTCTTCTTCTTCAAACAAAAATGAAAAAATAACTTTTTTATCTAAACTTCGACCGCCATCTTGAATGGTAAATGTTAAATTTTAATTTTTATAACTACTAAGGAAAGCCTTTTGATTAAATCCAGATTTTTTTCTATAGGTTGTAAAGGTCTCTTTTATTTTTGACATATTAAGCGCCATACTTGTATCGGCTGGGTTGCAGAATAAATTTTTTTTAGATTCAGGGAAATGGTGATTAGCTTTAATGTAACGTACCAAAAATAAATATCGCACAAAAATTAAAAGAAATACCGAAAAAGAACCAATTTTTTGAAACATATTTTGTAGACGACTGTCTTGTAAAAGGGGGTTTTGCGCACGGAGAACACGATCTGAAAATGGCATTTTGCGCACGCTGTGTGCAAAACGTTTTGCACACGCTTATGTCATTTTTGCGCACGCCTATGTCATTTCTGCATACGGGTTCATTATGATTTTTGTTGTTGTCACCCATCAATATAAGTTGGCTTAGTTCCGTAGCAACCGTCACTGCTCGTATGTTTTGTTGATTAGATACGTCAAAAAATTGTTGAATTTTTAGAGTTTTGTTGTAAGAATGTCGGAAATAAAAACAAGTTAAATTAAAATTTGATTTTTCTTTCTTTATTAGCAGTCGTATAAAACATATTGTAAAAAACTCGTTTGAAAACCTCTTTGCACACTCCCTCGACTTGTAGACCTCGCCTTCGCCTCGGTCTACCAAACTGTCTCGATCGTGTGCAAAGAGTCGTTTTCAAACCTTGTTGTTTAAATAACTATTGCAGTAACCCTACACAAAGCTTATTACATCACTAGTGATATAATAGTCTTTTTACATTACTAGTATGATAATATATCTTGAATTGCATTCGAAAGTAGTGGCAGGCCCTAAAGTGACCACATGTGTATCTAATGTGCCACGTACCTACATACTGAGTTTGACTAAAATGGCATATTTTTCTTCCACCCAGCACAAAAAAAACTTTACATTAATTACATCAATAAATGACAGATTACATCAATAAATGACTTAGGCTTAACACTTTGGCGATAATAAATCTTATTACACATCTGACAAATATTATTTAATAAAGTTATATAATTCAAATTTAAGATAAAAACATGTTATTATCAAAAACGTTTGTTATCCGGTAACCACTTAGTAACAAAAAATCGACAGAGAATGCTTGCAATAAAGACGTTGTATTTTCAAAAGGAGCTTTTTAAAATATATAACGGCTAAGTATAGAAATCAGGGCTTGAGTTGAATGCTTGCAAAGCAGTATGGGATTTCGAACAAAAAGCATTCTTTTGTTGGCGAATATTTTTGAGGAAAATAGCAAAGCTGAAAATAACTGGCTTCTCATTAGAATGTCTTTAGTATTTTTTTTTTGCTTAAGCTTTTAAACCTTTTGGGAAACCCTCTGATATTATCGAAATGGTTTTAATATCTACCTACCCATTTTTTTTTAATTAAAGCCTCTTTAATTAATACTTTGTGTTTTGGTTCGCTACGTACAAGGACGCTGCCAGCCCAAAAAATAGGGAGAACAGGTTTCAAAATTTCATGACCTAAACTTCGTCTTGTCCAAGTGCCATTAAAACCTCTGGTGATTTATTAGTCTGATTAACGAGAACACTCCATTTTGCCCTCTCCGGTACGATTCTTTACCACCTCTATATTTCCTTATTCTTGAATCTTGCTGTCAGCTTGAGCATCATCCATCCACTTGTTCATGGCCTCCCTCTTACTCTCCTTCCTGCAGATCCCCAGGACCTTAATTTTCTTGATGTTATTGTCTCATTCATTCTCTTTACATGTCCCAACCAAGCTAATCTTCTACTTTTGATCTCACGATGTATGCGCAATATAGTATCTGTTCTAATTCATAATTCATCCGTATCCGCCAATAACACACTTCGGTTTGCACTGGTCAAAAGATCTTACGAAGAATTTTTCTTTTAAATATTTTTATGAGGCAAATTCATATTCTATTTAAATTACATTGTCCCATTTTAAAAAATTTGGTAAGAAAGGGAGCTGCTCCGCCCTCTTCATCCTGGATACGCCGTTGAGTACATAATCTTAAAAAAATCCATTGAAGTGTAAACATAGGTTATTGTAGATTTAATTTCTTATTCAATTTAAAATTTTTTAAATATTTTATACAAAATTTATTAAAAAATAGTAGATCTTCGTGGTATAACAGGTAAAGATGCAGCATGTCGCAGGGTTGTTCTGGGTTGTATTTTTGAATTAATTTATTTTTCAATTAAATTAATAATACAAATATAAAATAATTGTTATCATCACGTTTGAATTATGTTATAGGAATACTGGACAAAAACCAATTGAATAAAAGTTCCAGCATAAAAAAATTGGTTTGGGTGTTGAAGTAGCTTTGTGTGAATACAACTTTACTCTAGATGGTGCTGTATTTGAGATTTACTAACTAGGATATATTTTCTCATAAATTGAACTTATAATTTTTTTTTATTATCCAAATAAAGTCGATCATCCTCTACTAAATATGTTAATTACAACTACATATTTCGACATCATAGTTTTCAGGTTGTACAATGAAAGAGAAAATGAAGTCTAATGAATTTTAAGTTAAACTAATTAATTTAGTGGAGAATGATCGACTTTGTTTAATTTATCACATCCAGCCAACATAAAAAAAAATATATGTTATTGCGACTCTGATAGAGTTTGACAATATTACAAATTGTGTTAATTTTCTTTTACCTGTTATTTCAAGCCAATCAGATGCCTTGGTTTTCGGTCTACAAAACCAATAAGTGATAATTACCCTGGCTTGACCGCTGACGTGGAGTATCATAATAGCAGACACGTAAATAGATAGATAGTAGATTTTAAATTGATCTTTATTAATTTTACCTACTCGCGTGCGGTAAAGTAATTACTTTACCGCACACGGTAAAGTAATTACTTTACCGCACACTGTGTAAACATTTCAATTTCATCTAATTTGACTTGTTTATTTATAAATTGCATTCAATTTCTCGAATATAAAAGGTACTCATAGGTAAAATATTGTACCTAACACATGCGGAAAGTATCTATACCACCCTTGACGGCTTGACCAAACTCCGCTCCGAACCGAACCGAACCGAACCGAACCGAACCGAACCGAACCGAACCGAACCGAACCGAACCGAACCGAACCGAACCGAACCGAACCGAACCGAACCGAACCGAACCGAACCGAACCGAACCGAACCGAACCGAACCGAACCGAACCGAACCGAACCGAACCGAACCGAACCGAACCGAACCGAACCGAACCGAACCGAACCGAATCGAACCGAACCGAACCGAACTGCCGTCGTGTACGGTAAAGTATTACTTTCCGTACTTGTTAGGTCAATAACTATTACTTGCTCTCTTCTCGTGTAAAATTATTTACGGCATAAATTTCTTTATTAATTTGGGACTTTTTTTTACTAGGACAAAGGAAAAGTAACAAAAATAAAATTAAACCTATCAACTATATAGGTAAAATATAACCAAGATAACACACTGTAACAAAACGGGATTTGAGCATAAATGGTATTTTTGCCATTTATAAGTTTTTAAAGATTTTTAATTAAATATTGTTTTTGTCATCAACAAGCATTAATTATATGCAAGACTAGGTTAAGATTAAGTAAAATTTATGGCAACTCGGCGACTTGTTTTTAGGCATGTTTTCAGGTTCGCTGTATTTTAATAAAAGTTGTATTTGGCTAATATGTCCTTTGAGCCACTAACATCAAAATAATTCTTATTTTGTAACTGGAAACAAATTTTAAACTATTTTCAATTTAAAAAAAACACACTGTGTAATTTTCCTTTCTAACGGGTTTTTCGGTCTGGCTTGCATTGCTATTTCGTCTCTTAGTGGAGCGCTTAAAGCGCAGTCTATTTCTTTCTCGCCAACGCGAAAGGGAGTAGAATTCTAGCCAATCAACGCCAAGATATTTGTCCCTTCAAGCGCAGGGTCGCTTTAACTGAGACGGGAAACTTTCGAAAGTCGTCAGGGAGTTTACTCTTTAGTTTGCCTTTGTCTGGTACGTTACACTTTCATTCACACTTCTTAAGGGGGGTTTTATTTCAACTGGGGAAATTTATCAATTATTTTAACATTGTATAAAACTGTTAACTTTAATATTCATAATTATTTTGGTCTTTTCTTTTAGAGTTTATTGATTTTAAAGTAATTAATTATTGCTGTTTCCAGTGTTTTGAAATAATGTGTTTAACTGTTTTATGGTTTATTTTAACAACAAAATACAAACCATACGTTGCCCTAAAATCGGCATTTTTAATCAATAACATATCCCAAACCTAAACAGTAATATTAAGTAAATTAAACAGTTGATTGAATAGTTTCACTCATTCAATCAACGTTTAAGATGTTGATAAATATATATATTTACAACAAATATATAAGAGGTTTATAAAACCTAAAAGTTTAAGAAGTGTAAATATTTGAATACAAAAGTTTAATAGTAGTAAAAAGTCGATATTCAACTAATAAATATAAGAAGTGAAAGTGTGAAGCTACAAGAAGAAAATTGAAAAGGTATGTATGATTATCCTATTAGTTATACATTTGAGAAAAACGTTTATAGCATACTTTTCCTCCAAGAACCGCCAAATTCCCTTTCGAGATCGTGTAAATTTAATAACATATAGTAACATTTAATCAGTTATAATTTTTATAAGTTGTAGCCTAAGTTGGTAGCTTACGACATTTAAGCCTTGGCCACTTGAGGTGACAGTACCACTGTCACACACAGGCCCCTGTTACAAAGTGGTGTCAGGTGTGGGGTAATTTAGTTTTTGGAAAATTTGTGAAAAATTTTGGAAAATTTGGGAAAAATTTTGGAAAATTTGTGAAAATTTTATGTTGAATGTTTGAGAAAAACTCAGTAGTACTTTAGTTAACCCATTGGTAGTATTTTGTTGGAAAAACTAAAGGAAATTTTGTAAAATTTTTCGTTTAAAAAGAAATAGTCTTGTCTAGTTTTTGAAAACCAAAACTAATTTGTTGGAAGATGTGCCATAACTGTTTTTCGTTGTTTAATTTACTAACGTTATAATCTGTGTTGCAATTATTTTATGAATTTTTTAATATTTTTGAATATTTTTTGTCCTTGAAACAGTAAATACAAGGAAAATGTCAATGTCATGACAATTTTTCTATTGATATATGATCACTTTAAATTTTGAGAAGATAAATTGGTAGAATATTTTTTATTGAAAAGTTAAGTTTAAATACTATCCAAATATGCCAGCAAATAAAATGCTCTCCATTTCTATCTGGAGGACGTATTCTCCAGCATGCGAAAGGATCAACCTTTTGCCTTAATAAAGCTTTACTGAACTTTAGATTTGAGTTATAACTCCAAAACTCGTTGGTAAACCTTAACATTGTTCCATCAAAACATTATTTAAATAAAATGGATAAAAGAGTCCATTATTTTGTCTTAATTGTAGCACAGTGTTGTTAGAATAAAGTCTCATTAAACTTATCATTCTCTTGCTATTAAAAGCCTATTTGGTCGAAATTCGAAAAGCTCCTTAAGCTTTTGTCTTTCTAGCTGAATTTTTTTTAAAGAATCTTTTATTAAAAACACAAAAAAAAAGAGTCCATTGCAACTCTTTATTTTTGATTAGTTGGCTGAAACAATAATTGCCAACCCTTCCTCTAACAAACCACTGATTTTTTTTTTGAAGACACCCGTCAAATATAACTAAGGGGGGATATTTTTTATTTATTTTATTGCATTATTAACAGTTTTTTTTGTTTTTTTGAACCATTAAACTTTTTTTTATTGATATTTAATAACATTTTTTGTTTAAATAATACAAAATATGTTAAGTCATTATAACATTGTTTTTATAAGTATTTTTCTTCGTAGATATCGATATTTCTACTTTATTTTGGTTTTATTCTTTGTTTAATAGCTAAAATTTCATTTGGCAAAAAGTACCTAAGCCAAATTATTTGACCATCTAAGTATCCAAAATGGTGTAATTAATTAATCTCAAGTAATTTTCCATTGATATTGCATCATAACTTTAAAATTTATAATTTCTAACTACTTTTTCCATGCAAACGTTCATCTCTCATAAATTTGTGCTACAGGACTGTTGTAAAGTGTTAGGTCAGGATAAACTCAAAAAACAGACCTAGCTACTAGCAATATCTTGTATAGAATATGTGATAGATATTTTTGTTGTCATTTTTGTACTCTCTATATCACACATATATGATTGAGATTTACCAGTTCAAACTAACAGTAAGCAACCACGAGGTATTTTCAAATCGTATATTTCCAGATTTTGAAAATGTATTTTTTTTTCAAATTACACACAAGTTTCTTTTTGGAAAATAAACGTGACTGACTGATTTCTTTGTATCTCAGTAACAACTTTGTCGATTATGAGAAATTTCTTTATTATAAGGTCCACAAGTAAATCTTTCAAAATTTTTAAAGCACTAATTTGTTAAAACCATGGACTAAATAAATGTAGCCACAGCAAAAATCGATTCTATACAATTATTATCAAATTAAAAATAAAAATTTACGTTTTATGTTACAAAACAGCATTCAAACATAGCATTTTTTAAAACGACGTACCTGTCGAACTATTTTTGCTTTATAGTTTTCTTATTAAATTACGTATTATTCTTTTCATAAAAGAAAATTTGATTTTTTTTTTAAGTTGGATATTATCAGCACTATCTGCAAATTCACAGCTCTTAAGTAAAGTGAGGTAAATGTAAAAACCTCCTGTATATTTTTTTGGTTTTTTTGAGAGATACTTTATTTTATTTATTTTCTTTCACTAACATGTAGGTAATCAAGTGAAATTCGTTTCATAATATTTTTAATTAAATCAAAAGTATATTGTCGTTTATTATCGTAAGTTATTGTCAAGCCATTTTTGCAAAATGGTATACCTAATTAAATATTATGAAATGGAAAAACCTAGTGTAGAACCCTTCATTCAATTTTCTATGATTCAGGTAAAGCCTACTAGATTGTCCGGACCAAAACTTGTGTTTAGGCCGTTAAAGTCCTAAACTAATTTATGGTCTCTTGTTAGGGTATTATGTAGATGTAGCATTATAAAAATATTTTGGGAAAAAATCACAATAAAAATTATTTTTGCTTTATTGCGAAGTAATTAGGTAATTAACTATTTATGTTAATAAATGAACTCATCACACTTAAATATCTTATAAAATATTAACACCTTTGAAATTAAAACCTAAAACGACTTATTACCAAATAGATTATTCTGAGTTAAAACCATGATGTAGAAAGAGAAAAATGATTAAGGAGTTTGATAAAAAGCTTTATTATGAAAAAAAGTATTGATCTTTGTCAACATTAAAATTTGGTACATGTCTAACTTTGAAGACCTATTTTTTTTCGAAAAAAAATCTAGTTATATCCTAAGAAAGGATATTAAGAAAATAAGACCTTCTTTTAAACAAAGCCATAAAATAACCACCTTTAGCGAAAAATTTATGTTATTTATCATATTTTCAAAAATCAAAACGTTAACCTAACAGAAAACTAAACCTTTTTTTGTAGAAAAAATAAAAATGGCATCCATATCGGTTTACTAGTTACCATCTTAAAACACAACTTAGATTATTTAGAGAGAGTTTCATCCTATTTTTTTATTCGTATGTCATTGTATTGAATAATAACTTTACTGAAAAGATAAATAAATTATCCACCAATTAACTTAAAAGTCAAAACACGTTAACTAAACTTAAGGAAGGACTATATTACCTATTGAGAACTGCCCATAAGCTTTTATCTCAGTACATATTTTAGATCGAGTCAAAATTTTTATTTATAAAGTGCTTGTAGGAATATTTTATTTTATTATCTGTATTTTACACTAAAATGCCACCAGGGGGAGCAATGATTGACATTGCGCAAGTTGTAATTAAACATTATTTGTTATAAACTACCAGTAGTTTTATTGTCTAATAACAAGAGTGAAGATCTCATTTTTCTATGCATAATGTGTGTGAATTTTTGACAGTAATTTTTGAGTTAGGTATTTATTCGCACGGTAATTAAACAAGTTTTGCATTGGTAATTTTAACAGTACATTCATTACCTTTTAAAAAAATGGTGTTATCTATCTATTTATTTAGCCTTATCGATCCATCTTTGGATATAGGCCTCCTTCAATATCTTCCACTCTTTCCTGTATGACGCCGTGTTCATCCATCTAGTCCGCATGTTTCTTCAAATCGTGCGCTCATCTCATTTGTGGTCTTCCACTATGTAACGTGTCATTTTTACGTTTAAGACAACGTTACATATTTGTTTATTTAGGTAAATAATCAAGGCTCTTTGATTCGTCTTTCTGTACACAAAGTAAGGGTATTTTATAGAGCTAGGTTTGGAGGTTATATAGTGTCTAGGAAATTACCTTAAAAGGAGGCATTCCATCGAATTACTGTGGACACTACGCACATCGCATTATCTGGACATCGTAATTGGAATTTAAGATCACAGGCTTCGGGAAAATCACATAAAAATTTTGATTGTTTTGTTTTTATCTGTGGAATTTTGTGATTCTCTTGTCGTCATGAAAGGTTAACAGCTGTTATGCTGGGGAATGGCGGCGTTGCCGCATCACAAATGGATTCAGTAACAGGAAGGAAACATTTAGATGAACATTTCATTCCCTTACGTTTATTTCGAGGATATTGGGACAATCCGAACCTCATATCCTTCACGGATTAACTAGTTTTGATAGTACAAAAACATATTTGGGTCGACCAGGAACAACCGAGACTCCGCCACTTTGATATCTTTATTAATTTGATAGGGAAAGGATAAAATAAATACGAGTTATGCACTTTGGTAAAGGGGAGATAAACGAGGGATAAAAACCAAGACTAAAAGAATAAACGAAATCGTGTGAGTTAACATCTGAACACTCTTGTGCCTTTAAGCAATAGTTCAGTGTGTATTTTTGGGTTCAGGTTCAGAAACAACTTCATTACTGTAGAAATGTTTTACAAAAATGGCGTTAAACCATATGAATATTAGAGAAAACATTTATAAAGAGCGAAGGAAACTTTTGACGAAGACTGTAACTGGAGTACAACTAAATTCTGCGCTCAGTATAGCTTTACTCATATGGGAATTGGTTGAGTGTTCGAATATTAATAATGTGTATGGAGGGTGTCTCGACGTCCTTGTTATAAAAATTCCAACCGTGGAAATAGATCCGACAACACCTCAATGTACGTTTTACCTAATTGCAATGTCCACTTGGTCGGTGCTGCCCCTATATACCTGTATAGAACTATTGCTGTATCTCCTCATTGGTTACTTTGAAAACCCCGGGTTCTTCCTTCCAGGCTTGCCACTGAATGTAGAGATTTATTTTTGGCGGAAAAGTTTTTTATAAATAGGTTTGCATCCTTTATTTGAATTTCACCGGGAAGATTAGGTTGGTACTATTGCGTTTTACCGTCCCCACTCCCCACCAAATTTACAAAACGGTTTCCGGCCACTACATTATTCTGGTATTCTCGACGAAGTGCTTGGTCTCTCTTGCTAACGAATTTTGGCTGGGTCGACAACAGTTTCTGGGATCGCCTTTGTTTTTGGTGATTGGCACTACAGCGATTGTAGGAGATATCCCAGAAACTGTGGAAGTGAGTCCGTCGTGTCTAGGCAATCTGGAGTGACGCTCGCACCCTGTTTTGAGGGGGATTTAAGTCGGCCTACGCCATTTGCACGGAAAGAGCATTGGTAAGTTCGATTTTATTTTTTTTCATTTTTTTTTTATTTGAGTACTCTTCAAGATAATATTTGCCTCCCAAATTGTAGTTATTTTTCGTGGGAAATGTACTTTTTTTTTGACAAAGGACGTGGGGAATTGTTGGCGTTTTTATATTTTTCTTTTAACCACGTGTTGGATAAAAACTATATATTGTTTTTCTCCTTTGTCTACAGCCCTGTCAATTCCAGCGACGGGACAGTTGGGCTGGACGCTGGTGTGAAGCCAGGTGTAGCCAGTTATAACCCTGGGAAAGGTACGTAGGCTTATTTTAGTTCATCTGTTTAAATCTACTTTATTTTATTGAGTCGACATGGGGTTCTCGATTTAAGTTACTGTGTAGGGGAACTTCGTGCAAAATTGACGAATTCCAGGAAACTGAAACATTTCATTTTCCACAGGGTTTTTACGCTCGGGCAAGAACCATCAACATTTTGACCATCATGTGCTGCCCTAGCGTGATGTGCTAGGCGGGCATTAGGGGAGGCGCGGCAAGCCAGAACAGCAGTAGCAGGAGTATGCCGGAAAACCTACAACACTTCCAGGTTTACCAAATAAACACCAATAATTAGTAAATAATTCAAGGACCAAGGTAGGGGCGAGCCTTAACTATAATTTTTTCATATATAATTTTCACCATATAATTTAGACATAATCTTTCCATTTATAAGTTTTCACAGTATAATTCAACATTTCTTGTAAACGCAAGATAAGGTATGACGTCATAACCCTGGTTTTGCGGCATATTTACTACATCGACTTGTTTTCCTTCATTTCACTTATTTAAGATAATTTTACTGTCAAATTTAAAGTGCCTTGCTATTTTGGCCCTATTTAAAGTGCCTTGCTATTTTGGCCCTGACTTGTTTGGTATTTTTCTCAAGTTTTACAATCAAAATATACAAGATGAACTAAATTTCTTTGTTATTTGTACAATCCAGTGAGCCAACTTTGCAGAGACAAAAGAGAGATGATATTATATTTTGTTTCTAGCGGTTTCGTCACACCTTTTTACCTCATGGGGTGGATCTCGGAATGGGTTGCTGTCTGTCTCATTCTACCCAACGTAGAATGATGACAGCAGATATTTGGTCTAGATCTCCCCTATGATGGAACGATTTTGGAAGTATATATATATATATATATATATATATATATATATATATATATATATATATATATATATATATATATATATATATATATATATATATATATATATATATATATATATTTTTTTTAACAATCATTCATATAATTGAGTCCTACGCTACTGACTCAGATGTAGGTACACTATGACCTGTTAAAGGAGTCCATCTACCTGTAAAGTATTTCTGTTTTGTCATCTGAATTCAATCTTTTAGAATTTTATTCTGTTTATTTTTTTTGGTTATTCTTAATTACACAAATACTCTGGAAGCCTCGGAAGTGAGTAGAATTTCATTGTTTGGCTGCAACGTTTGGGTTGAACTGTATTTTATTTAAGATCTTCTTTGTAAAACATTGGTATTAAATAATGTGGCGCACTTAAAATTTTCTTATTTCTGAACCCCATCTTCTCCACTGTATAAAAGTTACCGGGCATATCAATGTTTTACCTAGCTGGAAAATACAGTTCTGCTTCCAGATATTTGTTTAATTATTCAGTGGGTTTCAGTGTCACAAAATGGCGGCAACGTCTTTAAGCTGCCACAAATGTCATACAACGCATTTTAATAGGCCACAAATTGGCGCCCAAATTTTTTTTAACTTTTTTTAAGGCCACAAATTGGCGCCCTACGTGTGTTTTGGCTATTTTTGAACATCTGATGTAATTTTTTTTTTTTGATTTTTTTGAATTTGAAAAAAAAAGACAAAATTATTTGTAAATTTTTTTTTGAGAAAACTTTTTGTGGTACAGCCAAAGCCAGGTTAAAGGCTTTCAGTGGCTGTGGGTGGTTTTGACACTCAATCATTTTTTTTTCAAAAAAAAACAAGATCATTGGTTTTTGGAAATAACATTTTTTTAAATATTTTTTTTTAGTAATATTTGAACGTTGATTTGGAACTCGGTTTGTTGTTTTAGTAATCCTCTTAGTTTTTTATTAGCTTATCTTCACAAGTTTTTTCTTGGAAAATAAAAGATTCATTTTTATTTATTAAGGAAGAATAAGTGGATAAAAAAAAACATAGGAGTTTTTATTGAACAGAGTCCAACTCATGTTCTTAATTCTTTAAAGTTTTTGTAGGAAAAACATGTTTTAGTTTTTTAAATTTTTTTTAAGAAAAATAAATACAACAATGTAAATTTACTTCAATTTTTTTTTCTCGTTGATTTATAGGTGGATGGACCTCCAGACATAGTCTTCTTAGGTTTAAATATATGCCAGATGTAGTGTGTTTTTTTCTAACAATTTTTTTCTGCAGGTTCATTTATTTATATTTTATTATTTCCTGCTTGTGATAAGATAGAAATTGGTTCACAGAGTATTTTTTAGTATTTAGTACAGTCAATTTATGTAGGTCAACAAGTTTTTTTTGTGATTTTAATTTTTTGGTGGGATATCACCACGTGGAAATTGGAATATTTTTACAGGGTTTCACACAAATTTTTCTTGGCTGTGTTGTTTTAAAGTAAATATAGCTTGACAGATGGTAGCTTTGTTTAGTTGAAAGTATTAATTTATTAGTAATGAAAGAAAAGGAAAATGAGTTTATTTTGCTGTCATTTTCTTTTCTTGTTTTTGGAGGTAACTGTTGATGACAATTAAGAACTTACGTCACTCAGTTACATCGGGTCAGAGGAGGGTACTACTACTAGTGTCGGCTCGGGAGGTTAGGAAACACAAGGCTAAAACCCTAGAGCGACATATTGGCTGAAGATCAACGCCAGAGGTCCAGTTAACATTTATTTTTGGGGTATTTTTTTTGAAAGACAGTTTTTAGGTCTTTGGTTTAGTTGTCTAGTTGTGTTTCGTGACTGGTCAAATTTTTTTTGGTAGAAAATACAGCGTTGGGCTTTGGAGTGCATTTTTTAAAAATGACCTACGGGTATTTCTGCCAATTAAAGTTTTCTGGTTCACAATTATTTTTTTTCTGTATTTTTTTCTGCGTTCAGGTCATAGCTTGGTCATGGCCATTGGAGAGCAAACATTTATGTTTGAGCCTTGAGAAGTTTTGCCTGCTCCGGATTGAATACAGGGAAAATGAATTTGAAGCCCAACTAGATATAATACCACAAAAGAAATGTTTAGCTGAGACAGATATAGATATAAGTTTTTTGATTTTTTTTTTAGTTCATTTGTAAAGTTCAGTAATTTTTTTTAAGTAATATCATTGTGAGGCCGTGAAATTGGTCAGTGAATTTAAGAGAGACTTTCAACTAAATATAAATGCTAGGCGGGGGTAATTGGTAAAAATATTTCCAAATTTTGCTTCTTTTTTTAAATAGTTTAATTTTTCGTAAAAGATTATTTCCTTTCTGTTAACATAACTTCTCGAATTCTTGTTTTGGTCAAAACGGTTTGTATAGTGGTCGTAGTTTTAAAGGGTGACCAGACAGGTTGTATTTTTTTTGGGGGACCAAACAGGAACTTCTTGAGTTGCAAAAGGGGAACTTTTTTTGTCTTAGTTGATCAGGCAGGAATAAATAAATCTTTTTACTCCCGAATCATAATTTTAAATAACAAGATTTATTGGTTAAGTGTTTGGGTCTTATAGAAAAAAAAACGTTTTGTTTGGAGGGTACTGGTATGATATGAAATTATTTTAATTTCATGCCAAATGTTGTTTGACGGCAGATATGCTAGTCTTCAGTTTTTTTGTTAGTTTGCAGTTCAGGACAGTGGCGTGTACTTAAAGGGGCCTTACATCTGCGCCCATTGTAAAGCAACTTCCAACATACTTGCTTAGCTTTTCACTTAATCTTCGTTTTGTTGCTTCTGAAATTAAAGCGTTATGTTGGATAACGATTGATGGTGTTAGACTGAGAAAGTACCTAGGTATTTAGGGATGAAAACTTGGAAGTTGTGGACAATTGGGAAATAATTTTTTTATTTAATTTTTTTTTAATTTTAAAGTTTCATACTGGTGACCTCAAATAATGAAGCAAATTTTTAAATTACAATACACTGTTGTGGAATAAATGGGAAAGTGTTCAGGTTAAAAAATAAATGTAAGATGATTGATTTTTAAAAAACGATTTCAATCTAAGAATAAATTTAAAAACAATAGGTTTTCTTTGATGAGACTAAACAATGATGAGGGCATATACTTTTTTTTTGTTATGCATAATATGATAGTAGTACCTTTTGTATTGCAATAATTAGGGGTTTTCCTCCCGCGAGCTGGGTGGAAATGGAAGAAATGTTTGGTTCGGAGTGTAGAAATCGAGGAACGAGGACTTCCTGCTAATCTTTTTAGGATTTCGCAACTTCGGTTTTCGCTAAATTAAAATACATCCAAATTTGGCCTACAGGCTGAGTCTCGCATTTTCCAGGACCTTGCAGATTCGCGGAGAAAGACAATTTTTGTGATCTGTTTAGTTATGATAGGAATTAATAGTAACATGCACATGAGGGAACTAGATATATTTAGGTTAAACAGTAGTAAGAACACTGATCTGAACAATTTTCCATAATAGTGTCCTATTTTCACAGGGTGCTTCAAAATATCTTCACCCTTTCTTTGAAGTAAGATATCGTTTCGCCTGTGGGTGTTTGGCCGGTTAAAAATATATAGGGTCCAGATGGGATTGGAATGGAAATCACAAGTTTTTGGGTTTTATTGACATTATACTTAGGGAATAGGGGAAATGTCTAATAAAAAGTTTTTTGGTTTTAGGCCGAGTTTTGTTGAGATAACAAAAGTTTAGTTGGGGCCGGGAGTTTTATTATGCTCTTTTAAAATTAATGTAATAGTTTTTGGTTCTTGATTTTGTTCTCTGGTTTTTACGCAGGATTATTCCCAACTGTTTCATTTCAAAATATCATTTGTAGGTGATGGGGTCTCATTAGCCCTTGGACATTTGGTAGATTTGCTTTGACTGATAGTTGTGGAGTGGGCCCAACTTAATTTTATATCTCGTAAACACCAGGAATAGGGATCTGAGAATGCATTAGGCAGTAAATTTTTTTTTTGATTAGATGTTGTGTGTAAAGACACTTGAGTAGGCAGATTTAGTTTTACAACGTTCTTATAGGTGAACCTTGAAATTGTTTTCATATTTGTTTTTTGAAAGTACACACAAGATAATTCTTTACGGAGTTGAGTGCAAAGTTTAAAACTTAGGTTCACACTATTATAGTGGTACAGTAAATAAGTACTCACGTTGTTTATTTCCTTTAGTAGTGATTTTAAACAAATATACTAACATCGTTTGTTTTTTTTAACATAAATATTTTTTTTTACTTTTCCTAAACTGATTGTTTTTTTTTGCAATTACAATTTTTATACCTTATGATTCTTAAGTAAATTTAATTTTCAAATTTTTTTTTGTATAGTAAATTAATTTTTCTAGCTCATTCACTTTTCACATTCACACAGTTTTGAGAGAGGAAAGGGAATTGACAACTGTTTTTTTAAAGGAAAAGAACAAAAACTGTTGCATGACAACTCGAATAAGATTTTTCTGGTGTTGATTTTATTTAATTTTTTTTTAAGGTTCACTAATAGGAGCTGCAACCCCACTTAAACATTTTTAATTTTTTTTTGAAAATATTTTTTAATATTTTTTTAATATTTTTTTAAAATTTTTTTTAAGAAGGGAAACTTGATTTTCTTGTGGCAAAAATTTTTTTTTTGGTGCATAGTAGTACCTTGTCCCTACAATGGTTCTACCAGTTTATTTAATTTTTTTTTTCTGAATTAAAATATAATTTTATTTCGAACCCTCACGTTTTAACAACCTATCATCATTCGTTTAAAATTTTTTTTCTTCTCCCTACTCCAAACCACCTATCAGAGTGGAGTAATATTTTGGAAATTTTAGTGAGCCAATTCATTTTTCTTATTATTGGACTACTGTGGTCGACACCAAAAAAAAAAAAAAAAATTTTTAATTTTTTTTTGACACTTTTCGGTACGATCCTAGGGTCTTTTTGACCATGACCATGGGTGATGCATCAATTTAGTTAAAATTTTGGGAATTTCATTTTAACGATTATTAGAGAGTTGCAGTCCTACCAAGACGTTATTTGTGTAATTTTTTTTTACCATCGGTAATTTTTTTTAAAAATTTTCTTTTAATTTTTTTTAATTACACACAACGTCCTTACTAGTCTAATTCGACGCAATTTCAGCGAGCGGTTTTTTTTTTATTGAGCATATTTTACGATTTCTATAACATGAACATCTGTTCCGATGTTTATTGCGTTCACGTATATATTAAGGGATGATGTGACCTTAAGCAATGCATGTTTCGTGTAGACTCAGAATAGGTAAGCAGGTTAAAGTGGGTTTTGATTCTTTCTTTTTAGAAAAATCATTGTATACGGCGATTTGGGTTTTTTGAGGAGTTTATTTGTGGAGCCGTTCTGCAATAGCAGGAGTATACCCTAGCGTTAACTGTGTACAACAGCTTTGGGATTTTTGTTATAGGTAGTCTGTTGTACGTTCCATTTAGGGATAAATTTACCTATTCGGTTGCTGAGGTAAACAAACATCACTTAACTTTAATTTTAATCCAGTTCAGCTAGGATAAGCGCAATTATTTTTTTTGGTTTTACTCACGCAGGAGTGAAACATAAGACCTAAACACTGCCAAAACTCTTGTCTCTCTTTTATTTTTTTAAACTTTTTTTTTATGGCTACTTGTTAATTCTAATTTAGGATTTAAGTAGTTATTTCTCTCTGCAAGGTTGGACGTCATAGTTGGTTGTACAAATACTTAACATAAATTATGATTACATTTTTAAATGCAAATAAATTTTATTTTCTTACTGCTCCGGTGTTTTTCGGTTTTGTTCGCGTCTGCCCGTATTTAAGTTTTATATTTTCTACATTTGTGAGAAAATTTATAGTGATTTTCACTAGTGAGTTGAAAGTGAACTTTGTGTTTGTTATTGCGTGGTTTAGTTTTTATAATTGGGAGGTATAATTAACAGTTTTAATTAAAGTTTAAAGTTTTAATATATATAAAAGGCACCATGGCTATTTCTTTGAGTCGGTTGTCTGACATAAGGTACTTAGTCAAGGACGAGTTAATCTACGAATTAACATGGAGAGGCATAGCCATTGGATCGGTGGAAGAGATGAAGCAACAGCTCATATTGATTAGACAGAGAGAAAGGACTGATGGAAGTATGAGATACCCTCCGTATCCCTTTAAATTTGGCCAAGATGCTTTTAGCTGCATGAAGAAGCTTGATAATCTGGTACCGCTGGTAGAGAAGTTCTCTGGTACGAGCAAAGGGGGAGAGTTTAGGAAAATCGCTGTAAGGTTGGAACATGTGTTAGCCAGGATAAATAATATGAATCGGTCAAACTTTGAAGAAAGTCAAACAAAAGGCATACTGGTTGCGGAAACCTTGAGTTTGATTGGGAGGTTGCAGAGCCAAGCAACAGATTTATTAAGAGTTGACGTGACCTCAGATGATGATGAAGCATCTGAAACCCAATCAACGAGTCGAAGCTCGGACCGCTCGACAAATGCTGGCAACACACCTAACCAGTCTCATTTCCCGCAACCACAGCACTCGAGCACACAAAGAACAGCTCAACAGCCCACAAACCAACCGTCGGTCATGGCTCCATTGCAAATGCAAGTGCTTACAAACCCCACTCAAGCACCAATACAGGCACCACCCCCAATGCTAATTCAGAATGACCGTGCATCAGCTTTTCATTATCAACAACCGTCTACCGTTCCTTTGAGTCTAGCTGCCCTCCAAAGTAGCATTGCACCAATTGCTCAGTCACGACAATTTTCATGTTCGTCGCCAGTACCAATGTCAAGTGATCCTGGTACTTCATATCATGTTGCACCTGTACCTCCGCATAAGTGGAACTTAAAGTTTACAGGCGAGAGGGGTACAATCTCCGTCACCGCATTTTTCGAGAGAGTGGACGAGTTGAGTCAGGCTAGAGGAGTCAGCAAAAAGGTTTTACTGAATTCGGGCATTGATCTTTTTGAAAAGTCAGCTTATACTTTTTACAAAGATGTACGTAGAGAAGTCCATACATGGGAACAGCTGGAACAGAGGTTCATGGCAGAATATCTTCCTTCTTCATATGGCGAGAAGCTATTGAAGGAGATTCAAAAACGTAAACAAGGCCCTGGAGAGTCTATAGGGACCTATATTGCTGTCATGAACACATACTTCCAAAGACTTGGCTGTCCTGTTTCCGAAGAAGCAAAATTAGCTATCGTCTTCAGGAATATCGCGGACATCTATAAAAATGGGTTAATTGCTACTGAGGTCAATAGCCTATCACATTTAAAGGATCTGTGTCGTAGAATAGACCAGAGATATGGGTTAGAAGAGGAGAATTTTACTCCTAGGAAAAACCAATCAATCGAACCTGACTTGGCCTACGTTGACGTAGAGAGCGATTTTGACGATTTTTCAACAGGGGTTGATGCAATTCAAATATCAGGTGCTGGGACATCGAACCAGCAGAATTTAAATCATCCTGCTAATAGATTTAATAGAAATAGGCAACAGCCAGCAAGCAATTTCGCTGCTAGAGCTGATAGAGATAGACAGCAACCAGCTAGTGCTCAGTCTAGTGTAAATGACAGGGATGTACAACCACAGGGTGTTGGATCTGGTAGGGCGAACAGGGACGTTGTATGTTATAGATGCAACCAAACAGGGCACATGGCGATCGGGTGCGCATTACCTAGAGGCAAACAGTGCTATTCGTGTGGACAGGCAGGTGTTACAGTAAGAGAATGTCGTAATTGTAATCGTCAGGGAAACGGACCCAGGCGCTCGTAGGTGGTCGACCTTCGAGTCAGCCTGAACAAGCATCGACCGATAGGCTAACGTACGTTTTAGATTATGTGATAAGTCATGCTCGCAAAGATGAGAGGCCTTATTTAGAAGTGGATGTGCTCGGAAATAAGTTATTAGGTTTGTTGGATTCCGGGGCTTCACGTACCTTTTTAGGGAATCATGGTTGGTCAATCATCGAGAGGTTTGGTTTTTCACTTGATACGACAAAGAAGACGAGTTGTATTGTGGCAAATGGTCAAAGCACGAGTAGTATTGGGACAGTGCAGCTTCCTATGCGAGTTCAGGATAAATTTAGGTTAATAGAGGTCGTCGTCGTTCCTGAATTGCCGCACACTTTGATTTTGGGATTAGATTTTTGGATTTCGATGGGGATAGTACCGAACTTAAGTACTAATGAGTGGCACTTTGCCGATAATAAAGATGTGATTTGTTCTTTAGAAACACCAGACCAACAAACTACTCTTTCGCCTTATGAATCAGAACGACTAGAGGAATTGGTCGATAAATATAAGACTATTATGGGTGACTCACTAGGATGTACAGATAGGGTAGAACATAAGATTACAACAAATGCAGCACCGATAAGACAACGTTCATATAAGGTCTCACCGGTCATTCAGAAACTTATTGATGACGAAATCGACGAAATGCTGAAAATGGATGTGATAGAACGTAGTAGTAGTTCATGGGCTTCACCAGTGGTAATGGTTCAAAAGAAAAACACAAAGAAATATCGTTTCTGTGTAGACTACCGCAAATTGAACTCAGTGACGGCGCGTGATAGTTATCCTTTACCACTCGTATCCGAGACTCTTGACAAATTGAAAGATGCTAAGTACTTGTCAACTTTAGATATTAAGAGTGCTTATTGGCAAGTACCAATGGAAGAATCATCGAAGCCACTAACAGCATTCATCTGTCGACGAGGTCTCTTCCAATTTAAGCGGTTAGGAAACGATTTAGACCCCTACGTGTACGTATATCTCGATGACCTCGTAATTGTCACACAGAGCTTTTCTGAACATCTTAGAATTCTTGAGGAAGTCCTACGAAGATTGCAGAATGCAAAGATAACGGTAAGTTGGGAGAAATGCCAACTGTGTAGGCCAGAAATGACTTATTTAGGTTTCGTAGTGGACCGTCGAGGCATCCGAGTTGACCCTAATAAAATTAGAGCCATGTTAGAGCTCCAGAGGCCAAGAACTGTCAGAGAAGTTCGTAGAGTTGTAGGTACAATATCCTGGTATAGACGTTTCATAGAGAATTTTTCAGCGATAATAGCTCCGATTACAGCTCTAACTAAGAAAAATCAAAAGTTCGATTGGACTCCAGACTGCGAAAGAGCATTTATTAAGATTAAGGAACTTTTAGTGACTGCACCGATTCTTACATGTCCAGATTATACCAAAGAATTTGTCATTCAAACAGACGCATCAGGCTATGGAATAGGAGCATGTTTAACGCAACCTTATCCTGAAGGAGACAAAGTCATTTGCTATTTGAGTCGATCTTTGACTAAGCAAGAACGTGTTTACACGACCACCGAGCGAGAATGTTTGGCATTGGTTTGGGCGATAGAGAAGCTCCGGCCTTATATTGAGGGGATCTCATTTAAGGTCATAACAGATCATTTTAGTTTAAAATGGCTTCATAGCTTAAAAGAGCCCAGTGGAAGACTTGCTCGTTGGTCTGTAAAACTGCAGCAATATGATTTTGAAGTAATCCATCGGAAAGGGAAAGATTTAGTTGTCCCGGACATGTTGTCTCGTGCAGTACCTATGATTGATGCAATTTCGCAGCCCAGAGATGTTTCAACAGCAATTAAAGATCGATGGTACCAAAAGATGGTAAAGAGGGTCGTAGAATCACAGTTAAAATTTATGAACTGGAGATACACTGATAATAAGTTGTATAAATATGTCAAACAAGAATACCCTCAACTCTCACCATCTAACGAATATTGGAAAGAGGTAGTCCCCAAAGATCATAGGCGTAGAATTATTGGAGAAGCTCACGATCCTCCTACCGCAGGACATATGGGTGTGTATAAAACCTTCCACAGACTGGCAGAAAAATATTATTGGCCAAAAATGCGCCAGGACGTGGCAACTTTTGTAAAGAAATGCTTTGTCTGTGCAGCTCATAAAGGTGATACACAAGGTGTATCTGATCAGATGATATCTCACCCAAAACCAACTCGTCCTTGGGAAATTATTTCGACTGATTTATGTGGACCTCTACCTCGTTCAACAAAGGGTAATTGCTGGATTCTCGTCGTTACGGACTATTTGAGTAAGTTTTCCTTAGTTTTTCCAATGCGAACAGCTCCTACTCAAGCCGTTGTCAAGCATCTTGAGGAGCAAGTATTTATGGTCTTCGGAGTACCCCGTTTGATACTTTGTGATAATGGCCCTCAGTACAAAAGTAACGAATTTAAGCGTTTTGCTGAGAGTTATCAGGTTAAAATTCAGTATAATCCGTACTATCACCCCAGAGCGAATCCAACAGAAAGGACGAATCGCACGTTAAAAACCATGTTATGTTGTTATGTGAAAGACACCCACAGGAAGTGGGACGAACAAATACATAAACTTGCCTGCGCGATTCGTACTGCAACCCATGAGACAACCAGGATGTCTCCTTTCTTTGTTAATTTTGGTAGGAACATGTGTCTGTCAGGAAAAGATTACTCCAACCCAGTGTTGTTATCTGAAGAGAATGGTGTACAATCTGCAGCTGGAAGTAAGAACGAAGGTTTCCGGAAGCTCTATGCGGATGTTAAGAGAAGGTTAGAGGTGGCTGGAGAGAAAAACGTAGTTCAGTATAATTTGCGTACAAGGGTACCCAACTTTGTTGTGGGTCAGCGTGTTTGGAAGAAAAATTATGTGTTGTCAGATGCTGCGAAGTTTTTCTCGAAGAAGTTAGCACCGAAATTCGTTGGTCCTTATGTGATTAGGAATAAGATTTCTCCATGGATATTTGAGCTTCAGGAACCATCGGGTAAAGTACTACCAGGGAGTTGGCATGCCAAAGACCTTAAGTCGGCAGCGGACCTCTCCGATTAACCTTTTTAGGTTAATCGTCTTGAAGTTGGGGGGGGATTATGTAACGTGTCATTTTTACGTTTAAGACAACGTTACATATTTGTTTATTTAGGTAAATAATCAAGGCTCTTTGATTCGTCTTTCTGTACACAAAGTAAGGGTATTTTATAGAGCTAGGTTTGGAGGTTATATAGTGTCTAGGAAATTACCTTAAAAGGAGGCATTCCATCGAATTACTGTGGACACTACGCACATCGCATTATCTGGACATCGTAATTGGAATTTAAGATCACAGGCTTCGGGAAAATCACATAAAAATTTTGATTGTTTTGTTTTTATCTGTGGAATTTTGTGATTCTCTTGTCGTCATGAAAGGTTAACAGCTGTTATGCTGGGGAATGGCGGCGTTGCCGCATCACAAATGGATTCAGTAACAGGAAGGAAACATTTAGATGAACATTTCATTCCCTTACGTTTATTTCGAGGATATTGGGATAATCCGAACCTCATTTTTTTTTTTTTTTTTTTTTTACGGGTATGCGCACTCGCAAGGAGATCCCTATCACGCTCGAGGAGCGGCAAGTGTGCGAAAATGTTGGTGTGTGTTGGTTTTGAAACGGTTCAGGTTGTAACCTGCAGGGAAAACTGCCGCAGGGAGTTTATTCCACAGCGATGCTGTTCTCCAGAGATATGAATTCTGATATAATGAGGTTCTTGGTGCCTCTATTTTGACAATAAATTGATGGTTACCGTCTGTTTGACGTGTTCGCCTAGTAGGTGCTACTCCCGGGGGGATCATACGTGCCAACTCTTCAGAGCATTTTCCGTGATAATACCTGTAGAAGAGAGATAGATCGCCCACAGTTCTTCGATGTTCGAGACTATCCAAGCTACGGGTAAGTGCGGGGTCATTGATCAGCTTGATAGCTCGTTTTTGCACGGTGTTCAAAAGCATTAAGGTATGCTTGGGTGCCGCACTCCATATATGTGAGCAGTACTCCATAGTCGGTCGAATCTGGGCTTTGTAGAGTGTCAGCAGTTGGCTTGGTGTATACAGATGTCTTGTACGAAATAGCACCCCAAGCTTTTGGGACGCTCTTTTAGCTATATCTGCTACGTGACTGTGCCAAGACATGTTGGTCTCTGCAGTGACTCCTAAGATGTTCAACTGGCTCTGCAATGCGACAGCACTTCCAGATAGCATGATGTTTGGCTCACCGGTGCTGGTCTTTTTTGAAAAACAGGGCTGCTTGGGTTTTCTGCGCGTTGAACTGTACAAGGTTTTTGTTGCCCCAGTCCTCTATTATCTCCAAGTCGTTATTTATCTGTGATATTTCAGTTAGTCTAAGGTAATGGAATTCACGTGCGGAGAGACATGTGGGTGGTATGACTGAGGAGACTACATTGCCATCATCTGCAAAGCAATAAAGTGGATTTACTGTTTTATCTATGAGGTCATTTATGTAAATCAGAAAAAGTGTTGGCGAAAGGATTGCTCCCTGTGGCACACCAGCATTTATTTGGTAAGAGTTGGAGTTCCGGCCATCCAGTGCAACATAAATGGATCTATCCTTAAGGTAACTTTCAAACCAAGTGCAAAGTCTCGGCGACAATCCTGTTGCTTTGAGCTTGTTGAGCAGATTTTCATGCCAGACTTTATCGAATGCTTTAGATATATCTAAGGCAATTGTTCTTGTTTCACCTCGCAACTCAATCGCTTTTTGCCATAAGTGAGTGACGTATGTAAGTAAATCGCCAGTTGACCTATATTTTCGAAATCCGTATTGCTTGTCGTTGATAATTTTGTACTTTTCCAAGTACTTGGTTAGGTGATTGTTCACAACTCTTTCCATTACTTTTGATATCACCGGAAGTAGAGCAATTGGTCTATAGTTTAACGGATCTGTCTTTTTTCCTTTCTTTGGAATGGGTTGTACTGCGGCAGACTTCCATGACGATGGATATACTCCTTGCCTATAGGATAAATTGAATAATTTTGCGAAAGTTGGGGTGAGTTCGCTAGCACAATTTTTGAGTACTACCGCGGGAATGCCATCTGGACCCATTGCTTTGTTTGTATCCAACTTTTTAAGGGATTTTCGTATTTCTCTGTGACAAAAGGGTACCTCTGGCATACTGTGGGAAACCCTTTCAATGAACGGTGGAATTTTTCCATTTGGCACTGTTAGGTTTGAGCTGGAGGAAAAGATTTTGGCCAGCATATTGGCTTTTTCCTCTGATGTTGTGGCTAAGTGAGTATTTTTATCTGTAAGTGGTGGTATGGATGACTTGGTGAAGTTTGATCCAACGGCTTTTGCAAGAGACCAAAAGGACCTAGAACTACTTGGACAATTCAGCAACCTGTTTTTTATTCTTTGATTGTATGTTTCTTTGGCGGCGTCAATAGTAATTTTGCAACTATTTCTGGCTTCTATAAATTCTGTGTGGTTTTGAGCGGTTTGTTGTCGTTTCCAAAGGTTATATGCTCTGTGTTTTTTCTGTACAGCCGTTTGACACTGGCTGTTGAACCAAGGTTTTGCATTAGCTCTGCGTTTTATTGTATGTGGGATATATGCATCCATTCCAGATAAGATTACTTTTGTTATTTCATTACAGCAAATAGTGGGATCAGCTGTTTTAAAGCAAACCTCTTGCCATGGAAAATCCAAGTAAAACTGTTTAAGGTCATTCCATTTTGCCGATTTATAGTGCCACATTTTACGAGGAAGTGATTGTTGGCTTGGCGGTATGAACATTTCGCATTTTGTTCCTATAAGTTTATGATCGGATGAACCAAGTGGGGGATCTACTTGAATTGTGTACAAGTCAGGATTTGTAGTTAGGAACAAGTCTAAAAGCGCTGCAAATTCACCCCTTTCTGAGATACGGGTAGGTTCATCGACAAGCTGCGTTAGACCACAACTTATGGCAAAAGCTTCTGCTTCCCTGCCTTCATTATCTGTTTTGTTGTGGTGTTTTAGCCAGGGTATATTGTGGACGTTGAAATCGCCTAAAAAAACAATTTCCGCATGTGGATAGTTAGACTGTATACTATCACAGTTTTCGGATAATGTCGCAAAAAAGTTTTGATACTCGGTGTTACTTGGCGGTCGGTAGAGGCAGCAAATGAACTTGGTCGATGACTTTGAGGTGAATTTCAGCCATATGATATCAAGGTTCGCTGATTCTAGCTTCTCCTCTCGATGACATGAAAGGTCATTTTTAATGTACACACAGATCCCAAAATTATGTCGAAATCGGTGGTGTAGGTCATAGCCGGGATAAAGATAGTTCACAGTAGGTGTTGCATAACTGATTTTAGTTTCAGTGAGAACAAGGATGTCAGGTCTTTGTTCTTCAAGATGTTGGTGAACTGAATTCATGTTGGTACTTAATCCTCTTATATTGCTAAAATCAATTCTGAGTTGAGTTTTTGGTCTTCTTTTAATATCTTTGCATGAAGGACCCCCAGGATCACCCGACGCCCGGAGATCCGAGTGGTCGGGTATTTTACCTCCGGAATATTTTGATCCTGGAGGCGCCATCATGCTATCTGTTACTCATTGTTGGAACCGGACTGCCAGCGCAGTAGCGGAACGTGGTGATACCACTTAGCGCTACTCACTTCTGGCATGGTGGTATCTCACCGGTCGACGCCCAATGAGTAAAAAGCGTCTACCACCTATATCCTTCACGGATTAACTAGTTTTGATAGTACAAAAACATATTTGGGTCGACCAGGAACAACCGAGACTCCGCCACTTTGATATCTTTATTAATTTGATAGGGAAAGGATAAAATAAATACGAGTTATGCACTTTGGTAAAGGGGAGATAAACGAGGGATAAAAACCAAGACTAAAAGAATAAACGAAATCGTGTGAGTTAACATCTGAACACTCTTGTGCCTTTAAGCAATAGTTCAGTGTGTATTTTTGGGTTCAGGTTCAGAAACAACTTCATTACTGTAGAAATGTTTTACAAAAATGGCGTTAAACCATATGAATATTAGAGAAAACATTTATAAAGAGCGAAGGAAACTTTTGACGAAGACTGTAACTGGAGTACAACTAAATTCTGCGCTCAGTATAGCTTTACTCATATGGGAATTGGTTGAGTGTTCGAATATTAATAATGTGTATGGAGGGTGTCTCGACGTCCTTGTTATAAAAATTCCAACCGTGGAAATAGATTCGACAACACCTCAATGTACGTTTTACCTAATTGCAATGTCCACTTGGTCGGTGCTGCCCCTATATACCTGTATAGAACTATTGCTGTATCTCCTCATTGGTTACTTTGAAAACCCCGGGTTCTTCCTTCCAGGCTTGCCACTGAATGTAGAGATTTATTTTTGGCGGAAAAGTTTTTTATAAATAGGTTTGCATCCTTTATTTGAATTTCACCGGGAAGATTAGGTTGGTACTATTGCGTTTTACCGTCCCCACTCCCCACCAAATTTACAAAACGGTTTCCGGCCACTACATTATTCTGGTATTCTCGACGAAGTGCTTGGTCTCTCTTGCTAACGAATTTTGGCTGGGTCGACAACAGTTTCTGGGATCGCCTTTGTTTTTGGTGATTGGCACTACAGCGATTGTAGGAGATATCCCAGAAACTGTGGAAGTGAGTCCGTCGTGTCTAGGCAATCTGGAGTGACGCTCGCACCCTGTTTTGAGGGGGATTTAAGTCGGCCTACGCCATTTGCACGGAAAGAGCATTGGTAAGTTCGATTTTATTTTTTTTCATTTTTTTTTTATTTGAGTACTCTTCAAGATAATATTTGCCTCCCAAATTGTAGTTATTTTTCGTGGGAAATGTACTTTTTTTTTGACAAAGGACGTGGGGAATTGTTGGCGTTTTTATATTTTTCTTTTAACCACGTGTTGGATAAAAACTATATATTGTTTTTCTCCTTTGTCTACAGCCCTGTCAATTCCAGCGACGGGACAGTTGGGCTGGACGCTGGTGTGAAGCCAGGTGTAGCCAGTTATAACCCTGGGAAAGGTACGTAGGCTTATTTTAGTTCATCTGTTTAAATCTACTTTATTTTATTGAGTCGACATGGGGTTCTCGATTTAAGTTACTGTGTAGGGGAACTTCGTGCAAAATTGACGAATTCTAGGAAACTGAAACATTTCATTTTCCACAGGGTTTTTACGCTCGGGCAAGAACCATCAACATTTTGACCATCATGTGCTGCCCTAGCGTGATGTGCTAGGCGGGCATTAGGGGAGGCGCGGCAAGCCAGAACAGCAGTAGCAGGAGTATGCCGGAAAACCTACAACACTTCCAGGTTTACCAAATAAACACCAATAATTAGTAAATAATTCAAGGACCAAGGTAGGGGCGAGCCTTAACTATAATTTTTTCATATATAATTTTCACCATATAATTTAGACATAATCTTTCCATTTATAAGTTTTCACAGTATAATTCAACATTTCTTGTAAACGCAAGATAAGGTATGACGTCATAACCCTGGTTTTGCGGCATATTTACTACATCGACTTGTTTTCCTTCATTTCACTTATTTAAGATAATTTTACTGTCAAATTTAAAGTGCCTTGCTATTTTGGCCCTATTTAAAGTGCCTTGCTATTTTGGCCCTGACTTGTTTGGTATTTTTCTCAAGTTTTACAATCAAAATATACAAGATGAACTAAATTTCTTTGTTATTTGTACAATCCAGTGAGCCAACTTTGCAGAGACAAAAGAGAGATGAGATTATATTTTGTTTCTAGCGGTTTCGTCACACCTTTTTACCTCATGGGGTGGATCTCGGACTGGGTTGCTGTCTGTCTCATTCTACCCAACGTAGAATGATGACAGCAGATATTTGGTCTAGATCTCCCCTATGATGGAACGATTTTGGAAGTATATATATATATTTTTTTTTTAACAATCATTCATATAATTGAGTCCTACGCTACTGACTCAGATGTAGGTACACTATGACCTGTTAAAGGAGTCCATCTACCTGTAAAGTATTTCTGTTTTGTCATCTGAATTCAATCTTTTAGAATTTTATTCTGTTTATTTTTTTTGGTTATTCTTAATTACACAAATACTCTGGAAGCCTCGGAAGTGAGTAGAATTTCATTGTTTGGCTGCAACGTTTGGGTTGAACTGTATTTTATTTAAGATCTTCTTTGTAAAACATTGGTATTAAATAATGTGGCGCACTTAAAATTTTCTTATTTCTGAACCCCCCCTTCTCCACTGTATAAAAGTTACCGGGCATATCAATGTTTTACCTAGCTGGAAAATACAGTTCTGCTTCCAGATATTTGTTTAATTATTCAGTGGGTTTCAGTGTCACAAAATGGCGGCAACGTCTTTAAGCTGCCACAAATGTCATACAACGCATTTTAATAGGCCACAAATTGGTGCCCAAATTTTTTTAAACTTTTTTTAAGGCCACAACTACCTCTTTTATTTTCCCAAGGTCTCCAGTTTACAATACATTTGTTTGACAGAAAGACGATCGATTTAATAAATGTATTGGTGCTATCGACCATGTCTTAAATGAAATAATATTTTGTAAAGCCATACAGTAATTTTTGGAAAAAACATAATCTCATAGCATTTTCATTGCATAAGGCTGAAGAAAGCCACAAATCAATGTCCTAACCCAGTAAAGGCTTTTCTTAACCCTTTTTACTTGTTTTAAAACGATAATTTGTTATAACAGTGAAATCGTTTTGATTAGTTTGAAGCTAGAAGATATTTTTTTGTAATTTTTATTAAAAAGACCAAGTTTACAGGTCATGTCCATGTCTTTATGACTATATAGGTACATTATTGATTTTTATTAAAAAGATATACAAATTATGTAGCATATTTTAAATAACTAAAAATATAAACAATTTAAATAAATAAATTCGATAAGATCAAAGTACCATGTTTGATGTAATATATAGGTTTACACGAAAACACCGGATAACCTAAAAAGATTGCTTAGCAGTTCCTTTTCCATAATATATAAGAGAAGTACTAATAATTGTTTCTAAAATTTAACCAAAGATAATGATAAATCAATCTATTTTTCTAAATTTGACTTGACCTTTGAAATTGGACAAAGGTATTTGATATTTTTCCTAAAATAAAACTCGCGTATTTTGAGTTAGTAATAATTTTATACATAATCTTAAAAATAATATTATTTAGCATAAATAATAATTATTAAAATAAATATATCATAATTCCCATTTAATAATTAAAGACTGGTTAAAGAGAAAACGCAATATGGTAATATGGAAATTTAGGTTATACATAACCAATAAGCTAACTTAATTATAAAATTAATTAAAATCAAACAACAAATATAAAACCCTTTGGTTAATAATCATTAGATAGGATTTGATGTGTAAAGAAATGAGACATAAATTAGTTGACTTAATTAATGATAAAGTCTATTTTTTCAAGCAAATAAACTATTTTGAAAAACGAAATCAACTTTTAAAAATTATTGCAAATACCGTTGCAAAAAGATACCCTGTATATTTGCTTGAATCAATTTAAGTATAATAAAGATTTTTTCTTAACAAATATCGCCTGCATTGAAATTTTAGATTTTTGTTTTTTTATGACCAATTTCAAACGTCTGGGCCGTTAAAATGGCTATAAATAGACCACTTGAGTCTTTAAGAAACAAAGATGTACTTCAACTTTGGTATTTTATACCTACTTTCTAAAAAGGGCCTTTCTTCTATTCATAGGAAGTCCAGAAAAACATTCTTAGACACCTACCTACTTCGTGCCTTTTTTCAATTGGAATACAATGTTTTCTAACAGTGGCGTATCTATTTTATTTGGGGAAGGAAATATTATAATAAATATTGCGTAGAACTGTTTTGCATATTGTCCAGACCACTGTATTATGTGTGTCCAAAACAAATATATTTTAAGATTTGGGGGGGGAAATTTCACTTCTTTTTTACCCTCCCGTAGTTTCGGGCCCGATACGTCTATTCACATTTAACTTTACGGTATCTATCAATTAAACTATGATATTATATTTATAGATCAAACAAGCTTTCGTGAAAAAAAAAGTTTTATTTCTCTCATACTTTTCCGTGGGTAACATGAAACCCGGGTTTGTTTTTTCATTCACGGGTACTTTTATATTTATATTTTTCAAACAAGATCTATAGTGAGAAATGCAGTTCCTTGATTTAAATTTCATTAAGGTCGGTCGGTTATTTTTGAGTTGTCCAGCTAACTCTAGACAACAATGGCTTATGTACATAATTCCTAATATTCTCGTAACCACATCATATGTGACGATTTTTGTGCGTTAAATTAAAAAATATATAGGATTTATATTTACAAACTAAAAAAAAAATTGGTATTTTCATATCTATATGACATAAAGTTTTTCATAAAAACTTTTTACAGTTGACCAGTACATTTTCGTAAGATCTAGATCATTCTTCTTCTTAAAATTTTGCTACTAAGTTAATATATAAGTATATTGGCAAAACCATGAGTTTCTACCACGTCGTGTAAAACGTTAAAAAATGAGTATTTACAGTGTTACACAATAGACCCGCGTGTACAGTACGGTACTGAAAACAGCTTACATAAATTTCTATCTATCATTTTTTTTTAAATCAATGAATATAAAACTATATTTCATTTTTATAAATTATACCATGAAGTCATTAAGACCTTTTGTGTCTATTTTTGTCAATCTGAAACGTGTTATTTGAGCTTTTAAACCTTCATTTTTGTTTAAGATAATTACTAAAACTTAAACCTATTGGTTAGTATTTTTTTTTGTTCATGTTAAGATTTAAAAGATATGTGAAAATGTTCGTTCGATAATTTTGATTTGTTTTATCTGTTAATGTAATTTTTTTTTATCATAGTAATCTTTATCAACTGCTAACAAAAAGTAGCCCAAAAGAAAGGTCTATTTGCCAGGCCTACTCCGTACTTTTTACTGTATGTTTTTTTTTTGAAAAGTGCTAATAACACAATGCCTTCTTAGCTAAGCTATTATATGCATAAAGTTCTATAATTTTTCAGTTAAGTTTTCTCTGCACAGTTAATCGAATTACTTCACAGTTTTGACCGCACCTTGTGTTAGTGTCCAACGAATTTAAGTTTTCTTTCTTTTTTTTAGTATTCTTTTGATTTTCTTTGCGTTCCATGAAAACGTTGGATAGATACATACATCCAGGATATTCTTAGCATATGTAAATAGTCCTGAATCTCAAAAGTTTTAAGTTATTTACACACAGAGATTCTATAATGTAGTCGTAGCAATATAATAACTTGCGTGCGTAAATATCTTGGTAACCAAAAGATTTAGTACATTTGTTTCTTTGCTAACTTACTGTAATCTTCTTATCCTGTTTAATAAAAAATAATTTTTATGCAATTATCATCAGAGCTTAGTTTTTTTTTAATGTGTTATTACTATTTTGCTGTAGTTGGACTTACTTTATACAGTAGTTGTTTACTACTACTATGTCGGTTTAGAACGTTTTGCTACGTTGTCTGAAGCCTATTCTCCACCTCCTTGGATCATGACAGTCATCTTCCGTCAGGTTTTTTTTTGACTCATTGATCTTTGGATTGACTGTTGCCATTCCAGTTTAGGACGCCCTCTTTTTCTGCGCCCTATTGGTTGCCATTCTAGGACCTGTTTTGGTAATCTTTCGTCGTTCATCCGTTGTACATGGGCATACCATATCAGTTGCCTTTTAGTGATGTCATCAGTTATCCTTCCCTCGATTCCCATTATTTCCCAGTTCTGGATATTCTCATTGATCTTCTTATTGCATCTATTTCGACACTTTCCATTGGAATGGAATGGAAAGTGTAGTTGTTTAAATAAACGATTAATTTTTCTGAATTAGAGGTAGTTGACATTTCATCCCCTACCCATTCTTTGCCAAAAAGTTTAATTTTTTTTTGTAATGGCTCAAGCCACACACGTATTGAAAAACCTATAAAAAAATATTAATCTAGATCCTAGATCAATCTGAAAGTCAAAAGGAACAATCTCTCTCTTGAGTTTTTAGATTAGATCGTCGATGTCAAAAAGGACAATCTTTGTCTTGAGTTTTTAAGTTTTTTTTGTTTCAATATTTGCAATTTTGACACTAAAGATATTTTTTCTCTTGCATTGCAAAAGCAAACCTGTCTATCATTACATAGACATATGTAACATAAATTAATTAAGTAATGCCTTAGCATTTTAACTTTTTAAAAATTTTGCATTTGTAGAGTTTTTATTGTTTTATTCGCCTAGAAAGTTTTTAATTATCATCTAATCCTCGTAATTTATGAGCACTCATTTAAATTTTTTATAAACTTGTTATAATTTTTAATAACTACGAGACCGATTTTAATGAAAAGAAAAATAATAGTGTCTAAACACTATGTCAAAAGCATAATAAATTCATTAAATGATGTTTTAAAGAAAAAGTTTTATTATATTTGTTTAAACCATGTATAAAATTAGTGTTATAACTTCGTTTTCTTTTATAGGTGAAGACCATGACATCCGACATCTGTAGAGGTCTACGATTCTCTGGAGACTTCCCTCAAAAATTTTACTTAATTATTATTTTTATTTTTATTTTCAGGAATTTTATTGTTTTGTATTGGGTTGTAAATGACCAAAACATCAAGTTGAGAGTTTTTAAAAACTATTTGTTCTAAAATTGTTGATATTTTTATAAATGACAAAAGTCTATTACTATCTGTTGAGTAAATATGTGAGAGGGAAGTATTTTTGAATTAAAGCGTCCTAGAATTTTCTTTTAACGTAACTTTGATATGGCTATATGGTATGGCAAAATGGATCTGTGTTTGTTATATGCATCTTTTGATGTATAAGGAATGTTATAAAACAATAGACCAATAATAATTCGCCAAGTGGAATCGTCGTGTCTTCTTTTTCTTTTGTTGTTTTTTGTAAGACGAGGGCGAATTAATTTTTTCGCTGTTTGTATCATTATATTATAGATTATTTTATAAAATGTTTTTTTTATGGAATGAGTGTTTTTAGCTGGATTTTAAACTCCCCAGTCATTGAGAAGAAGGCTGAGGAGTAAATTAGGGAATTTTTCTTCTCCACTCGAGAGGGTGTTTCAATGGTATACCTTTAATTAAAATTTTCTATTGGTCTATATTTGTTTTGTTTGTTGCCGTATCTCCTAATATCGTAACTCAATTTTGAAAGATAGGGTTACGGTATAGTCAGTTAAATGTTTTAACCAATCTTTATCAATAAAACTACTGAATTAATAATCGTCATGTTATAGCTTACATGGTCTACAGGTGAACTGGTCTAAAACAGCGGAAAAATATATGGGTTGGATTTTTGGGTTTCTTTCAAGTCAAGTCATTTTGTCAAAATGGGAATTTAAATTTGGGAAAAGCTATTCAAGGTAGAGGTAAAACTTTACCTATGAAACGAATAAAAGTTATATCAGGGTAAGTTAATGAAGACAGTGACGTCACACCTAGTAGATTTCAGTAGGTGACCTAGGTAATTTTCTATTTCGTCATGTCGGGAACTCATTTTTGAGTTATACTGGATAAACAATAGACCGGAAAATTTATTTAACAAGAAGATTTGGACTAGTTTCTTTCTTCGTTATACACCTGTGTTTTTCTAACTCCAGTGAAGATGGCCACTTCCTGTTAGTGTTAAATCCACAGTGTCTTAGGTTTTCTAATTAGGGAGACAAAAGCGTTGTCGTTGAATAAATTTTATATTTTACAATACAATTTTCAATTTAAAATGGTAGCTACCTATTTTTTTTTATTATGACGAAACATGATTTAGATTTGGTATACAAGAGTCACTATATGTTTTTGCAGAAACCTGTGTTGAAGTGATGATGGGATATTATTTTAAAACAGGTTTTATGGTAGACATTTGGACAATTTTTCTGACTTGGTTAAAAAATAGATTAATTAGATAATATTTGAGATAGTAACTAAAAGATAGGATTTTTAGAAATTTAGTGTTTAATGGTATAGGAATAGAAAAAACCTAGAAGATACAACCATAAAGAGTAGACGACTCTTGAGTCATGCCATATCAAATGAAAACCGTTATATTTTTATCAGTGATATTTAAAAAAAAAGATATTAACATCAAGAAATAATCAGAGATTGGAAAAACAGACAAGAACAGCAGAATAAAGAAGTATTATCTTTTATTATAAAATTTTATGATCAACTTTTTACTCTTTTTACTTTATAGGGTTGATAAGCCATTTAAGCTAATCCTTATGTAATTTAGTAGTTTTCACATTATGAAATTTATATATTTTCTTTTGTCTTGAAATTTTATATATAAAACCACTGTCTTTGGCTTTAGCAGTGATAACACCTATAGACTAACGAAAAAAGTCTCATTTGAATTAGAAAGTTTTTAATCAAAAACATCTTAATGGAAGAGTATATTTAAAATCAAGTTAATATAATCTTTGTAAAAAAAAATTCTAGTGTACAGCAATCAACTGTTTTTTTTTCTGTAAAATGTTACCCGTAAAACTAATTGTCATAAAACTAAGTGCATAAGCACAAATTTTATAAAAAAAATAGCTAATTAGCTGTGGAGATTTTTAGTTGGCATAACAATCGCTGGACTTAGAGACAGTGTCTCTATCGCGTTATGCCACAGTTCTATCTATAAGTGTACAGAACTTTTGTAATTTTTAATTATGCGTAATAAGTGACAACTATACCGTAATTCTTTAATCTCTTTTGTACTTTGCTTTAGTAGAAGTAAATTTTATCTTTTCAGATAATATCTGCATCAATCATCTGTCAGATATGTAATTTTAATCTTGTTTTTTGTGTTACACGGAAAAAGTGTAATATTTAACTTTTTATTATTTTGGTAAAGTCATTTTTTGTAAACTTTTAATTGTTTTTTTTTATTTTTGTAATATTTAAAAAAAACAAAATATCATTTTATTTTATGTTAAAATCCACACATGCCTTTTGGTTTTGTTCTTTTGTGATGGATATGTGTGTTATAGTAAATCAACGTAACGTAATGGTTAAAGTATTCTCTGACTTTTCTAAGATCCCATAAACCGAATAAAAACTACGTCATCAACGGTTAAAATTTTTCGATTTGTGTACATATATATATATTTTTTTCCATTTTGAAGTCATTTTTGAATCCAATTGGATATTATCATAGCAATCTTAACATTGCTAAAATACATTTTTCTATTTTTTTTCTCTTCTCATTATATTATAACTTGATAAAATCAATATTATCTAAATTAATAACATTTGATTCTTTAAAACTATTTTTGAATTTTTGTATTGTTTATCAATAAAACAATATTTTATTTTTTATGTTTTTCTCCTATATGGAAAATATTCGACTATATGAACATTAAGTACAGTCTATACCATTTAAGCCAAGCAAATTCCATTTTAGGATAAATTTTGATAATTGTTTTTTATTTTGATATTTTTTAAAATCTACACTATTTTAAACAACTTAAAAAAAATCTCCACTTTTCTTTTCCTCTATGAGTACAATTGTTTTTGTAGAACTTTTCTATGACTATATAACTATGACAAATCACAAAAATGTGTTGTCTTTTTCTAAAAATGTTTTGTTTTTTTTTGTTAGTTTGTTCCTTTCTGTTTGCTGTCCTAGTTAATCGATAAAATAAAAATATTCTCTATAACGTCATTATTAAAATGATATGCTAGTGCACAGGCATAGCACTAATCAAGAACACCTAAATTATTATTTTTGTATTATTTTTATTTCTATCATCTTTAAATACATTTTGTTGCTATTAACTAAAGCCTATACATAATTTCCACTATTAATAATAAACAAAAAGTAATTTATGTTTAACTTTTTGTGTAAATAATAAAATCCTTTAAATCACCAGTTGATCGTTTATGGAAAAACTTATCGTAAAAGTTAGTCTTTCTAAGATCAGTGTTTATTTTTCGTATATTAGCAAGCATTATTTCATTTATTATTGTTTTTATTATTATTTTTTAAAAAAATATTTGCTCATTTTAAGTCTTGCGTTATCTAAAGAACCTTATCGTTTAAGATACCTTTTGTTTTTTTTGTCAACTTATTAAATTGGAAAAAAAGTATGTTATACCTAAAATATTTTAAAGTATTTTTTTTTTAAATTTTTTTCATATTTTCGAAGTAAGCCCTTGCACCAAAAAGAGTCGATTGAAGCAACCATCAACTGTCATTTTTGTTTAATTTTTTTTTGTCATTCGCTTCAATTGGAATATAATAATACATAATTTTATTTAAAATTTTATTATCAACTAAGATTATTTTATTTTGTTTGTTTTGATTCATGCACTTTAAAATCGTCTATCGCCACCCGTGTATGTGTGTATGAAATTCGATAAAACCTAAATTGGTCAAATTTTAAAACATTTGCTTACATTAAGTCAAGTATTTTGAAGCAAAGATGTCTAATTTTCAAACAATGACATCAATATTAACCTGCTTTGTTTTGCTGCTGTTCTTAGTTTTTGAAAATTGTGTAAAACCAGCTTACAATTTATTGGAAAGTAAAATAAAATGAAATGGAAATTAATTAGAAAATGGAAACCCAACTTATCATTTTCAAACATACTAAAATCACACCGAAAATCAATTTGAAAGGAAGAATATTTTTCATATTTAAAGAAAAATTATTTAGCAAGATCTATGGAAAAGAAAGTTTACATTAAAAAAGATAATGTTTCAGGAAAGAAATTTTAAAGAAAATTCGGAAAAAATGTGAAAAATTCTAGGAGGAGCTTTATTCTAAGTGATTTTGAAAATGTGTATATTCATCTGGCTGGATTTGTTCTATTTTCATTTGTTTATGAATCTTTTTTTTTATTGATTGGTTCTATATTGAATCATTGTATTTGATTTGTTCTAATAAAAAATATTATATTTTGATTTGTTCTACTTAAAAAAAAATCTATGTGGATTTGTTTCATTTGAGATTATTCTATCTGTTCTATTTGATTTTCTTTATAAAATTTAAAATTTTTGTATCATTAAAATCTTAACTATGATAAAAACTTGTATTTCAGTTTTTATATCATTTTGTGTTTGTTTTTGCTAACTTGTATTTATTTTCAGTTATTCTTTCTATCACATGAGTTATTTTTATATGATTTGTTTTTGCTTCGATGGATTATTCCTTGTTTGTTTTAAAGTTTATTGTGTTAACCTGGTAGGGTTGTTTTTTTTTGTATTACAATGAAAACAATAAACCAACTCAAATTTTTTTTTAAGTTTTTTGTCAAATATTCTCAATCCTTTATTGTAAATTAATTTTGTCTTAAGGTATTTGAATTTTTTATAAATTGTTGTCAAATAAACGTATTTTTTTTGTTCGGTATAAATATATCTGTTTTAAAGTTTAAAAATAATCAATTTTAACATTTCAGTTAGTGTTTGTAATTTCTTGCTTTTATCTTTATTTTAAAATTTGTTTTTTTTATGCAAACACGTTTTTTGGGTTAGACAACCTTTTGTAGGTTCTTTACTGTCTAACTAGTTTTAGATCACCTAAAACTTATTTATGAGATATAATCATAAAATCAAAAAATTAAAATTTTTTATTTTATTTTTTAAATAATATTTTTTTTAAACAAATAATTTTGTTTTACATAAGGTTGGTTTATTGTTAATAAAAACATTGTTTTTCTTGTATTAAAATTATTTTGTTTTTAGGTCAGCTATTGCAAAGTGCTGTCAACCAACCAACAAATTTCTTCCACAAACAGTTTAATCAACCAAGCAGCCATTCCACCATTAAAGTCATTAGATCTGCCAAGCAGCCATCATCACTACAATCGACGTCTTCTTACCGTCGCTGTGCAAACCTGCAATTGGATATTTCTTTCCAAATTCAATACAGAGTCTGCTGTTCACCCTTAGTTTCAAAGATGGCCAATGTGGAAACTCAGCTCTTGCTGCGTACCTAGTGTTTGTTTAACACTATGGAGGAAACGGTTTGGTTTGGAGACTCCCTTAATCTATTTACGTTAACTTAAATCATTTTTTTTTGTCTCCACAAATTTCTGCATAAGCGTGTATATAATATATACCTTAATGTAATAGTTTTCGAACAATGTGTGTTAAAATTTATATTTCTATATATTTTTCGGTTTATTTGTCAATTTTATTTTGCCCTCATTTAATTTAAGTTATCGTTGTTATTAAGCTGCACTGATATTCTGATTCTTTCAGTACTGTTTGGAATCTACTGATCGTTCACCATGTTTGTTGCTGACTAGCTGATCTAAGATGTTGTACCTGATCCAGTGTTGCTGTTTTGTTCCAGAATGGAACTTCAAGTTTTTTTTCAGCCAGAATGTTTGTTGACCATCATCCACAGAAGAAAAATGGAAACGAAGAGCGTTATAGTTTTGGTTTAGATTTGTGTTGTCTGCACTACTTAATGCTTGTTGTTATAAACCATTTTATTTCGACTTGCGTTTAAAAAAATTGTTTATACTTAATCAGGGGGGAGTAATGTAACAAAACGGGATTTGAGCATAAATGGTATTTTTGCCATTTATGTTTTTAAAGATTTTTAATTAAATATTGTTTTTGTCATCAACAAGCATTAATTATATGCAAGACTAGGTTAAGATTAAGTAAAATTTATGGCAACTCGGCGACTTGTTTTTAGGCATGTTTTCAGGTTCGCTGTATTTTAATAAAAGTTGTATTCGGCTAATATGTCCTTTGAGCCACTAACATCAAAATAATTCTTATTTTGTAACTGGAAACAAATTTTAAACTATTTTCAATTAAAAAAAAACACACTGTGTAATTTTCCTTTCTAACGGGTTTTTCGTCTCTTAGTGGAGCGCTTAAAGCGCAGTCTATTTCTTTCTCGCCAAAGCGAAAGGGAGTAGAAAGAGTAGCCAATCAACGCCAAGATATTTGTCCCTTCAAGCGCAGGGTCGCTTTAACTGAGACGGGAAACTTTCGAAAGTCGTCAGGGAGTTTACTCTTTAGTTTGCCTTTGTCTGGTACGTTACACTTTCATTCACACTTCTTAAGGGGGGTTTTATTTCAACTGGGGAAATTTGTCAATTATTTTAACATTGTATAAAACTGTTAACTTTAATATTCATAATTATTTTGGTCTTTTCTTTTAGAGTTTATTGATTTTAAAGTCATTAATTATTGCTGTTTCCAGTGTTTTGAAATATGTGTTTAACTGTTTTATGGTTTATTTTAACAATAAAATACAAACCATACGTGGCCCTAAAATCGGCATTTTTAATCAATAACATATCCCAAACCTAAACAGTAATATTAAGTAAATTAAACAGTTGATTGAATAGTTTCACTCATTCAATCAACGTTTAAGATGTTGATAAATATATATATTTACAGCAAATATATAAGAGGTTTATAAAACCTAAAAGTTTAAGAAGTGTAAATATTTGAATACAAAAGTTTAATAGTAGTAAAAAGTCGATATTCAACTAATAAATATAAGAAGTGAAAGTGTGAAGCTACAAGAAGAAAATTGAAAAGGTATGTATGATTATCCTATTAGTTATACATTTGAGAAAAACGTTTATAGCATACTTTTCCTCCAAGAACCGCCAAATTCCCTTTCGAGATCGTGTAAATTTAATAACATATAGTAACATTTAATCAGTTATAATTTTTATAAGTTGTAGCCTAAGTTGGTAGCTTACGACATTTAAGCCTTGGCCACTTGAGGTGACAGTACCACTGTCACACACAGGCCCCTGTTACAACACACACATTTTTTTTCTATCCTCTACTATTATCTACTATTATAATATTGTGTGATTTTAATCGTTTTACTCTACCAGAGTACAAAGAAATTAAATTTCTTTTGAGACAAGCCCTGCCCGGTTGCACCTAGGTATCGCCCCTTTGTCAATTTTTTAAGTCTTGTTGAAGGAAATCCCTTAAAACCTGTCAATCAAAGAGTCAAAAAAATCATGTCCTAGCAACCCTAATTTATTAAGCCACTAAAGCTCAAACCAAATTAAACGCCTACTAAGCTGTCAAAAATTGTATTTGTTTATTGAAATAATTTTTTGCAAAATAATTTTTGTACCCAATTTCTCTTAAGTTTGAAATAATATCTGTAAATTTTTTTCTCGATAGCGAATTTTTTAAGAAAATTTAAAAATAATTTGGGCTCTAGGGACATTATAAGTGAATATTTCACTCATACATTTTAAAATCAATACTAGACCAGTGCACATACATTTTAAAAAGGCAAAAAGGGGAAAAATATATTGCAGCTAACAGAAAAAATAGATTAGACTTGATCGGAGTCATTGGAGTGAAATGGGATAAACGTTTTGGGGTAGCAACAATTTTTCACGGTTTTCAGTGAAACTAAACCTCCTATCGAAAAAAGTTTAATTTAGGAGTTATAGGTAATAAAAACGTCTACAACTTTTGTAATTTTGATATTTTTTACAAAACCTAAAGTTTTTTAAGAAAATTAAACAAAATATTTTTTTGTTTTTTATTCTTATCTGCCACGTTTTTGTTCCCTTTTTCGCGAAATTTGGTGAAACCTTACCCTTTCATGTCTATTATGCATTTTAATTTTTTTAAATCAATATATTTATATTTAGATTTTGTTTTGAGTTTAAACCTAAAATGGAAACAGTTAAAAAAACCGTGGTAATTTTTTTCGCTATTTTTAGATAGTGTAAAAAAAGTAAACATTACTATTGAAAAATTTGCCAGGAAGTACGAAAAGGTGACATGGAGAAAATCAAAAATAGCACCAACGAGTTAAGTAAGTAGTTTTTTTACACCATCTAAAAAATAAAAAAAAAGAACCACACAAAAAAATTGCTTCCAGAATTTAAATCAAAACAATATGTAAACATAATTATTTTTAGTTTTAAAGTAAGAGTTGAGGACACAAATAGGAGTGTTTTAACACAATTTCGATAATAAACAGATACAAATCAAAAAAATATCAAATTAGTTTTTTCGAATTTTCTTTCGAAAATTATTAAAAAAAACTATAAAAAGGAATGCTCTAGATCTGTTTTTTCTGTTCTAACTTTTTTAACTTTTTCCGATAGGAGATCTAGTTTTGCTAAAAACCGCTAAAAACCATTATATACCCTTATTTGACCCCAATAACCCGGATCAATTCTAAGTTTATTTTCTTATTGGCTGCGATAGGTTTTCTTTTACTTTTAGTAGTTTCATGCTTTTACTGATTTTTGCCCTTTTAAAAGGGATCTGCACCGGTCTATACGCCGGTGTATACAGTTCGGCTTGTAATAGAACATTTAAGCATTGTGAAAATGGGGCCTCAGTTTAAGGTTTATATCAAAATAACATGCCAAAATAAATATCTCTATTTAAAAAAAATTGCACCCTGTTGAGAACACAAATAAAAAATTTGTTTTCCTCAAAATTAGGCACAAACAAAATAAAAACTTGTAGCAGATTAAAACCAAAAATATGAAATCAGTTTTTTTGATTTTTTTCCGAAAATATTAGATTTTATAAAAAAACTAAAATACAATAGTTGTAGACCTTTGTGTTAGCTATAACTTTTGTATTTAATTTTTTCCGATAGGAGATCTAGTTTTACCGAAAACCTCAAAAACCCTTTATACACCCTTAAAAGCTCACACCATTTCTTCCCTATAACCCAAGGGCGGTTCTGGAGCAAAAGTCTGGTGAGGGGGGGGGGTATTGTTGAAACCGTGACAGTAAATAAAAAGGGCACGGCACAAAAGCGAAAAATAAATATTCGCACAGGAGAAAATCCCACAGAGAAAAAAGCTTACGCGAAAAAAAGCGCACATAAAAAAACGCGATAACAAAAAATTGATATCTCTTAAAAAAATCATAGTGAAATAAATTTAATTCTTAACAAAAATGTTCCATGTAAAAAATTAATAGTTTAGGTTACTTGATCAACCCAAAATTGCGCACAAAAGAAAATTTTATAAGATTATAAAATTTGTAAGTCTGTGTTTTAAAAATTTTTTAAAATATTTGAAATTTTCAGAATTTTTAAAACTATTTGACATTTTTAAAATTATTAAATTTGATAAATTTTGGTCAGAAACTCTTATAATTTACGTCTAAAGTATATTATCCCAGGAGCATAAATGGGCCATTGGACTGGTATTATTCGTTGGCCATAGGCAAAATTTAAACTGCCAACAAATAAAATAAAAATGTGCTCTGTATATTTAATCACAATTAAAGTAAATTATAAAAATGTTGACACTTTTTTAATGATGTCATGGTTGCTTTTTGTGAAGCAGTCAAATAGTCTTCAAATCTTTTTTAAGTGGGGTTAGTCTTGTTTAATCTATGTAAATAATTTATTTATTGGCTTTGAAAAATTTGATCATTTTTATCACAATTTACTGGAACTTTTAACCGGCTACGGGCAAAACAAACCCCGTGTAATACATACCAGCCTTTAAAACTTACATATTTATTTGGAATCTGGCTCTGGATTGGGGTAATTACCCCCTTTACCGCCACGTAGAACCGGCGGTGTTATAACCTGGATCGAGTCTAATTTTATTTTCCTATTGGCTGCGATAGGATGTCTCTTTCATTTCTGATAATTTTCATGCTGTTACTAATTTTTTCCTTTCCAAAACATATCTGGTACATTTTGTACGGTAGTAGCTGATTTGAAAAATCGCTGAAAAGTATATATTTGAATAAATAAAGCTTTAATTTTTTATTTTGTTTTGCAATGTTATTTTAGAGTAAATTCAATGACCTAAATTCAATTTTTTCCTGCTTTTTATTATTTGCGATATCAGCTTGGGCATTTTTATTTTTATAAAATTAAATCACTGAACTAATCTCCGCACATTGGTTCCCTTTGTCAGCCAACGATGTGCGAAATCATTCAATTGAATAAAAGACAGAAAGGTTTGCCAAAACTCTCCATGTCAAAAAAAGTTGCTGATATTCGACCTTATAATTTTGAGATAAAAAATTTTCTTCAAGTTAAACAAAGTTTCCTCCTTAAGTATTCATCTTCTAAGCACAGTTTGCTTTCATTATATGATAATGTAAAGTGGGAAGCATGGCCGACCGGCATAGTACATTGATTCGTGGAATTCGTGCTTATAGGTGCAGTGCTTGCTATAGGACTAGACCGACCGCGCGTAATACGGGCTTTCTACAAATCTTGTGCGTTCTAGTTTCTATGGTGGGCCATGACACATAGTTGCTATTGTAACGTCCCAACAAGGCATAAATCGTCATAAAGTTTCCTTAAAAACTTTGTGATTAATTCTAGTGTGATAGAATGGAAAGTCACAGTATTTAAAAAAAATTGTATGTAGAAATAAATTATCGGTATTACTGTACTGTTAAGTCTGATAGATTTAATACATTTTTAAAGTCAAGGCATTGTAATTAGAAATAAAATCTAACCAGAAAATAATTATTAACGAACTCAGTTTTTTAAACTTAAGGAAAATTTTAGTGTTCATCACTAAACTTTGATTTTTTTCTTTGTTACAAAATAGTATAACATGCTTCTGGATTATAAGAAACAGAGAAAGATAAAAATATTCAATATCACGTCACACAGTGGCGTATCTGTCGGGCAAACTGGGACATTGCCCGGGGCTCCAGCGTAAAAGGGACCCAGTAGCCCTAGTAAAACTATTGTTTTTAAGCGGCAATAAATTCTTAAGTTAAATGTAACAAAAAACTTGTTAAAATAAAAAAAAATTATAGTTTCTCCCAAAAATTACTCAATTTTTATAAAAATTTTGCCTGCGCTGAATTTTAGTTTCAAACAAAAACAATTTGAGTTTCAATGACTTTAATGGGTTTACTAGATGTGTAGTGAGTTGGGGTCCTTTGCTCCATACTGAATTCTAAAACTACGTTTTTAACAAAATTGCAGTCTTTATTTCTTACACTGGACGCGCTTCGGTCTTTGCGACCATAATCATAATAAAAAACAAATTGGTGAAACCTCAAAAATAATCAAATTCAAAAAAACACTTACTAAACAATGTGTCGAAGAAGTCTTGCAAACGCCACATCATCTTAAATTAAACTACATCCAATTTATTAAAATTAAATTATTTTAAATTTTGTCCGTTTTTCACTGACTACGTACTTGTAAAAGGACTAGCAATAACATAAAAATTAAAAGGTTATTATCTAAAAATATAAAAACAATTTAATTTATTAATACTTTAAAGAGGAAAGAAGCCACAGAAAGGATAATTCATACTGCATCAACATCCTCGAGAGGGAGATTTATCATTTAAACTTCGAATATCTTCTGTTATTTCTAATTTGGCTATCTCCAGATTCTCTAGAGTGTTTAAAGGTCTCCCTTTACTTTGGACATGTAGAACTTTAAAATCTTGATCGATGTTAAAATTGTGTTTAGTTGTTCTTAAATTAGTTCCAAAAGATGATTTTTGTCCAAATCATATTTTTGTGATATTAAATGTTTCTTGATTCGTTTTTCAAAAGTTCTACGAGAATCTACCATATATTCTGCATTACAATCGGTATATTTCAATTTATACACTAAAAAAAACGATTTTATTATTAACAAATATTTGGTAAACCTGATTTTTGTTGTGCTCATTAAAAAATATTTAAAGCAAATATCATTAATTATTGGTAACAAACCTTTTTTAAAGTGTTTAGTTATAAATAATATATCATTTGTTTCTTTAATAATTTGATGTTTTTGTAAATATTAATTGCCTTATATTAACCATAACCAAAACACTCTTTCTTTTAAGGTAACAGAACGTCTTTGTTATTAATACTTAAAATTTCCTAAATATAAATATACTCTTAATATTGGCAAATATTTCTTTGTGTTTATTACAACAAACATTTTTTGTATAATGTTATGGCGTGATTTTGTTATTATAACGGTCTGAATTGGTTCAAACAAATTTGGTTATTATTAACAAGCGATATTATCGAGCAATATAACTTAGTACCGTCTTGTCCACAGAACACCAGTCCCGGCTCCGGCCTTGTCGCGCGAGATCGTGACTTTTCGGTTGATATTTTATAGGGGAGAGCGGGGCTAGTTAAGCCACTTTTTACATAAATGCAAATAAAAGCATTCCTATATTACACTGAAAAAAAAAAACCGATTTTATTATTAACAAATATTTGGTAAGCCTGATTTTTGTTGTAAATAAAAGCATTGCTATATTACTTACAGTTTTACAATTATAATATGTTTAAGGCAAATATTGATTTTTAAAACTATGCATTCACGCTTAAAAAACACTTTTTTCTAGCACCCTTGCAAGCGGCCCAACTAACCCCACCCACGGAGTAAGTTGGGCCATACGATGGGGCAAGTTGGGCATGGTTGAATAATTAGGAACTGTATATATATATGCAACATAAAATAACAGGAAAATCTTAGATTATTTTTATTGATAATAATAAAATACTAAACTTTAAATTTCTTAAAAAACAAACAATATAAAGTAACATAATTCTTGCTCTAGTCTGATTCGGAATTACGGTTTTAGCAAACATAAGTAAATCCTGCATCAGAACATGTTTAATGGACCCAAGACTTGTAAGTTAAACATTGTACCCATTTTTCTTTTGGCTTGCTGTTTGAGAATGGTTCCATGCAGACTAGACAAAATGTTTCCTTTTCATCATCGCTGTCATCTTTCAGTGTCCTTTTCTGAGTAGTTTTTCTATGCTTCTTTTCCTTGAAGACATTTTTGGTTACAGATTTTTCTTTTTTTTTACTTTTTTCAAGTTCCAACTTTTCTTTAACCGGAGTTTCAGTTAGTAAAGCTGTTGACCATTTTCTTCGGTTGATATTCTTGGTCTTTCTTTCGCCAGCTTTCGGAAAAGCACGAATTTTTAAAATTTCCCTAGAGGTAATAATAGATCACACAATTTTAAGTCACCGGGTATTTGCCTCTACTGTTTTTTCACAATTTTTGGCTTATAACTTCTGCCAATAACTTAGTTTTACAGAAAAACGAATCGTTTTTTGTTTGCAAGATAACACCAATCAAGATACCGCGTGAACAAGTCCACATCTAGGGGGCCTAATTTCCATAAGAGGGTAAAAAACAGATAGAATATAGCATATATTAATAAGAGACCGCAATATGCCCGATTCCAGTCGAAAGCGTTTCAGCGTTGCCAAAGGTAACTTTGATAAATAACTACAGGCGCAAGTCGTCGCAGTCTTCAAGAGGCGGACAATCTAAAACATTTGTTTAGGGCGAGAATTATTACATGACGTGATTTTTAGTCCATCATACGTACGCATGCTGATTTTAACCTTAAAATAAAAAAAAATGTTTTTAGGAAATGTATGGGGTTAGCTGGGCCGGCACACCTACATACAAAATTGAGAGAGTCGGTAATCATGTTTGCGTAAATATTAGCATCGTTATAATTTCATTAAACTCTGTCTAAATATGTAAAGTTAACTATAAAAAACCGAATGGGGGCATGCAGGTGTTATAAAACAATCTGGAAAATGTTTTCCGAAATAACAAAAAGTTACTTACGAGGTCCAAAAAAAATGCCTCTGTAGTAAAGTAGCGCGTATCAAAATAGCGCGTATCAAAATAGCGCGTATCAAAATAGCGCGTATCAAAATAGCGCGCTCATTTGAGCGCGTGTTCAAAATAGCGCGTGATCAAAATAGCGCGTATCACAACGGCGCGTTATCAAAATAGCGCGTATCATAATGGCGCGTGTTCAAAATAACGCGTATCAAAATAGCGCGTATTCAAAATAGCGCGTATCAAAATAGCGCGTTTTAAAAGATCGCCATTACAAACGTCGCTGTTACAAAATAGTTCGAGTAGGGGGTCTCTTTCTAACATATTAAAAAAAAACTTTCCTGATTTTTATCCCGGGATACTATAGGGTGTAACCAAACCGAACCGAACCGAACCGATTCAAACCGCACCGAACTGAAATGAACCGAACCAAACCGAAACATTTTTGGTATAGCAAGCCATCAGTTTATTTAACGGTTAAGTAAGTATAACTTATCTGACCTTGCTCAAACTGTTTACGTGAATATACCTAAGCAGACCTGATACGCGCTATTTTTAATACGCGCTATTTTGATACGCGCTATTCTGATCACGCGCTATTTTGATACGCGCTATTTTGAACACGCGCTATTTTGATACGCGCTATTTTGAACACGCGCTATTCTGAAAACGCGCTGTTTTGAAAAGCGCTGTTTTGATACGCGCTATTTTGATACGCGCTATTTCGTTACAGAGCAAAAAAAAATAGGTCAAAATCTGTTTCTTGGAGATACACACATCACAGATTCTCACTGCGGACTAATGCATGAGCAAAGGCGACTTTGCCACGTGGGTCGCGCTGGCAGCTGACGTCTAATTGTCGAGTTAATAGGGGTTTCTCAACGTGCCCCTATGCTCAACGAGCCCCGCTCTCCCCTACGTATGAGCCTACCGACCCGACGCCCTACGTAGCATTATATTACAGACCGTCGCAGACACTCATAGAGAAATGTTTCTGTAGACACTGTGCCCAAAAATCAAGGGGACGCCATGTTTTGGGAAGAACATTGACCAAACAAAGTATAGTTTTTGTGATTTTGTGCTAATACAGACCTAAATACGCGGGTATTTTTATGGGATCATAATGGTGTTTTGGTTGCAAGAGTCGAAGTGAACAAAAAGTCATCAGGAATAACGCTTTAAAGGTAGAAATATAGCTTCAAGAATAAAAAGGTATTCATTGTATAAACTTTTTGTTCTGTGGAAACTGATTGCTTTATAAACAAACAATAAATAGGATTGATTTTTAATTAACTGATTTATGTGCTAATTGTCGACAAGTATCCACAGGCGTAGGCTTTATTTGTTTTTAATATAAAATTCTTACTCTTTTTTTTTGTTTCAGATATCCGCTTAAAGATGGAAACAATCTGGCTTTGGTCGTCCACAATAACATAATAAGTGTTATTTATTTTTTTTTTTAGAATGCTTTATATTTGTATTTTGTGATTTTAATAATTTTAAATTTGATGTCATTTGAATCATGGCTTCAATTCTTTGAATTAATTATTAAAGATTTTTAAGCAAAGAGCCTTTAGTATGAAAATGTGAAGTTTAAACCTTTTAACTTAAAGCAAACATTTAATTCTCTGCACAGTGGCGTATATAGAAAAAAATTCGGGGGAGGGGGCGAGACGGTTTCGGGGGGGGGGGGGGGGGCGAGACCTCATGAGGCAGTATTTTAGGCTATTTTATGTTTATATTCATAAAATATGTGGAAAATATCTAAAAAAACCTAACTTTAAAGGGGGGGCCTGGTAATACGCCACTGGTTCTGTATTAAATTTACAAATATATAAAATTTATTTTCTTTTTCAGGTCAGCACTGACTTGAAGGTGGAGGAAGTAATTGAACAAAGGAGAAACATTTTAAAAAAACACGGGCTACCCATGCGGCCTTTCATAATGGTGGAGTTATAGTGAGGTAAAATCAGTTTATATATATATATATATATATATATATATATATATATATGAACAAACGTGTGTATATTTCATTAACCAACCTTTCAAAAAAAAACAAAGATTACCAGCCACCATAAAAAAATTTGCCTCCACTTTTATAATAAAATACAAATAAATATTTTTCATCAAAACAACTTGCTTTTTATTATTATTAAAATTCTCTTATTATTCTATACCTTATTCATTTCTATAGGGTTATGGGAAAAAAGACACCAATTTTGATCACACAACTTTATTTCTTTTCGACAATCCATTTTCGTCTTCCTAAGGCCAAGGTGTAGCCTGAGGAAGACGAAGAAATAAGGTGTGTGATCAAAAGTGGTGTCCTTATTTCCATTAACCCTATAGAAATATACAGGGTGTTCATTTAAAACTTCCCAACCAAGATTTCTCGAAAATGATTTTTTTTTGAGAAAAAGTAAAAACATGTCAATTAATTTATTAAGGAGGACCTATTTTGGCTATCTTATAGTTTTTGTAGTACACACCCCCTTTGAAAAAATAAGTAAATATGTCAAAAACAAATTGATAGATTTTCAAAATTTGTACACCTTTGTAAAGATATTTAAGAAACCTTCAAAAAAAAGTGTCAATTGACCCACTTTCCATATTCAAAATATAGGGGTAAAATGTACCCCTCAAAGGGGGTGTGTACTACAAAAATTTTAAGATAGCCAGAATGAAATGAAAACATTTTCGAGAAATCTGGGGTGGGATGTTTTAAAATGAACACCCTGTATTTTAAACAGAACGTGAAATCTACAAATACCTTATTAATGCAAAATAACTAAATATAATTACAGCTACTAATTATATAATAACCCATAATTAATTAATTTAATATTAAATAAGAATGATCCTTATAATAAATATACAGTATATTAATAATTAAACTCACATATATTTTTAAATACCAACAATATATTAGTGCTTGATGTAGCTTTTTTTAAATATCACCAGACGATTTTGTTTTTATTAACAAATATTTGTTTCAATTGTTGAAATTTTTGAATTGTTACCTGCAAACAAATATCTAATAAGCCAAATATTGGCAACGCATTTGGTAACAGTTACAAAATGTTTGTTATTGTTACAAAATTCTTCTCTCAGTGTACACACCGATTTTTTGAGATAAATGGATTTTATCTTTAGGTTTGGAAAATATAGATTTTAAAGAGGTAAAAGGCTTAAAAGTTGCAACCTCAGCCGGAATGGTTACAGGCGTCAAGAGTAAGAAAGAAAGACTGCATTTTTGTTAAAAACGTAGTTTTATTTCTCTGTTAAGAATTCAGTGTGGAGCAAAGGACCCCAACTCAATACATATCTAGTAAAAAATGCTTTATCTAGGAGAGTACCACAATGCAATTTAATGGGGTTGTCGCGTTCCGATAGACCTATAAGGGTCATGTGACACCTCGAGGGGCACAAAGCAGATTGGAATCTCCTGGAATCGTATTCAAGCACTAGTTTTTCTCTAAAGCCATAAAAGCGAAAGAGATCTAGGCTTAAATTTCGCCAAAGCTGTCATCTTCTTGGCATGACTGATAATTTTTGCTATATAAATTTGTCAAAGTCACATGTTTATAGTCTGTTTTGGTTTGTTTGCCCCTGCTCTCAGTGTGATATTTAAAATATGTCATACATACGTCTCTGTGATTGAGAAAATTGGAGAACTGGCGTGCCACTATCTGCATGTACCCCTCTACTCCCTTCTCACTTATCATGGCTTTGATGGCGCGGTGCCACTTTCATAGATTATCAACTCTAGCGACGGCAAGAAAGATATCGGAGAAAGAGGTCAGAACATATCAAATCGGCTGAATAAACATGAAATATAAGTCAGACTTCGACACATAAAAACATTAGCAGTTTCTGAAGATCATTACGAAACAGTCCATTAGATGTTATTTGAGCAATTTAAAATTCTTGACTAGATAGATAAACTCTGCTATCTAAGAAAAATACGATAATTTATGGAAATCCAACCAACGCAAGAGAAATTCAGACGACTTAGTAATATCACAAAATATACAGCATGGTTAAATGGTATAGGATTTATTGAAAATGATTACTGTATGTAAGATAAGGATAACTGCATATGAATAAATTATGTAATATGTAAGAAAATATTATTATTAATTTTACACGTGGTTACGTTCATTGTTTCAGGATAGCCAGACCTACAGATAATACTCTGTGCGCCTCGGTGAAGTATAGGGAGGAAATTAATCACACCGATTGCTTCCTCTAGCGCGGCGATCTTTTCTTTCGACAGTTCGTAAAGAAGTTCGATCGAGGGTAATTATACATAAAATATCAGAAATTTAGACGATAACTACGTAAAGTATAAACTATTTTTTAAGCTAGTTCTTTTTTATTTTATTTAAAGCCGTGTCTACTACAAACTAAAGTGAATGGATTCTTCAGCGACACAAATAATAAGAGAGGAATTGTTTTAAAAGCACATTCTTTTATATAGATTTAAGAACTACCTAAAGAATTAAAATCTCAAAAGTGGTAGCTCTGGCCATGGCCCTGCGAAAAAATTTGGGTTTTTGCATAGCCCCATAAAAAAATCATTGAATTTAGTAGAGTAAATTTGTAGGGTATTTCAAGAACAAGCTGCAAAAAGGATATATTTTTTTATATTTAACATGGTGGTAGCTAACATCAAAAGCTAAATTTTCAATCGAGGATCCCTTATTTTTCGGCATCAGAATCCAAGATGGCGGCTGCCAAAGTTAAGAAAAAAAAATGAATTTCCTGTTTTAAGAGAAATTAAATTAATTTTGATAAATATACTTTAAGTGGGACCCACTTAATTCAAAATAGTAAAAAAAAATTACACCTGTCACTTTAAAACAAAATGGCGGATATATTTAAAAAAATGGTTTTTCTTCCATATTTTCTTTAATTTTTGCGCGATATTTATGTTTAATACCTCATATTAAAGCCACTGACTAGCTCTTTAAACCTACCTAAAAAAAATTAGCCGACACAAAGATGGCGCTTAATATGTCAAAAATAAAAGAGACCTTTATAACCTGTAGACCAAATAAAATTTTGAGAAAATTTTTTTTTGGATTTTATCAATAGTAAGCCGTTTTGTAAAAATTTATAAAAAGTTACAATGTGACATTTAAAATTTTAAGATGGCGGCCGAAGTTCAAATAAAAAAGTTATTTTTTTGTTCTTGTTTGACACAACTAGTATTGCCGTGTAATATATCCATTTCTACTAAATAGGGGTCGCCAATTTTAAATATTTTATAAAAAATGGCACATGTCTATTATTAATCAAGATGGCGGCGTTCAAAATATAAAAACAGCAGTATCTTCTTGGTTTGGTAATTTTTTTACCAAGATATGTAGTTTTATATTACCCTTAATTAGTTTTAAATTATAATGTAAAAAAAATATCATTTATTTATTTTTTAAAGATGGCGGCCGAAAAAGTAAAAAAAAACATTTTTGTTTGTTTTTTCGAAACTTAACAAAAAACCTGGAAAAAAGAAGACATCTCGTTAAACAAAATATAGGTATTTTAAAAATGTCAAAAAAGTTGACATATGTCACGTATCGTGTGATTTGATTGAATTGACCATATTTTACTTAATAGCTACCTCCGGTAATATTGATCTAACAGTAACGTTTATATAAGCAAAGTTAAATAATTTTTTCTAGGTTATCAGAATCTGATGTCAAAAATGACATATGTCATACACTTGTCAAACTTTTGACGTATGGTTTATTTTTTTTAATGAAATACCCTGTATATAATTTTTTTAGTGGATAAGGCTCATTTTTCTGATTTCAAAAATATATAATATGTTGCCATTTATTCCAGCTGTTATTGAAATATTTACATTTTAATATCCTAAATAAACAATAAGGATGTTACCATTTTGTTAATGAATATAATTCTTAAAATGCAAATATTTCAACAATGGCTGGACTAAATGTCAATATATATTTTTGAAATCAGAAAAAGGAGCCCTATCAGTTTAAAAAATTACATACAGGGTGTTTTATTTAAAAGAATAAACCATATGTCAATAGTTTGACAAGTGTATGACATATGTCATTTTTGAAATCAGATTCTGATGATTTATGAAAAATTATTTAACTTTGCTAATTTAAACGCTACTGTTAGATCAATATTAACAAATATAGCTATTAAGTAAAATATGGTTAATTTATTCAAATCACCCGGCACGTGACATATGTCAACTTTTTAAAAATTTTTAAAATATCTGTGTTTTGTTTAACGAGATGTCTTGTTTTTTTCAGTTTTTTTGTTAAATTTCAAAAAAAATAAACAAAAATGTTTTTTTTTTTACTTTTTCGGCCGCCATCTTTAAAAAATAAATAAATTAAATTTTTTTTGTACATTACAATTTAAAACTAATTAATGTTAATATAAAACTACATATCTAGTATCTAGTATAAAAATTTAAAAACCAAAAAGATACTGTTGTATTTATATTTTGAACGCCGCCATCTCGGATAATAATAGACATGTCATTTATTATCAAATATTTAAAATCGGCGACCCCCATTTAGTATAAATCGATATATTACACGGCAATACTAGTTGTGTCAAACAACAACAAAAAATAACTTTTTTATCTGAACTTCGGCCGCCATCTTAAAATGTTAAATGTCAAATTGTAACTTTTTCTGAATTTTTACACAATCTGGCTTACGACTGATAAAATCCAAAAAATTTTTTTATAAAAATTTTATTTGTTCTACAGGTTGAAAAGGACTGTTTTATATTTGACAAATTAAGCGCCATCTTTGTCCCGGCGGGGAAACTTATCATTTTTAAAGAGCTGGCCAGTAGCTTTATTATGAGATATTAAAAGTAAATATCGCACAAAAAATACAAAAAATATCGTAGAAAAACCATTTTTTTTTAAATAGCTGCCATTTTGTTTTGCAGTAACAGGTGTAATTTTTTTTTACATTTTTAAATTGAGTAGATCCCACTTAAAGTAGATTTATCAAAATTAATTTAATTTTTCTTAAAACAAGGAAATCATTTTTTTCTTAACTTTGGCAGCCGCCATCTTGGATTCTGAGGCCGAAAAATTGGGGATCCTCAAATGAAAATTTAGCGTTTGGGCTAAGGTACTACTATGCCAAATATAAAAAAATATACCCTTTTTGCAGCTTTATTTTACAAATTTACTCTACTAATTCCAAAGCTGTAGTACAGCTGCTAGTACCTTGCCTGCTTGTAATAAGCCGCCTTGGAACGTTTCACTTAGAAACGCTCTTACAGGCAAATTGTCAAGAGCTGTGAAACCATCTTGCATTTACCAAATTTGGATAAAATCAACATTTGGCACCTTTCGAATCGCAGTAATGATATGGTGCAACAGAGCTAACTCCCTTGTTAATAATCATTGATGAAAAAAGGACCAATGCTATTGTCACTCAAAATCCCAGTGCAGACATTAAGTTTTTGAGGATACTAGGTCCGTACTGCATTATGAAAATATTTATTTTTCCGTGGCCAGTATTGAACAACAGAAGAATTGTGATCATCCATGAATTAAAAACAAACCTTCGTCTGTAAGACGATTTTTTTAAATAGAATTTTCATCCTGATTCGCTTTTTTAATCATGTTTTCATAATACTCCATTCTTCGAAACTGATCATCTGAAAAAATGTCTTGCTTTTTTTTTACTGAAATCTCCATTAACATTGTCGCTTTCAATTTTTCGGAAGGTTAAGGGTGAAAAATTATCGCCCACATCACAGGGAGGCAAAGCTTCTGCTGCGGCACAAATCATAGTGTCGCACCATTCCGATTCATCTCCACCACTGCATTTGTGGCAAAAATTAACACATCTTGTTCCTTGGAAATGGGTAATTTTTTTTTGAACCGTGCTACGTCTTGAAATATTCCTTTTCCCAAACGCAACAACAAATAAATTTCCCATATCTTGACAGCTATTTTCCCCGAAATGCCATGGAACCATCTATACGTTTTCCTTAACGCTAAAAAAGCAAATATCCACGTCTCACCTGTTTCGCTGCACATGAGGGAATGACAAAAAACTTCTTGAAGACGAAAGGTCATGATGTATGTCTCTACTTGTCCCTTACGAGCTCAAAATACGGGTCTAAAACAGCCAAAACTATTTCACGAAACCGCCCTTAATATATTTTTTTCTCTTTTACTTCTCTCTTACACACATTAAGCACAGCAAGTAGTCTTAAATCCTATAGCTTTTGGCTATGCTGTATATCAAACCAATTTTTTTTTAAATTGATATTATTTAGTATTCTATAATATAATAATCATAAAAATTTCTCACTGAAATAACTTTATGTGAAAGATTCTAATTTTTATTTTATTTAGATAACGCGTGTGAGCTTTAACGAAAACTGTGAACACTTCTTAGCTTTTAAAACCAACTCTTAGATGAACTGTAATATGTTTTGATATGATCTGTGGGATAATATAAGTACATATATTGTCATCACTTATCGAGCTTCTAACGTTTTAATAGGGTAAATGTGGGGCATATGGACTTGAATATCCGATATGTAGATATCTTGTAAATGTGACATGAGCGAAAATTGTTGAGGAGTCTTTTAATTGTTCTCTATGAGGCGAGCCTTTATTTCTCTTCCATTACGGCTTCAAACCTACAAAATTAAACAAAGGGCACATAATAATTAAATTGATCTAAAGCCTTTCGAAAACCCATTGATTAAGAATACTATAGAGAAGAAATTTATAGAAACAAAAGCTTTAATACCAAGAGAGTAAGTTTATAACATTTCTATAGCTATATTGCCATTATTACAATAAAAGCTTATTATTTATTTACCCAACAAATACGGAAAGATACTTTACCACACACGACGGTAGTTGACAGAACGACGCGGAGCGGAGCGAAGTTCGGTCAAGCCGTCAAGGACGATAACGACACTTTCCGCATGTGTTAGGCACAATATTGTACCTATGAGTACCTAAAAATAATGTCAAGTTAGATGAAATTTAAATGTTAACAAATATTAAAGCTGTCATAAGTAACTTTACCGCAGTGCGGTAATGAATTCAATGAAAAGTGCACTTTACAAGAAGAATGAAGTAATTAAAAATAGGTTTCAATTTGACTATATAGGGGGTCCTATAAATGCTTATGGCCGTAACCCGAACCGGGATCAACCTCGCCGGAATAAAATCTGTATTTTTAGTTTTACTTTACATACGTACTACGCATATCTTTGAAGACATCTATGAGCAAATGCAACCATCGACAGCGAGATTCAGCATTGCTTGAAATACGCCAGCGCTCGTTTATAGCGCGGTCCGTGGCGCCGCGCCGGTACACACACGCGTTTTTCTGCAGCGCGGTGTTGCAGCGGTACCTCGCGGCAGAAAAACGCGTGTGTGTACCGGTGCCACGGACCGCAATTGCGGTAACGCTGCGGCACCACGCTGCAGAAAAACGCGTGTGTGTACCGGCGCATAATGCCGTTATATTACCGACTCTCATTCATGGGTGCAAAACATCAATTAGCGATTCAATTAATGCGCAAAACAAAAGTATCAAAAACAGTATTTTTGCTCTAGAGCCTAAAATGTTTGTTTTGATGGCCCCTATTACCCTATACAGTTTTAATATATTTTTGGGATACCCTGTATACGTTGACCGTCATTCTAATTTAAACTATTTACTCTATCAAAAGCCATAATAGCCATCTAGTTTTAAAACAATAATATCGTGTTGTCATTGTCTTAGTAAGGATGATGCAAGAATTCTTTTTATTATAATGGGACAAAAATACTTTCACTTCATCAAAAATATTAAAAACTTTTTATTCTTTAAAATACTAATAACCCTGAATGAAAAAATACCGTGTTTGCAAGTTACTCTGTTTAAATAAATTAAAACAAAATATAAAATAAAAAAAAGTAAATAAAAAAAACACCCAACTGCTAAATTTACTTGTAACTATTAGTCGCAGTTGGGTACAAAATTGATAGATAGATAGGGAAAAACAAATAATTTATCAGATAGGATTTGCAAACGGTTTTGATAAACAGTTCATAGATCAGATTTGGAATAAAAAATACAGACAATTTTTGATTTCGAAAATTAGTGAAATTTCTGCTAGGAATAAACAAATAACAAACACTCAAACATTTACTCAGGATTTACAAATTCATACTTATAGTTTTAAATATTTTTCTATGTCTTACTTGGGTGTTATTTCTGCAAAAATAGGTAATCTCTTTAAAAAGTTTTATCCTGATTCGAGAATAGCTTTCAAACCACTAAACAATTTAAAATCTTTGTTTTCCAGGACTAAAGATCCTTCACCAACTGTTTGTCAAAGTGGTATATATAAACCTAGTTGTGCTGATTGTCCAGCTTCTAATATTCGTCAAACAGATCGAACTTCTGAGACTAGAATTAAAGAACACTTATGCTCAAAAACAAGTTTTCATGATAACAAATCTGCTTTTGATACCCACTTAAAAATAAACAATCACAATTAAGAACAATACACATACAAAACAAAGGTCGAAAGCTTAACAATTTGGAGATCATGGAAATCATTCTAATTAATATAAAGCTGCAAAATTAGTGAACTTGTTTTTGTTTAAATAGCACTTCTTAAACCTTATCTCATTTTTTCGTGTTCGTTTCTTAATAATTTGTTTTTTCTCCGAAAATTAGGTATTTCAATTTTTTATTTATTTTTTGGTTCAACTTTCTTATACATTACTGATAGATTAAATCTCAAAAATAGTACTTTTGATGATATCTGACTTTTTCATTTTTTGTTAAGCAAATTATAATTATTTTCTTGAAAAATTTTAATAATATTTTTCACAATAAATTTTTTAAAAAGATTATGTGACTGTAAATAAGAACGTTTTTTTCTTTCCAATTATCTTAATGTTATTCAGAATAATTTCCTCATTGGGTTTTTAATTTGATTTTCACGTTGGTCGAGTGTAAATAGTTTTTAAGATTTTTCACCTTTTTTTTTAAGAATTAAAAAAAAATTGAGTTTTTTGTATCGTATTAGCGGTTATAACATTGAATTTTAATTTCTGACATAATTTTTTTTTTTAATTTTTTAATATTTTAAATCTTTTGAGCGTTTTTAAGTGTTGATGCTGGATCAATTTATGAATGTAGAATTTTTTTGTAATAAGATATGTGTAATTTGGATTTACACCAGGTTTGTCTTAAATGGCATCCTATATACGTTAAACTCATAATGGTGGCATTATAATAAGTGTTTGTTTGTTTTCCAAAATTTTGGTTTTAGAAACTTCTATGTAAGTCGAGAAATTTAGCTTGTTGTTTAAACCTTTAAACTTGTTTTGGTATTTTAAATAAACTTTATAATAATTGGGTATTTTGCAATGTATTTTTTTAACATAAATTGTTGTTATTATTAATATTTTAGAATAAACCTTAAAAACAAAACTACAAAAAATTATTTTAATTATTTTAAACGTTTCTTTCCTTATATTATTTTATTGAAAATTGGTTTGTTAAAATTGATTATAATGTAATTTTATTTTTAATAATTTTTTTGTTTTTTATACTTTTAGGACCCTTGAAAATCGCTAGTAAAGCCGACACGCGTCGGGTTTATGGTTTTTAGAAATAAATTAGGCATAAATTAGTCCAAACTACACTTTTTATTTCTCAACCTATCAGAAATTTGTGGAGTGAGGACGTTTTTCCTTAAGATTCATTTCAAATTGAAAAATGCTCCACGTAGGAGAGTTGGAATCACAATTAGTATAATGATGTTGAAAAAAAGTCTTAAAGCGTGTGCAGAAAGAATTTTTGAAATCACTCTATATTTGTGAAAGGTACAGCTACAACCATTACTAATAGGGACGGTAGGAGAAGAGAGAAAGAGGCAGGGGGAAACTAGTAAAAGGATGTTGGAAAAAAAGTCGTGAAGCGTGCAGAAAGAACTTTTGAAATCGCTTTATATTTGTGAAAGATATAGCACAACTATTACTAAAATGGAAGGCGGGGAGGAGAGAGGGAGAGACGAGGTGGGAGAATAGTAAAATGGTGTTGGAAATAGGAATATGTTTAACCAATTCCTACATTTTTTATGATAAGATGTTTAGACCTGATAAACTTTTAATGTATTTTTTTTATTTTGTGCTCGTGCAAATCTTCCTTGTAGCTAAAGGAAGGAATACATGTGTATCACTATATTATTTTGCACTTGCTACATCCATCTTACTTTAATATCTAGGTCCTACCTAATTTCAAAAATAATATATTTTTTTATTAATTTCTAAATCTTTTTACAATTTTGAAAAAAGACTCATTAACAGTTAAAGTATTCCAAAATTATCTATACATTTAACAGCAGTGCCGGCGTGCCGTAAAATAAGTATATCGCTCTTTGGCAAAAAAGTACTATTTTAAAGCTCGTGGGTGTTAAAGTATCTCATTGCGCTCCAAAATGTGGTAGGTAAAGGGCACTTTTACGCCCTCTTGTATTTTGATCATATAGGAAGCGTTTAACGCCCGCGGCACGCGGCGTGAAAATAAATATTACAATATTATCTAGAATCAATAAATGCACCAAACAAAAACATTTTTAAAAATAGACTAGATCAAAATCTTTCTACTATAAAAAACACATTAGTGCATTATTATAAATAATAATAATAATAATAATAATAATAATAATAATAATAATAAAGGGCAAGGAGGTACACAAGAACAACGCCTGGGTATTAGCAACACGCCCCTTTGAACACAACACTGACCTATACCTATCTGGGTGTTCCCAAGGGACACATCCATGATAGTGTAGCAATAAAAGGGTCTTTTCGCGACAAGTATCAGCAGCGACTAAGACAAATCTGGAATTCAGAGTTGTCTGGAAAGAACAAAGTCGCTGCTACAAATATGCTTGCCGTCCCTATAATTACTTACTCCTTTGGGGTCATTATGTGGAACGTGAACGAGTTGCTTGAAATTGACGTGAAAACCCACAAGATGTTGACTCGATACCGAAGCCATCATCCTAAGACCTTACTTCCCACGTTATCAAGGAGACCGTGGACTCTCAAGTTTGGAGTGTTTACACAGACGAATGGTCCTAAGTACCGCATGCGAAGTAGTCAGAGACGAAGATCCCCTGCTATGCATGGTGCGTAACCATGAAACATTTGGGGTGGGGGCATTTCTTTTGGACTCTGTTACAGAGTTGACCAGCCAAAGACTTAAAACCACCATGGAGAATGCAGAGGTAGACTTTTTAATGCGCCTACACATGGATAAGCCATTGCACAGTGTTTTCTATTAAACCATTGAAAACACTGTCTTATCCAAAAAGCTAAGCTTTGTATTCTTAAGGTCAGGTGCATTAAAGTCGGAAACTGAAGGGTTCATTATTGCTTGCCAAGATGGAGTCATCAACACCTTGGAACACCGAAGTCGCGTGATGGGTATACAAGTTCCTGACACAAGTTGTACGGCCTGTCATAGGGCACCAGAGACCTTATATCATTTGCTGTCTGCTGGCGGGCGCTATGCGGTCTCGGCGTATATCCATCGACACAACGCAGCGTTACGGGTGCTGTATTACCACCCATGGCACTCGTACGGTGTTGATGCTCCAGTGCTGCCATATGTACCCTCTTATATTTTGTCCGTAGTGGAGAATGACAGAACCAGAATATACTGGAATTTCGCATTCCCCACACTCCGGCTTGTAAACGCTAACAAGCCGGATATGGTACTCCTTGACAAAAATGACAAAATTATGTATGTCATTGAGTTCTCAGCTCTTACCGAGACGAACATCATTGCCAAGGAGGAAGAGAAATGGACGAAATATGAGGATCTTCACTTTGACCTTCGCCAAGTGTACCGGAGCTATACAGTCAAGCTAGTGGTTTTGGTAATTGGAGCTCTCGGAGGCGCACGGCAGACACTGCTCTCAGCTCTCAAGATCTTGCCGGCCTCCCGTGACAGGGCAGAGCACCTTGCAGGCAACATGCAGAAAGCAGTCATCCTTCGATCATTGCGTCTACTCAGGGCACACCATGGGGAACACGGTTTCTACTAACCCCGCGGTTGGTGGGAAGTAGAAACGGTAACGGAACATCTGGCTTACTTGCACCTGTGTGAGGCGGAGCCGCGGGACCGCAAGTAAGGCCAACACAAAAAAAATGAAATAATAATAATTTGATTATTCGCGACGTCAAAATTAGCCTCAAAACTGAGGCAACCCTGACCGAAGCTGCAAATTGACAGTTGGTCTCTCGTCAGTAAACACCATATTTCATATTCCTTTTCAGATATCCACATCATCATTTCATCTCCTTCCATTTTATGGTTATGCTCGGGCTTAATGAAGCCTTATTGAGGCAGAAACGCGTCTCCAAGCTACCTTTACCTCTGAGGTCTTGCCCGTGAAACTTTTTTGTAAATAATAATAATGGTGGATCAAATATAAACAAGCCTTTGTTTATAAACTAGTTATTTAGAAACATGACACAAAACAGAAATTTTTTCTACTTTTCTACACATCCCCCTTCTCTGTTAATACACTTTTCCCGACGGTTTGTCAGTTTCTTAATCCTGTTTTCATAAAAGGAAGCTGGGCGGATATCTAACCAGTTGCGCACGAATGCCTCCACCTTTTCATTGGTCTGAAATTACTCGCCTCCCAATGAATCTTTGAGTGAGCCAAACATATGATAATCGCAAGGTGTCAAATCTGGACTGTATGGAGGGTATTCCAGCAGAGGCCAGTGCATTCCATTGATTTTGGCCTGTATTAAAACTGCCGTATTAGGTCTAGCGTTGTCATGCAGGAGCAAGACGTCTTGGATGGGGTGTGCTCTCCTCTTTTGGCGATAATCAAGCTTTACCTGGTCGAGTAAGTTGCAGTAGTAAGCCGCGTTTATTGTTATTCGCTCGTGCAAAAAAACGTCCAACATAACTCCTCTCCAGTCCCAAAAAACGGTCGCTAAAACTTTGACTGCAGAAATGATGGTAAGGACGACGTGGTTGACTCACGCTGTCGACACTCTCACAGCCCTCGTTAATTTCTTTGCACCAAGTTTTTACAGGTACCCACGAAAGCGTCTTATTTCCGAACTGTGCTCGCAATCTGTATCGAATTTCAGCAGGTTTAAGGTTTTCGCGTGTAAGAAATTTAATGGTTATTCTTTGCGCAACACTGATGTGTACCTTCTTCTCGCTCATTGCGATTGCTCGTGGCCAAATGAACATCGCGGCACTACCAGCCGCCTACATGCTGCTGAATATCCCTACTTCAAAATTATAATGGCCACGTTCATCTTGAATGACTTTTCCCTTAGTAAGTTTAAAAGGCTTGTTTATATTTGATCCACCCTCGTAATAATAATAATTACATTTAAAGAACCGACACAACGCAGCGTTACGGGTGCTGTATTACTATCTAAGGCACTCGTACGGTGTTGATGATGCTCCAGTGCTGCCATATGTTCCCTCTGATATTCCGTCCGTAGTGGAGAATGACAGAACCAGAATATACTGGAATTTCGCATTCTCCAAACTCCGGCATGTAAACGCTAACAAGACGATATAGTACTCCTTGACAAAAATGACAAAATTATGTATGTCATTGAGTTCTCGGCTCCTGCCGAGACGAACATCATTGCCAAGGAGGAAGAGAAACGGACGAAATATCAGGATCTTCTCTTTGATCTTCGCCGAGTGTACCGGGGCTATACAGTCAAGCTAGTGGTTTTGGTAATTGGAGCTCTCGGAGGCGCATGGCTGATACTGCTCTCAGCTCTCAAGACCTTGCCGGCCTGCCGTGACAGGGCAGAGCAACTTGCAGGCAACATGCAGATAGCAGTCATCCTCGGGTCATTGCGTCTACTTAGGGCACACGATGCGGAACACCGTTTTTACTAACCCCGCGGTAGGTGGAGAGTAGAAACGGTAACGGAACACCTGGCCTACTTGCACCCGTATAAGTTGGAGCCGCGGGACCGTAAGTAAGGCCACCAAAAAAAAAAAAATAATAATAATAATAACAATAATATCCATTTATGTTATCCTTAATGGAGATATTTTTATAGGATGGCGTAACTCTAAAGTAACTCTGATCAAGTACCTCCGGTGTTTTTTGCGTCTTAGTGGTATTGAATAGTGCAAAATTACAAATTGGTTACCGGAAGTAAAATATTTTTACACCAAATCAGCGTATTAATATGCATTCATCTGATTTCTATGCGAATTGCTGACGTCTATAGAATATTCATTGTTCAGTAGAGTTTCTACCCAACTTTCATTTCTATGGTGGTGAAGCTATGAACGAGGTCAGTGAAGGAACGTCGCGTCGCGTCGGTCGGGACGAGTCCATCCAAATTCATTTCCAATCGCTTTTCGATTGTGCTCAAATCAATTTAATTATTTTTCAATTAATTGCGACAATAGGGAATTGAGAAAATGGAGATTAAAACGGGCTGATAGCAGCACAATAAGCGAGAAATTTAACTTTGGAAAATTTTAATTAATTAACTAATTTTGTTTTACAGGCGCTGTCCCACAAAATGTCAGAAAGAAATAGTTTAAAATTTTATCAAAATAATAAATACTTCATAAAAAACTACTTTAAATGAAATTTTATATAATTTGGTATTTTAATAAAAAATTTATATAATATGCAGTGTGTGAGTTTATTTTAAGTCCTAAAAGAAAAAAATCTGCGCTTCTCCGATTTTGAATTTTTTTATATAAAGTGAAAAATATGATTTTATTATACAAATAAATATGTCAGGTTAGGTTAGGTTTCATTATAGATGCTGCAAATGTTAACCCTCAACTGCGACTCAAGTGATCTATTTTGACTCATCCCAACATATATGTCCCCAATACCTATCTAGTTTATGACAGTTTGATTGGTAATATTTACTCATGGTCTTAAGGCTTTAATTGTTTAGGTCTGGATTATTTCGCCCTAGTTCTCTGTCGTGCTATGCCATAGCAAATTAAATGTAATGGAGTATAGTCTGTTGCCTATTTACTCCCAGTCTGCTCATGTGTTTTTTGTGTAGGCATTGTAATTACTTATAGCCCATTCCAGTTTAATCCCAAGAGTTAACTGCTGTGCTTGTCTGGCTTATTACTTTGGTTATTTTTTCTAACGCATGCTTCTTTTGCTAGTTTTACTTAAAATATAGTAGCTCGGTTTCCGAGTCCCACTGATATTTTAGCCTGTAGCCCCACGACACCCGCAACTACTCCATTTCTTAAATCCACCTGTGTACCATAAGTGGTCAGCCTGTACAGTTTAGTTGGTCTCTCCCGCCATTCCTTTCACATAGGTATAAGAACCTTATAACGAAAATCAAAACTGTATTTGGCAACTATGTATTCATATAGAATCGTAGATTTCTCCAGGGTGAAGTAGAATCATAATGAAAAGGATTGAAGGGAAAGTCCAAAATACTTCACAATCTTTTTTATTTCTCAAAACACACTACGCGTTTCGATATGTAAATATCATTATCAAGTGTGATCTGCAAGCAAAATAAAACCGGATCTTAGTTAATAAAAAAGAAAAGTATCAAAAAAATTACTTACAGAAAATAAAAATCCCTCTTTTAAGGACAAAATCTGGAACACAAGTCAAGAAAATAAAATAAAACCACACAATTAAACAAACATCTTAACCTTAAAATTTAAATACAAACAACAATATTAAAAACAAAATAGATAAAATAAATTAAAAATTGGTACCGCTAACGACATCTTACAAAAGTTTAAAATACTAAAATTAGTTTAAAAGAGTAAAGGTTCAATATGTTAAAAATCAATAAAATATAAAACAAAATCGATCGGGACAAGAAACAGTTTTTAAAAACATTTAATTAAAATACTTGATAACTTTCGCTAACTCTCTACAGTGGGCGCTGGAAGGTTGCTATAGAAATGTAATACTTATATTGGATAGGCTTATTTTGATTTATTAGTTTAAAATATTCTTCATTAAGTCGGATCATTTAGTTTACTACTTTATTACTCTTTCCATTGGAATCTCTATTTCTTTATTGTATTATTTATAAATTTTATGCGTCTTTTTATTTTATGGTTGTTTACAATGTGCTTATATTACTATCATTTGTTATAAAAGCTCTAAAATTATTGAAATTTTTCCATTAATTTTTGTCCTTTTAATCAAAAGTCGAAAATTTGGAAGTTCAATTGTGGACCCAATTTTTTATATTAAATTTTATCCTTGTTTGCAAAAACCTGTTTGTTATTTTCAAAGCATGAGTAGATGTAAGTTTTAAGAACAACATTGAGGAAGCTGCTAGAGTCCCATAGTACTTAGTAGAAGTTTTGCCACTTTCTATGTTTGTATTTTGGTATTTTGGGTTTTTTGTTTTTGTTTGTTTGTTTTTTGTTTTTTATATTTTGTTTTTTTTTTATTTATTTAATTTCTCTTATTTTTAGATTATATAAGTTACCTATTCGGATACTGTTTTTGAGTCATTTTTGCAACCTCTGGTATTTAGTTTGTATTTGTTATATCACTATGTTTATAAAAATTATTATTCTGTTGCAAATAAACATTTTATTATTATTATTATTATTATTATTATTATTATTATTATTATTATTATTATATTTTACCATCGTTTTTGTAAATTATTATAGTTTATATTTTACCATCGTTTTTGTAATTATTATTAATTAATAAATAAAAACTAGTAACTACATAATATACATTGGTGTATGCAGCATGGAATTTAGGGTTCGCTCCAAATGCAAAAAATTAAAAATAAAAGAGGTATTTATTGAAGTAAACAAAAAAAGGAATACATATACAATATGTTCTATAGAAATATTAGTAAAAAATAAAGTAATCTGAAGTTTTAATTTAAATGGATGTACTTGCATATTTGAACGTAACTTTTAATTCTGATCAACTTTTTTAGTAATATTTTACCAATGAAAAAATTTGATATTGGATGACTGTATTCTAGGTTTTAGACTTAGAGTAATAATAATATAAAGAGAAGAAGTCAACCGCGGCCCCGTGTAAATTTCCCCTATTCGTGGCGGTCATTCCTGAAAACTTAGAATTTGCAGAATCCCCGGCGATAGCAACATAGCTGCCTCACTGGAATCATCTCGAAAAAACCACACTGGGCTGAATTTTCACAGTATTTTCAGAAACATAGCACTTCTTGTTTATTTTTACGTCCAAAATTCAATATACCGAGTCCGACGGCCAAGACAACACTGCATTTAATACAAACACATGTTACTGTCAGTGTCGACCTTAGAGCTTAGGAATATCTGAACTAACCGTTCACGACTTGAGGATCCACCTAATTAAACTTGTTGCCATTATATAAGTGAAAAAATAATCTTTTGTTTGAAACTCGTAGACAGTGATTGAGTAGAAATAAAACTTTGGACTTCCATTGTCTTTATCTGAGGACACAGCAGTGCCTCGCCAAGTTCGCGCTGCCGTACCATCTTTTCTTGAAACATTTCAGCCCATATTTGACCTATCTAAAACTCTACTTCGGAAAGAGCTACGAATCTCATACTTTGCACAGTCGTAGACCTTCATAGAGTTAACAACCCCTCCAAGTTTCATGGACTTCTATAAAGTAGTAAAGTAGTTACGAAATTTCAAAAAACGTCGAAATTGCCACACACTCACTCATGTATAGATCATCAAAATTCTACTGTATTTCCAGACCTGCTATAAAGCTGAAATTTGGCGGACTGAAAGAAATTATGACCAAACCCCTGGACAAAATCAAAAAGCCTCAAAATTCTAATTTACTCCCCTTCCCTATACATGTAAAATTATTTAAAAGTAACATTACCCTCTTCTAGAAATGCTAGAGAGCTGAGCTTTGGCAGCCTGATAGGAACTATGATAAAACTATAGGAAAAACACCCCAAAATTCTAATTTACTTCCCTCCCATATAAATGTAATGTTATGTAAAAGTAACACTGCCCACTTCCAGAAACGCTAGAGAGCTGAGCTTTTTAAGACTGAAAGACACTATGATAAAACTATAGGAAAAAATTTTAAAACACCAATATTTTAATTTACTTCCCTCTCCTATAAATGTAGATTTATATAAAAGTAACATTGCATTGCATTGGAAGACTGATAGGAACTATGATAAAACTATAGGAAAAAATTTAATAACACGAACATTTTAATTTACTTCCCTCCCCTATACATGTAAAGTTATGCAAAAGTAACATTGTCCACTTTCAGAAACGCTAGAGAGCTGAGCTTTGGAAGGCTGATAGCAGCTATGATAAGACCATGGGAAAAAATTAAAAGACCTCAAAATTTTAAGTAAGGCATTGCAAAAGTTTTGAACAATATTCCGCATATTTTACTATTTTAAAAATTAAATATTATCCAATTCCTTTAAAAAAGAAGTGAAATCATAACAAAAACATTTCATGTAAAAATAACCAAGTATGCGGCATTCCGTAAAAAGAATTGAGATAAAAGTAAAGTCAAGTTTTCCAATACAAATTTCAAAATGAAAGTAAGAAACTAGTTTGGAAATGTTTTTTTCTAAACTTGGCTATTACGGCTGTAAATGACTCAGGCACAGTGCTAAATTGAATATAAAGAAGTTTGGCTGTAATAGCAAAGTTTAGGAAAACATTTCCAACTAGTAAAAATCTTTCATTATGAAATTTGTATTGGAGAACTTGGCCTTAATTTTATCTCAATTCTTTTTACGGAATGCCATTTTCGCGTACTTGGCTCTTTTTTACATGAAATGTTTTTGTGTTGGTTTATTTTAAACAGGACGTTTCAGTAAGTAAGTATATCTAACCATTTTCAAGTGTAAACTAAACAATCCAGTCTAAAGGCTACTACTTATACTACTTGGTGTGAAGTCGGCCCGCCCCCTTTTTACCTTCCTAGCCCGCATAGCAACGGCTAGAAAAGGTATTGTTTTCGACAAAAATTTTTTTTTGAGATAACACCGAAAATGTGTTATTTGGGTGTATTTTGACCTACCCTAGCAATATCGTCGTGATGTATGTCTGTGGTGTGTGTGTATGTATGTATATCTGTCCGTAACGCGATAGCTCCTAAACCACTTAACCGATTTACATGAAATTTTCAGGTAAAATAGTACTCGATACTGCAACGAGTTGATTAGATTTTAGTCAAAATTCGTGAATGCTAATGACAGTTTTTTGACAGTTAGAAAGTTTAAAAATGCTAACTTTTTAATGGAACGTCGTAACCATATGCGGTAGCGCGCGTTTTTTGAAAAAAATTATGTTATAACCGAAAATTTCGTAGGAGCTTTCATTTCGAAGGTATTTACAAAAAACTGTTTTCAAGGTTGATATAACGTGGAGTGTGCTAATGGGCAAGGAAGGTATCAGATCCGTCATGGAACCATTTGTTTAATTCCAAGACGCTTGTTTTCCTTAAGGTGTGGTTTCACACAGAAAAACTACAAACTACTTTGAGAAAATTAAAACAATGAAATTTTCGTTTGAATGTTTAATAGTGCTTCAGCTGTCCAAACAGAAAAGCCGCATTTTAAAATAATAAAATAGAATATCCTTAATACCGGTTAAAACTGTTGACTAATGAATAATAGTAAATCGTCCTCTACTATAGGAAAAAGGGTTCCCTTTTTACCTGGGGATATAGTCCAAGTAACTCAAAACGAAACCCGGTTCTGCTAACACGAAATCCGTAATATGATGTCATATACCTGATGCCACGTCCTGAAAAAATTGTGGGAAAAGGGGCCGTTCATAAATTATGTTGTCTAAATGGGTTTTTATCGCAGATTGTAATAAGAAATACACAGCATAAAACGACGCGGGCTAATAAGCGCATGACAAATTATCGCACGGTTTGAATAGCCTAACCAACTCAAAGCACTATATATTTTGGTAAGGTAAGAAGTTGAACCCTACTTATTATTTATAAAATTTTACAGAGGCAGAGGAGGCGGCAACAGCGGAAAAGCTACATTGTTTACCAACAAATGAATGAATGACCGCCGAAACCGGGGCTACTACTTCTCTTTATGTTATTACTCTGAGGTTTTAGATAATGCAGAACTTTTTATGAAAAATAACTTTTTTCCTAAAATTAATAATAAAAAAGTTTTCCATATGATTTCAACCTAGGGTGACATACTGTATATTTACATCATTTTTTTAAATTTTAACATACTACAGTAAAAGGAAACGTCTGAGATCTTTAGAAAATCTGCTTAAAACCTCTTCTTATAATTGTTTATTTTTTATTAAACTAATTATTTTGCGCTGTACACTCAGCATGCACAAATCGCGATCTTTACCAAGTTTTCACTCTGCGTAGAGAACTAAAAGATCGTTATACGGTACTTGTTGTACACGACATTGCTTGCAAAATATGTAGAGCAGTTTATGTCGATGAAGAAAAAATATGCTTTCTTTACAACTTCTGCTACTTCAAAACTTTTAAGCTCCTTTTTATTAATTTTTTGTCTCTTAACCACATTGTCAGGCTCGTTTAAATGATAAAATTCTGAAAACCGCTTAATATTTTTCCTAAATTTACTGAATGACAAGTCCAGCATAACAAACGGATAATAGTTCAAAAGTTTTTATTGGAAAATTGATGCCCCAAAGACATTATCAGAGAGTTCACATAGGGTATTAATATTAATAAAGATGTTTTCCAGTACCTTGGAACCTGTAACTCTATTCCAAGGTTTTTATATGGCTGGTATCAGCTAAGATAGTGTTCATGACTTCTTCTGCAGATTCACGATGATGTTTAATTGTATCAAATTTTTTTTATGAGATTTCCACACAAACTAAACTTTTAGATTGCAAGAAATTTACTTAGATATAGAGATCGTAAAATGTAAAATATAGTTACGAATATGTGTATCTATTGTATAATGTGTAGATAGGAATACGTTTAAAGTTCTAACTTAAATGATTGAGCGTTTTGTTTGAAAATTAGGAAATTATTAAATTACTTTCAACCTTTAGGAAAGGACAAATACAAATTTTTGAAAAAAATATATTTTAACTAAATAATGAGATACATTAACGAAAGCGAATGTTAAAACCTATTTTAGGGCCCGCTGCATACACGGAAAAATCGTTAGGTAGCACAACAATATTATTTTAATTGCAAAATTTTATAAATTTCAGCTTTCTGTTTACAAAGGCTATAAACTAAAAGTGTATAATTTCCTATTTTTATAATTTTCTTGGCTTTATATGTATATACAGGGTGTTTAAAATAAAATCCGGCAAAGTTAGGAACACAATTTTTATCTTTTTAAGATTCCAAGAGCATTAATATTTATGAGGGAAAATTTATGAACATAACTTTATATTTTATACAGGGTGAATCACAAACGCTTTTTTTTAAATGATTTTTTTTATCATGTAAAGTAACTACTGGGATGTATGAAACGGTAAAACATTCAATTTTGATAAATGGAAAATAATAATATCGTTTCCAAAATAACGAGGAAAACTAAATTGCTATAACTATTAGTTCTTATTTATTTATTAACAATATTTCAAAAACCACTAAAAATATCCTTAATTTCGTTACAGTATCTGATTAGGTTCGAAATAGCACTACCGTTTTTTTTCCAATTAACCAAAATGTATGTCTTACCATTTCTGAAATGCTTTTATGATGCCCTGTGTAGCTACTTTTATTTAAGATACCCTGTATTTTATTACATTTAAAAATATCAATCAAAAACAGTCTATGTATTTGAATTTAACTACTACATTAACATTATACGATTACATAACTGGATAAACAACACACTGGTGCTCATTCCTTTAATTTAATTTAACTTGCAAAACTGGACACCAAATCGGTCATTTTGAATCCGATATATTAAACTATTTAACTATAATTAAAAATTCCTTATTTTCAAAAACCGATACTTTTGAACACGATTGGACAAACTTCTGTAGTACACATGTTAAAAAGTTATTCCACCTGGTGCTACGCGTTCATTTTATTTTTTTTTTAACAAGAATGTAATCAGTTCCTTTTAGAAACTAATTTATTTTTCGAAAAATTTGCACCATTTCTAAAAAAAATTAGCAGTGCAGAATAATTAAATTTATATATTATGTGCAAGAATTCGACTGAACCACCACTACATTTTGCCTTTTCTCCAAAAGGGTAAAAAGCGACACTCTTATTTTTTTATATTTTATTGCCTAGGAACTAAACTTATAAATAGTAAAAAATTGAGACAGAACTCTGTAGAACTTTCTCTGGTAGTCCGTTGTATTCCAAAATTTAAAATGAAAACAAACTTAAATGCAACACTTTTTATACACTTATATGTAAAGTGTAGCAAAAGAAAATACTCTGCCAATCTATGGGCACCTAAGCTCACACTAGGTACTATAGTTATAGTGTACGTGTGAGCTAATATAACTAAAAACTGAAATATATTTTTTTGAACTTCAGACTCAATTACCTTTCGTTTGATACCACACAAGCCATGTTTTGACTTAAACTTTAATTTTTCAAATCTACCCCTACCTTTTTTTTTTAACTAAAACTATTTTTTTAACTCCAGACTCAATTGCATTTCGTTTGATATCACACACGCCATATTTCCACATAAACACTAATTTTTTTAATTTACCCCCACCCTTTTTTTTAAAGTAAAATGTATTTTATATAACTCCAGACGCAATTACCTTACGTTTGATATCACACACGCCATATTTTTACATAAACTCTAATTTTTGAAATATACCCCCACCCTTTTATTTGGCTTGTGTTTGGTGGATTTTGTTCATTTTTAAACGGGACCATCTCGACCCAAAACCCAGCGTAGGTACCAAATTTCATTAAAATCGGGCAAGCGGTTTTTGAGTTATGCGCGTTGGTCGTTACAGACAGACAGACAGACAGACAGACAGACAGACAGACAGACAGACAGACAGACAGACAGACAGACAGACAGACAGACAGACAGACAGACAGACAGACAGACAGACAGACAGACAGACAGACAGACAGACAGACAGACAGACAGACAGACAGACAGACAGACAGACAGACAGACAGACAGACAGACAGACAGACAGACAGACAGACAGACAGACAGACAGACAGACAGACAGACAGACAGACAGACAGACAGACAGACAGACAGACAGACAGACAGACAGACAGACAGACAGACAGACAGACAGACAGACAGACAGACAGACAGACAGACAGACAGACAGACAGACAGACAGACAGACAGACAGACAGACAGACAGACAGACAGACAGACAGACAGACAGACAGACAGACAGACAGACAGACAGACAGACAGACAGACAGACAGACAGACAGACAGACAGACAGACAGACAGACAGACAGACAGACAGACAGACAGACAGACAGACAGACAGACAGACAGACAGACAGACAGACAGACAGACAGACAGACAGACAGACAGACAGACAGACAGACAGACAGACAGACAGACAGACAGACAGACAGACAGACAGACAGACAGACAGACAGACAGACAGACAGACAGACAGACAGACAGACAGACAGACAGACAGACAGACAGACAGACAGACAGACAGACAGACAGACAGACAGACAGACAGACAGACAGACAGACAGACAGACAGACAGACAGACAGACAGACAGACAGACAGACAGACAGACAGACAGACAGACAGACAGACAGACAGACAGACAGACAGACAGACAGACAGACAGACAGACAGACAGACAGACAGACAGACAGACAGACAGACAGACAGACAGACAGACAGACAGACAGACAGACAGACAGACAGACAGACAGACAGACAGACAGACAGACAGACAGACAGACAGACAGACAGACAGACAGACAGACAGACAGACAGACAGACAGACAGACAGACAGACAGACAGACAGACAGACAGACAGACAGACAGACAGACAGACAGACAGACAGACAGACAGACAGACAGACAGACAGACAGACAGACAGACAGACAGACAGACAGACAGACAGACAGACAGACAGACAGACAGACAGACAGACAGACAGACAGACAGACAGACAGACAGACAGACAGACAGACAGACAGACAGACAGACAGACAGACAGACAGACAGACAGACAGACAGACAGACAGACAGACAGACAGACAGACAGACAGACAGACAGACAGACAGACAGACAGACAGACAGACAGACAGACAGACAGACAGACAGACAGACAGACAGACAGACAGACAGACAGACAGACAGACAGACAGACAGACAGACAGACAGACAGACAGACAGACAGACAGACAGACAGACAGACAGACAGACAGACAGACAGACAGACAGACAGACAGACAGACAGACAGACAGACAGACAGACAGACAGACAGACAGACAGACAGACAGACAGACAGACAGACAGACAGACAGACAGACAGACAGACAGACAGACAGACAGACAGACAGACAGACAGACAGACAGACAGACAGACAGACAGACAGACAGACAGACAGACAGACAGACAGACAGACAGACAGACAGACAGACAGACAGACAGACAGACAGACAGACAGACAGACAGACAGACAGACAGACAGACAGACAGACAGACAGACAGACAGACAGACAGACAGACAGACAGACAGACAGACAGACAGACAGACAGACAGACAGACAGACAGACAGACAGACAGACAGACAGACAGACAGACAGACAGACAGACAGACAGACAGACAGACAGACAGACAGACAGACAGACAGACAGACAGACAGACAGACAGACAGACAGACAGACAGACAGACAGACAGACAGACAGACAGACAGACAGACAGACAGACAGACAGACAGACAGACAGACAGACAGACAGACAGACAGACAGACAGACAGACAGACAGACAGACAGACAGACAGACAGACAGACAGACAGACAGACAGACAGACAGACAGACAGACAGACAGACAGACAGACAGACAGACAGACAGACAGACAGACAGACAGACAGACAGACAGACAGACAGACAGACAGACAGACAGACAGACAGACAGACAGACAGACAGACAGACAGACAGACAGACAGACAGACAGACAGACAGACAGACAGACAGACAGACAGACAGACAGACAGACAGACAGACAGACAGACAGACAGACAGACAGACAGACAGACAGACAGACAGACAGACAGACAGACAGACAGACAGACAGACAGACAGACAGACAGACAGACAGACAGACAGACAGACAGACAGACAGACAGACAGACAGACAGACAGACAGACAGACAGACAGACAGACAGACAGACAGACAGACAGACAGACAGACAGACAGACAGACAGACAGACAGACAGACAGACAGACAGACAGACAGACAGACAGACAGACAGACAGACAGACAGACAGACAGACAGACAGACAGACAGACAGACAGACAGACAGACAGACAGACAGACAGACAGACAGACAGACAGACAGACAGACAGACAGACAGACAGACAGACAGACAGACAGACAGACAGACAGACAGACAGACAGACAGACAGACAGACAGACAGACAGACAGACAGACAGACAGACAGACAGACAGACAGACAGACAGACAGACAGACAGACAGACAGACAGACAGACAGACAGACAGACAGACAGACAGACAGACAGACAGACAGACAGACAGACAGACAGACAGACAGACAGACAGACAGACAGACAGACAGACAGACAGACAGACAGACAGACAGACAGACAGACAGACAGACAGACAGACAGACAGACAGACAGACAGACAGACAGACAGACAGACAGACAGACAGACAGACAGACAGACAGACAGACAGACAGACAGACAGACAGACAGACAGACAGACAGACAGACAGACAGACAGACAGACAGACAGACAGACAGACAGACAGACAGACAGACAGACAGACAGACAGACAGACAGACAGACAGACAGACAGACAGACAGACAGACAGACAGACAGACAGACAGACAGACAGACAGACAGACAGACAGACAGACAGACAGACAGACAGACAGACAGACAGACAGACAGACAGACAGACAGACAGACAGACAGACAGACAGACAGACAGACAGACAGACAGACAGACAGACAGACAGACAGACAGACAGACAGACAGACAGACAGACAGACAGACAGACAGACAGACAGACAGACAGACAGACAGACAGACAGACAGACAGACAGACAGACAGACAGACAGACAGACAGACAGACAGACAGACAGACAGACAGACAGACAGACAGACAGACAGACAGACAGACAGACAGACAGACAGACAGACAGACAGACAGACAGACAGACAGACAGACAGACAGACAGACAGACAGACAGACAGACAGACAGACAGACAGACAGACAGACAGACAGACAGACAGACAGACAGACAGACAGACAGACAGACAGACAGACAGACAGACAGACAGACAGACAGACAGACAGACAGACAGACAGACAGACAGACAGACAGACAGACAGACAGACAGACAGACAGACAGACAGACAGACAGACAGACAGACAGACAGACAGACAGACAGACAGACAGACAGACAGACAGACAGACAGACAGACAGACAGACAGACAGACAGACAGACAGACAGACAGACAGACAGACAGACAGACAGACAGACAGACAGACAGACAGACAGACAGACAGACAGACAGACAGACAGACAGACAGACAGACAGACAGACAGACAGACAGACAGACAGACAGACAGACAGACAGACAGACAGACAGACAGACAGACAGACAGACAGACAGACAGACAGACAGACAGACAGACAGACAGACAGACAGACAGACAGACAGACAGACAGACAGACAGACAGACAGACAGACAGACAGACAGACAGACAGACAGACAGACAGACAGACAGACAGACAGACAGACAGACAGACAGACAGACAGACAGACAGACAGACAGACAGACAGACAGACAGACAGACAGACAGACAGACAGACAGACAGACAGACAGACAGACAGACAGACAGACAGACAGACAGACAGACAGACAGACAGACAGACAGACAGACAGACAGACAGACAGACAGACAGACAGACAGACAGACAGACAGACAGACAGACAGACAGACAGACAGACAGACAGACAGACAGACAGACAGACAGACAGACAGACAGACAGACAGACAGACAGACAGACAGACAGACAGACAGACAGACAGACAGACAGACAGACAGACAGACAGACAGACAGACAGACAGACAGACAGACAGACAGACAGACAGACAGACAGACAGACAGACAGACAGACAGACAGACAGACAGACAGACAGACAGACAGACAGACAGACAGACAGACAGACAGACAGACAGACAGACAGACAGACAGACAGACAGACAGACAGACAGACAGACAGACAGACAGACAGACAGACAGACAGACAGACAGACAGACAGACAGACAGACAGACAGACAGACAGACAGACAGACAGACAGACAGACAGACAGACAGACAGACAGACAGACAGACAGACAGACAGACAGACAGACAGACAGACAGACAGACAGACAGACAGACAGACAGACAGACAGACAGACAGACAGACAGACAGACAGACAGACAGACAGACAGACAGACAGACAGACAGACAGACAGACAGACAGACAGACAGACAGACAGACAGACAGACAGACAGACAGACAGACAGACAGACAGACAGACAGACAGACAGACAGACAGACAGACAGACAGACAGACAGACAGACAGACAGACAGACAGACAGACAGACAGACAGACAGACAGACAGACAGACAGACAGACAGACAGACAGACAGACAGACAGACAGACAGACAGACAGACAGACAGACAGACAGACAGACAGACAGACAGACAGACAGACAGACAGACAGACAGACAGACAGACAGACAGACAGACAGACAGACAGACAGACAGACAGACAGACAGACAGACAGACAGACAGACAGACAGACAGACAGACAGACAGACAGACAGACAGACAGACAGACAGACAGACAGACAGACAGACAGACAGACAGACAGACAGACAGACAGACAGACAGACAGACAGACAGACAGACAGACAGACAGACAGACAGACAGACAGACAGACAGACAGACAGACAGACAGACAGACAGACAGACAGACAGACAGACAGACAGACAGACAGACAGACAGACAGACAGGTGCACACTTAAAGTTCCGATGATAATATAATATAATGATATTATAAAGTTCACAGCTCCCCCCTTTGGGAATGCTGGAGGGGGTACTATCTAAGAATGTCCGATATCGTTCATAATTGGTATGCTAGGACTTTTAGAAATTGGGATCAAGAATTTTTCATTAGATTTTTTAAATTGTGAAACTGACGCCCCCATTTTCCTTGGAAACTCTGGTACATATCCGATCAACATCAAATTTGTTTTGGACTTTGTTATAAGTTACAGTGCCAATACAATATTATAATGCTTTAAAGTTGGCAACCCCTCACCCCTGTAAAGAACGTGGAAGGGGACCATCTAAATTTGTCCGATTTCGTTCAAAATTGGTATGTAGGGACTCTTGGGGATCACGAATTTTTAATTACATTTCTAAAATTGTGAAATTGACGTCGCCCTTGTCCCTCGTGTAAGTCAATTTTGACCAACTTGATAATATCCAATCAACATCAAATTTGGTGTGGACTTTTAGTTACAGCGGCAATACAATATCATAAAGCTCTAAAGTTGGAAACTTTAAAGATGGTGGAGGGGTTACCATCTCCGATTTGGTTTGAAAATGGTATGTATGAATTTTCGGGGTTTAGGATCACGCACAATCTTTTTTCTTTTTTAATAAGCTTTCGAACAAGTTGCCACAAGTTGGGTCTACCAGTTGCAAAAGAGGTTGGATGTCACTAACTGAACCCCTTCTTGGGGGTTCACCTCTACTTTTTTAATTATAAATTTTACTTAAAATGATATTTTTTTTGTCTGAAAATGGCAAAAAAGTAAAGGTTAGCTTTTTTATTTTTTCTTAATATTTGACAGGTCTCAAAAAAAGTAATTTTTCGTTTTTCTTTTTTGGTACGCTTTCGAACAAGGTGCCACAATTGAAAAAAAAAGTTGTATTTGGGTAGACCTCTTGCGGGGGTCTAAACAAAAACATTTCGATCAGCAATATTGCTCATTAAAAATCGAATGTAATTAAATTAAATGTCGAATTTATTCTATTTGGCTTACACTGACTGTATAAAGACCTCTAGTACAATTAATAGAGGAGTTTTACCCTACAAAAGGTCCGGTAGTTCTGAATTTTGGATATGTTATTAAGGTCGAAAAAGTAGGTAAAAATCTGAGTTTTCGTCACCCCCATCCCTGTGCTTCCTCCGCCATCTTGAAAAAACCATCAAAAATTGGCACTTTTTGTAGTTTTTTGCCTGTAACTCCGTTCCAGTACACTAAATCGCAAAAAGAGTTAAATGAAATTTTTTAGAGGATATAATTATCTATAACTGGGTGGTACCATGGTTGTTCTGCGAGCAGTAGTAACGGAGCTAGGTAATTTCCAAAAATGACTAAAATCACGTGCTTGGGCAAATTTTCACATTTTTTCTAATTTAGACGGCATAAGCTCCGAAATACTTTGTTCTAGGGTAAAAGTTCTAAGAACATATCTTGTAGAGAATTTTATCAGCTACAAAATCCATTATTTAATTGTATTTTTAAATATTGTAATGGAGTGGGAGTAACTTTTAACTTAAAGTAAGTTAAAAAATAATAATTTTTTTAAATTTAGTTCTTTAAACGGCACGTTTTTTATTTATTTTTATTTTTTTGTGTAAATTTAGTGACGTTCAAAAAGGTTAGAGAGCTTAGGGGTCAAACGCCTCCTTAAACTAACCACCTCATCAAAAACCCCCCAGGCCCCCCAAAATCTAACATATTTAGGTTTTCTCAAATTTTCTCAAGAAATACGCTTCTGAGAGAAAAATGTGTAATATACTTTATTGTAGACAATAAAATTTTCTTTTGAAAAAGGTACAACTCGATGGGGGTCAATTATTTATAAACTCTTCAGCGGCGTTCGTTAATTGAAGCAATTTAAAAAAGTAAAAAAATATCCATGTTTTTTTCATGATTTATTCGATTTTTTTTTACGCCAAAGTTTATAGAACAAAATGTGTTATACGTTATTGTAGCAAATAAAATTTCCTTTAAAATGCTGTACAAGAAAGTCTGATTGGTTTCAGGGTTATAAATTCAGAGGCGCCCGTAAATTTAACCAATTTTAAAAAATCACAAATTAAAATATTTTTGTTACAAGTTTTATCTAATTTTTTTAAAAACTAAGCCTAATTTAAAAAAATGCTATGATGCACTTTATTGGCAGTAAAATTCTCTTTTTAACTATGTATAACTCGATGGGGTTTGACTTACAACGAACCCGCCAGCGACGTCCGTTAATGGGGGCCATTTAATTAATTTTTTTTAAAATTATGTTTTGCACAGGTTTTATTTGATTTTCTGAAAACCATGCCCTTTATCAAAAAAATTGTTTTTTACTTCATTGTAGATCACAAAGTTTCTTTTTAAACGTTGTGTAATTTGGTAAAAAATATTTCATATTTACCGCTCCAATTAAAACAATTTTTTTTAATTGTGAAAAAAAATTTACATTTACGGACGTCGCTGGCGGGTTCGTTGTAAGTCAAACCCCATCGAGTTATACACCGTTGAAAAGAGAATTTTACTGTCAATAAAGTGCATCATAGTATTTTTTTTAAATTAGGCTTAGTTTTTGAAAAAATTAGATAAAACTTGTAACAAAAATATTTTAACAAACGTGAAATTTCATACCCGTGAATTTAAAAATCAAACAAGTTTCATGGCTAATCGGGCAAAAAGGAGTTTTTTGTTTCCCTTATATTTTTCCGTGGGTAGCTTGAAAGCTTAACCTCACGGGGGTCCAAGATCTAATGGACACCTAATAAGTGTTGACAGTTAACCGTTTCGTCCTTATGGGACTCCTCAGAACACTCCTGGTCAAGTGACAAATCTTGCGAAGTTAATCAGACGGCTTTGTCTCTAATTAAACGTAATTAGTGAGCGAACTCCCCCATCCCCATAAGGACGAAACGGTTAACTGTCAACACTTATTAGGTGTCCATTAGATCTTGGACCCCCGTGAAGTTAAGCTTTCAAGCTACCCACGGAAAAATATAAGGGAAACAAAAAACTCCTTTTTGCCCGATTAGCCATGAAACTTGTTTGATTTTTAAATTCACGGGTATGAAATTTCACGTTTGTTAGTATTGTTTGGCTTAAAAATTCCGTTGATTGACGTTCACTGTCTTGATGACGGGTAAAAATGCAAAATGCGTTGATCCGGCCTGAAAAGACAAAGAGCTGTCGTAGGTCACGGACTATAGTTGTTTTCTTTTATTTGCATTCGACCTTTTCATTCATCGACATTGTATAGCAGTGTTTCGCTGCTTTTGGTTTTTTGTTTCTCTCGTATCTCGGTAGATGACGCCTCTTGCTATAGTTCGCTCACTAATTACGTTTAATTAGAGACAAAGCCGTCTAATTAACTTCGCAAGATTTGTCACTTGACCAGCAGTGTTCTGAGGAGTCCCATAAGGACGAAACGGTTAACTGTCAACACTTATTAGGTGTCCATTAGATCTTGGACCCCCGTGAGGTTAAGCTTTCAAGCTACCCACGGAAAAATATAAGGGAAACAAAAAACTCCTTTTTGCCCGATTAGCCATGAAACTTGTTTGATTTTTAAATTCACGGGTATGAAATTTCCCGTTTGTTAGTATTGTTTGGCTTAAAAATTCCGTTGATTGACGTTCACTGTCTTGATGACGGGTAAAAATGCAAAATGCGTTGATCCGGCCTGAAAAGACAAAGAGCTATCGTAGGTCACGGACTATAGTTGTTTTCTTTTATTTGCATTCGATCTTTTCATTGATCGACATTGTATAGCAGTGTTTCGCTGCTTTTGGTTTTTTGTTTCTCTCGTATCTCGGTAGATGACGCCTCTTGCTATAGTTCGCTCACTAATTACGTTTAATTAGAGACAAAGCCGTCTGATTAACTTCGCAAGATTTGTCACTTGACCAGCAGTGTTCTGAGGAGTCCCATAAGGACGAAACGGTTAACTGTCAACACTTATTAGGTGTCCATTAGATCTTGGACCCCCGTGAGGTTAAGCTTTCAAGCTACCCACGGAAAAATATAAGGGAAACAAAAAACTCCTTTTTGCCCGATTAGCCATGAAACTTGTTTGATTTTTAAATTCACGGGTATGAAATTTCACGTTTGTTAGTATTGTTTGGCTTAAAAATTCCGTTGATTGACGATCACTGTCTTGATGACGGGTAAAAATGCAAAATGCGTTGATCCGGCCTGAAAAGACAAAGAGCTGTCGTAGGTCACGGACTATAGTTGTTTTCTTTTATTTGCATTCGATCTTTTCATTGATCGACATTGTATAGCAGTGTTTCGCTGCTTTTGGTTTTTTGTTTCTCTCGTATCTCGGTAGATGACGCCTCTTGCTATAGTTCGCTCACTAATTACGTTTAATTAGAGACAAAGCCGTCTGATTAACTTCGCAAGATTTGTCACTTGACCAGCAGTGTTCTGAGGAGTCCCATAAGGACGAAACGGTTAACTGTCAACACTTATTAGGTGTCCATTAGATCTTGGACCCCCTGAGGTTAAGCTTTCAAGCTACCCACGGAAAAATATAAGGGAAACAAAAAACTCCTTTTTGCCCGATTAGCCATGAAACTTGTTTGATTTTTAAATTCACGGGTATGAAATTTCACGTTTGTTAGTATTGTTTGGCTTAAAAATTCCGTTGATTGACGTTCACTGTCTTGATGACGGGTAAAAATGCAAAATGCGTTGATCCGGCCTGAAAAGACAAAGAGCTGTCGTAGGTCACGGACTATAGTTGTTTTCTTTTATTTGCATTCGATCTTTTCATTGATCGACATTGTATAGCAGTGTTTCGCTGCTTTTGGTTTTTTGTTTCTCTCGTATCTCGGTAGATGACGCCTCTTGCTATAGTTCGCTCACTAATTACGTTAATTTAGAGACAAAGCCGTCTGATTAACTTCGCAAGATTTGTCACTTGACCAGCAGTGTTCTGAGGAGTCCCATAAGGACGAAACGGTTAACTGTCAACACTTATTAGGTGTCCATTAGATCTTGGACCCCCGTGAGGTTAAGCTTTCAAGCTACCCACGGAAAAATATAAGGGAAACAAAAAACTCCTTTTTGCCCGATTAGCCATGAAACTTGTTTGAAAAATATTTTAATTTGTAATTTTTTTAAATTGGTTAAATTTACGGGTGCCTCTGAATTTATAACCATGAAACCAATCCGACTTTCTTGTACAGCATTTTAAAGGAAATTTTATTTGCTACAATAATGTATAATACATTTTGTTCTATAAACCTTGGTTTAAAAAAAATCGAATAAATCATGGAAAAAACATGGATATTTTTTGACCCCCATCGAGTTGTACCTTTTTCAAAAGGAAATTTCATTGTCTACTATAAAGTATATTAGACATTTTTCTCTTAGAGGCGTATTTTTTGAGAAAATTTGAGAAAACCTAAATATGTTAGATTTTGGGGGGTCTGGGGGGTTTTTGAAGAGGTGGTTAGTTTAAGGAGGTCTTTGACCCCTAAGCTCTCTTACCTTTTTGTGCATCACTAAATTAAGACAAAAAAATAAAAATAAATAAAAAACGTGCCGTTTAAAGCCCTAAATTTAAAAAAAAAAATATTTTCTAACTTATTTTAAGTTAAAAGTTACTCCCACTCCATTACAATATTTAAAAATACATTTAAAGAATGGATTTTGTAGCTGATAAAATTCTCTACCAGATATGTTCTTAGAACTTTTACACTAGAACAAAGTATTTCGGAGCTTATGCCGTCTAAAATAGAAAAAATCTGAAAGTTTGCCCAAGCACGTGATTTTAGTCATTTTTGGAAATTAACTAGCTCCGTTACTACTGCTCGCAAAACAACGACAGTACCACATAATTGTAGATAATTATATCCTCTAAAAAATTTCATATAACTTTTTTTCCGATTTAGTATACTGGAACGAAATTAAAGGCAAAAAACTAAAAAAAGTGCCAATTTTTGATGGTTTTTTCAAGATGGCGGAGGGAGCACAGGGATGGGGGTGACGAAAACTCAGATTTTCCACTACTCTCCTGAGCTTAACAACATATCCAAAATTCAGAACTACCGGACCTTTTGTAGGGTAACCCCCCTATGTTGGCCTCTATTCATTGAACTACTCGTACATGGCAGTATTTAGGCAGCAAATTTTTTGTTTTTAAAGTAAAATAGATCCTCCTCTCTAACAATTTGGTGGAGATTTTACAAAGCCTTAATAAGCTTGTTTCTGCAGGCTTTACCAAGAAAAATAGAGACGAAAATTAACTTGCTATATTATAAAATCTATAAACCATTAAAAAGGTTCTGGTTATGCCCACTTTATGCCCATATACCCAAAAAGTGCTGTTTGTATTGTCAATTTTTTTATTTATACAGGGTGTTCCATAATTATTGCGACAAAATAATGGGGGTTGTAGAGGGCATCAAAATGAACAATTTTGCCTTATAAATCCCTGTTCGGAAAAGAAAAATACTCTGCCAATATATGGGCCCCTAAGCTCACACTAGGTACTATAGTTATAGTGTACGTGTGAGCAAATATAACTAAAAACTGAAATATATTTTATTTAACTCCAGACTAATTTACCTTTTGTTTGATACCACACAAGCCATGTTTTGACTTAAACTCAAATTATTGAAATCTACCCCCGCCCATAAAAAAAACAAAAAACTAAAATGTATTTTGTTAAACTCCGGACTCAATTACCTTTCGTTTGATATCACACACGCCATATTTTCACATAAACTCTAATTTTTAAAATATACCCCCACCCTTTTATTTGGTTTCTGTTCGGTGGATTTTGTTCATTTTTAAACCGAGCCTAGGTACCAATCTTCATTAAAATCGGCCAAGCGGTATTTGAGTTATGCGCGTTGGTCGTTACAGACATACAGACAGACAGACAGACGGCGCAACAAAAAAGTTTCAAAATCATCTGAAACGCAAAGATAATAAAAATTTTTGAAATCGAAGCAACTTTTTTTTTCTCGAAAAAATTAGGATCACCATAGCTCACACTACTATAGTATAGTATATGTGTGAGCTAAAAAAAGATCAGTTTCTTGGAACAGCACCTACAGTAATTGCTCAAAGTGTCCTCCACGTTGCTCAATACACAGCTCTGGCATACCCCCGGTATTTCCTGAACATGTGACGCAGCCATCACTCTTGCCAGTAGCTCTTATTGATTGGGAACAGTGCTCAAACGGCATATTTCCGAACAGGGGTTTATAAGGCAAAATTGCCTATTTTGATGCCCTCTAAAACCCCTATCATTTTGTCGCAATAATTATGGAACACCCTGTATACTGTAAAATACATTAATTTTTTGCGAACATATTTTTTAACTTTAGGGCTCCTTTACAGAGAAATACATGATGACTTTTTTTTCAATTGCATTTTTGTATTAACTGGACTATCTACAATACATTTAAAGTGGGTTAGGTTATCATAATTTAAAAAACATATACAGGGCTAATGTTGTGCTAGCTCCCCCATATAACCCATTGTGCGTCGGTCGGTCGGACTCACATGAATATACTTCTTGGTTTGTTATAAATTATAATTTTTTATTTGTGCGAGTAATAGGTGAAGAAAATTAATTACTTCCAAAAACCTTATTGTGGCATGTCAAATTTGTCATAAAATCTGTACCCAGGTTTTCAGCTCGTGAGAGGCCGACTTTTTATATTAAGAGATCGAGAACCAACATTGGGAAATTTTCACCCATTAACAGAGTTTGTAACTCTTATAATGATGTACAAAGCCAGTATGATCTATTTAACTGCAGTAAACAGTCTATTAAGAGAATTGTTTTATGATGTTTTATTTTTTTTACTTAGGTACTTGAATCTTATGTTATGTGTATGTTCGTGTGTCTGCATGTGTGTGTTTCTTAGTGTTTTTAGTGTAACTTTAAGATTATTTTAAGATTTTGTAATTAATTTTTATTAACGATTTTATTATTATTAATATTGTTATTTGTTGATACTCTTGTTCCCACTCTGTAAATGGAGCTCTCTGTTGAGTGGGTAAATAAATAAATAAATAAATAAATAAATAAATAAATAAATAAATAAATAAATAAATAAATAAATAAATAAATAAATAAATAAATAAATAAATAAATAAATAAATAAATAAATAAATAAATAAATAAATAAATAAATAAATAAATAAATAAATAAATAAATAAATAAATAAATAAATAAATAAATAAATAAATAAATAAATAAATAAATAAATAAATAAATAAATAAATAAATAAATAAATAAATAAATAAATAAATAAATAAATAAATAAATAAATAAATAAATAAATAAATAAATAAATAAATAAATAAATAAATAAATAAATAAATAAATAAATAAATAAATAAATAAATAAATAAATAAATAAATAAATAAATAAATAAATAAATAAATAAATAAATAAATAAATAAATAAATAAATAAATAAATAAATAAATAAATAAATAAATAAATAAATAAATAAATAAATAAATAAATAAATAAATAAATAAATAAATAAATAAATAAATAAATAAATAAATAAATAAATAAATAAATAAATAAATAAATAAATAAATAAATAAATAAATAAATAAATAAATAAATAAATAAATAAATAAATAAATAAATAAATAAATAAATAAATAAATAAATAAATAAATAAATAAATAAATAAATAAATAAATAAATAAATAAATAAATAAATAAATAAATAAATAAATAAATAAATAAATAAATAAATAAATAAATAAATAAATAAATAAATAAATAAATAAATAAATAAATAAATAAATAAATAAATAAATAAATAAATAAATAAATAAATAAATAAATAAATAAATAAATAAATAAATAAATAAATAAATAAATAAATAAATAAATAAATAAATAAATAAATAAATAAATAAATAAATAAATAAATAAATAAATAAATAAATAAATAAATAAATAAATAAATAAATAAATAAATAAATAAATAAATAAATAAATAAATAAATAAATAAATAAATAAATAAATAAATAAATAAATAAATAAATAAATAAATAAATAAATAAATAAATAAATAAATAAATAAATAAATAAATAAATAAATAAATAAATAAATAAATAAATAAATAAATAAATAAATAAATAAATAAATAAATAAATAAATAAATAAATAAATAAATAAATAAATAAATAAATAAATAAATAAATAAATAAATAAATAAATAAATAAATAAATAAATAAATAAATAAATAAATAAATAAATAAATAAATAAATAAATAAATAAATAAATAAATAAATAAATAAATAAATAAATAAATAAATAAATAAATAAATAAATAAATAAATAAATAAATAAATAAATAAATAAATAAATAAATAAATAAATAAATAAATAAATAAATAAATAAATAAATAAATAAATAAATAAATAAATAAATAAATAAATAAATAAATAAATAAATAAATAAATAAATAAATAAATAAATAAATAAATAAATAAATAAATAAATAAATAAATAAATAAATAAATAAATAAATAAATAAATAAATAAATAAATAAACAAATAAATAAATAAATATATATATTTATCGGTTTCACAACGTTCTACGTCTTCCGATACCCAATCTCCACTCGTTTCTGTTTGCCCATAATTCATCATCTAGGCCTCTTATTCTTATTTCACTATCTATTCCTTCTCTCCAGCTTCTCCTTGGTCTTCCTCGTTTTCTTCGGCCAGTTGGTTTCCATTGTAATATTTGTTTAGGTAGTCTTCCATCATCCATTCTTTGTACATGTCCGTACCACACCAGTTGTTTTGTTCTTATATCATCCACTAGAGTACGTTCACCCACTGTCATAATTTCTCTTATTCTTTGATTGGTAACTCTTTCTCTTTTTGATTTCCCTGCTGCTCTTCTCCAATAGTCCATCTCCGTAGCGGAAAGCATTTTTTCTGTTCTATCTTTGATTGGCCATACTTCTGAGCCGTATGTAATAATACTTTTTACAATGGTGTTATATATAAGCTTTTTGTTATGTTTTGATATACTTTGGTCCCAAATTATTCCATTTAATAAAGTTATTGCTTTTCTTCCTTGTACGTTTCTATCTTTTATAGCTTTGTCTAGTGTTCCGTCAGCTGTAATTTTTAGACCCAAGTATTTATACTCATCACAGGACTGAATTCGCTGCCCAGTATTTAAGATTAGATCCTGTTTCGTTCCACCAATACACATATACTCTGTCTTATTGATATTAACCTCTAGTCCCCACTTATTGTACTCTTCTATTAGTTTTCGTGTCATATATTCGAGGTCGTCATAATCCTGAGCCACCACTATCTGATCATCGGCGAAACATAAAGTATACAAGGTGGTTTCATTCAACGGAATTCCCATGTTTTGGCATTTTCTCTTCCAGACTTTAAGGACCTGTTCCAAATATATCTTGAAGAGCGTAGGCGAGATACAGCAACCTTGTTTAAGACCTTTATTTAATTGAAAGCCTTTGGTTAGTTTTGCTTTTATTTTAACTTTTGCCTTACTATTGCGGTATAACTCTTTGATGGCCTTAATTAGTTGTACGCTTATGTTTGTCTTTTCCAACGCTTTTCAAAGTAGATTTAGAGAAATACTATCATATGCCTTCTGCAAATCTACGTAAAGCAGATGGAGCTCTTGTCCGTATGCCATTTTCTTTTCAATAACTTGGGTTATACAAAAGAGATGATCTGAAGTCGATCTACCCGCCCTGAAACCAGCTTGTTCTTCTGCCTCCATATCTTTATATTCGCTCTCCACTTTATTTCTTATTATTTTGCCATATATTCTGCTTAGCGTACTAGTTACAGATATACCTCTATAATTGTCACATATATCTTTCCTTCCTTTTTTGTGTATTGTGGATATATATGACGTTTTCCACTCAGTTGGCACTACAGCTCCATTTAATAAATAAATAAATAAATAAATAAATAAATAAATAAATAAATAAATAAGTAAGTAAGTAAGTAAGTAAGTAAGTAAGTAAGTAAATAAATAAATAAATAAATAAATAAATAAATAAATAAATAAATAAATAAATAAATAAATAAATAAATAAATAAATAAATAAATAAATAAATAAATAAATAAATAAATAAATAAATAAATAAATAAATAAATAAATAAATAAATAAATAAATAAATAAATAAATAAATAAATAAATAAATAAATAAATAAATAAATAAATAAATAAATAAATAAATAAATAAATAAATAAATAAATAAATAAATAAATAAATAAATAAATAAATAAATAAATAAATAAATAAATAAATAAATAAATAAATAAATAAATAAATAAATAAATAAATAAATAAATAAATAAATAAATAAATAAATAAATAAATAAATAAATAAATAAATAAATAAATAAATAAATAAATAAATAAATAAATAAATAAATAAATAAATAAATAAATAAATAAATAAATAAATAAATAAATAAATAAATAAATAAATAAATAAATAAATAAATAAATAAATAAATAAATAAATAAATAAATAAATAAATAAATAAATAAATAAATAAATAAATAAATAAATAAATAAATAAATAAATAAATAAATAAATAAATAAATAAATAAATAAATAAATAAATAAATAAATAAATAAATAAATAAATAAATAAATAAATAAATAAATAAATAAATAAATAAATAAATAAATAAATAAATAAATAAATAAATAAATAAATAAATAAATAAATAAATAAATAAATAAATAAATAAATAAATAAATAAATAAATAAATAAATAAATAAATAAATAAATAAATAAATAAATAAATAAATAAATAAATAAATAAATAAATAAATAAATAAATAAATCTTATATTGTGCAAGTTGGTAAGGATGGCAATAGAGCATACTCTGGCCTACTTGACAGACATACAACTACTACAGCTGGATCAATATTTTCTCCATTTGGAGTTATTACCAAAATGACGAAAAAGCTTGAAATCAAAAATATTAAAATGAAATTTTAAGCATTTCGGCTTTCAAAACGTACCAGTAAAACTGTCGGTACAGGTTTAAACATTTGTTTTTTTAAGTATTTATCATTTTTCCTGCCTCCATGATTACCTCTTATTTAAAACTTGCTAGCTAACATTAACCTTTTAGTTACGTAAACTAAGGACACTTATCATTAAGGCGAGCTTCTTAGGAAGCAAAGTCTAATATTGTTTTTCTATTTAGTTGTTATTATTTTTGACATGTTTACAAACTAAATTAAAATTCTATTATTATTAAATGCATCTTTGTGTTAAAACCACATTTTTAAAATAAGAACGAGCCACCTATGCGACACATATGTATATATGTAAAACATGTAAAAATTAAAAAAAAAGAGAAAATAAATGTCAGGCTTCGCTACCTCCAAAGCTTGCTTTACGATAAGTGACCTTAACTCAAACGCCTATGAAAAAACTATAGCAATTTTTTTTATCTTATCTGTCAGCAATACCCCTATGTAGATTCTACAGAACGAGATTTACTTATAAAATGCGCGACTGAATTTAATCGTAACTTTGCCAAATTTAGTTTTGATAAAATCAGCAATTTATACGAGCGCAAAGTGGTTCAAGGCGATAGTGGTTTCCTTAGCTCATATTTTGAGATTTTCAGACGTCTTCGTCAGCAACTTTAAGCACAGGATAATTAAAATTATTACTTTTTATACAGGGTTTTTAAATGGAAGGTGGCCAGCTATTATCGCTGTTTTAATAAATAGGTTCTATATATTATAAAAAAGATAAAATGTAGCATGTCGATACCCTAATTCTGAATGAACCGAACCGAACCCATAAAAAACTTAAAATTTATATTTTTGCGACAAAGGTTAGTTTATGCATAGCTAGATGCTGCCAAATCCTCGCAACCAAAAAAAATATAAAACGGTTATTCAGACGATTTCTAGCAAGTCGCATAATGCTTACACTATGTAGTTTGCTTCTGACTTTTCATATTTCTGTAAAATTTTGTTTATTTGGGTTAAATCATGGCAACATCGTAAATTTCAGTTTTTTGTACAGCGTCAAAAACCGAAAAATGAGGAAAAATATAATCTAAAACCTACCTTTAAACTCGATTGCTGATAATTCAATATTTTTCCGGGATTGTTGATGATGCACAGGTTCTTAAAAAATTGTATTTTTCCGGAAAAAATCAATAACAAAACCATGAGACGTTTTTCTTATTTCGTTAAAGTTGGATTCAAATAACACGAACATGACATGCAAAGCGAACCAAACCGAATGGCTAAGTACAGCCGACCACAAAATCAAACGTAATATTATTTTAACGAAATCAAATGAATTTTAGGAAAGAAAACTATTAGGGTTGATAAATTTATGAAAAAAAAAATTAATTTTCGGATTTATTGCAACCCGTGGCCCAAAAAATAACCTTTGAATATATAAATATCAAACTTATAATTATTATTATCATATAATTAAAGATAATGTTTGTCTAATATTTCTTATGATCAGGCATGAGAAGAGATAGAAAAAAGTCTGCCAAACCCAGGTTATAAAGGTTAGGTTCAGGTCTGCTACAGGGTGACCTTAAACTCTATTATAGATTTGTTTAGAAATTCTAGTTCTCTACTTAACAATAAAAAGTTGAAAATAGCCCAAAAAGTTAAACTATGTATTAACGGATTATTTCAAATTTAGGTTCAGGGGGTGAGTTACAGGGTGATATCAAAAATAGTTGTACAATTTACATTGTTAAAAACAACTTTGGCAGGAGTTTTACTTAGCAAACAAGAGTTAGAAATACCTTAAAAAATCATATTACTAACTTACTGTATTACCTCTAGAGCCAGCAAGTGAGCTACTGGGTGATATCGAAATTACTAGTGTATTTTTCTAAAAATCACATTTTTAGAAAACAATGTTGTCAAGAGCTTTCGTTATCAAAAAATGCTTAGAAACACGTTAAAAAATCATAACATTAACTGACTGTATTACCTTTAGGTCCTTGGAGTAAGGTACAGGGTGATATCAAAATTAGTAAAACACATTTGTAAAAATCACAATTTTAAAAATCAACTTTATCAGGAGTCTTGGTGAGCAAAAAATAGTTAGGAATATGTAAACAAACCACACCATTCACTAACTGCGTTACATTTAGGTCCAGTAGGTAAGATACTATAAATCATATTTTTAAAAATAACTTTTGGCCTCACCTTACTGTTTACAAACCAAGAACATATAAGTTAGGGTTTCTTGAGCGATCTATTAAAATAATATTACGTTAATTACTTTTCCGCACAATTTTACTTTTTCGCATCATTTTTACTTTCCTCACGATTTTTTTCCGCACGTCCAAATTGCAAGAACCTTCCCGTCCACAATCGTTTTCAAATGAAAACCCGTTCTCCTACACACAAGTTTCATTTTCAAGAAGTGCTGCTGTACCGATGCTACCAGAAGCACCGAATGAAGAATCCTGTAATGTGTTACAGCCTGTACAGACCAATATACCTTCCTCCATTCACTACAGTAGTAATTCTAAGCAGCAAACTGATCAAGGCATTTCTGTAGTGGGCCAAACACCAACCAATCAAATTCCAATAGTAAACGACGTTATTCAAGATGTTGCGTCATCTGATGTATATTGAAGCATGCAACAAACAGAAAGTGCACTTTCAATTTCAATATCTACCATCGTTAACTTTTTCGTTATTGTTAATTAAATGTTCTTTACATAATGTTTCTTTTTAATATATCATAATAAAAAAATCCTGTTTTATTATTTTTCCGTGCATAAAAAATCAAGTAAAAATAAAAGTTAAAAAAACGTACGGAAAAATAACTTTTCCGCACTAGTGCTGAAAAATTTCTTTTCCGCACGATTTTTGTTTTATTAAAAATGAAGATATTTAGGACTCATTAAATGATTTATGTAACTATTCTATCTTACGTATCATTTTCTAGCATTATTATAAAATCTTTGCGAATTAAAACATGTTTTTTGATAAAGAAGATGGACAAAAACACTCGTAGGAAAAACATTGTACCTAATCTTGCGGAAACTATCTTTTTCATCCTTGACGGCTTGCCCGAACTCCGCTCCGCGTCGTTTGGGCAACTGCCGTCGCGTGCGGACAAGTACCTCTTTCCGCACTTGTTAGGTAAATAACTATTGTACAAACAATTAAAAGCCTAAGCGATACAAAAAAATATTTATGTAAAAGATATTTAAAATTTAAAGATAAAAGACCTTAAGTGGGATGAAACTACTGCTTTTGTTGATTTGGAGTTTTCAGTAAAAATACCTAAAGAAGTGAAGAAATATATCCCTTTATCAGACAACCAAATTGTTATGTTTAATATATTTTTTATTTCTATTTTATCATGACAATGTCACTCTCTCATCAACTACTAGTTATCAACAATAATAATAACAATAACATTACAACTCCCTTTTTTATTCGCTCTTGCTATTCTATCTACTCTCTCTCTTTTTTTTTTGCTCTTCTATATCTCTCCCTGAGTTTGTGGACATGGTCGAAGATATCTTCTATTTCGTTTTAAAAGTTTTCTACTGGGCAACTTTATTGTATACTGTCTATGTTTAGCTACTTCTACCACAATGCCCACTTTGTCCCATAATTTGGATATTGGATTTTGTATTCTGGCTGTTTCTCCCTTTTAAATTTCAGGTATATCCTTGGCAGTTTTGTTGTATGTATTTGCTTGTTTTTGCTTTTGAGCAGTTTTAATATCTTTTAATGTAGACAGTTTTTTCCACTTTAGATCAAAAGCATTTTGATGTGTCGGAATCAGTGACCTCATATCTCGACCATAAAGCTTCTGAGCTGGTGAAAAACCATCATCAGATGGAGTATTTCTCCATTCAAGTAGTCCAGACAAAAACTTATTTTCATTTAGTCTTCCATTTTCTGTGCTTTTAAAAATTAAATCTTTCATTGCACCAACTGCTGCTTCAGCATGCCCGTTGCTTTGAGGGTAATACGGGGTCGATGGGCTATGCTCAATGTTCCAATCCTTGCAGAATGATTTGAAATCGTATGCATTATACTGTGGACCATTATCAGATCGAAACCTTATTGGCACACCTGTGTTTGCAAAAATTTTTTTTAGATCTTGAATCATTCTGTTACTAGTAGGATCCTGGTTTCCGTAATGACATACTATCGGCCATCCTGAGAATCTATCTACATAGACCATGTAATGTTTGCCCGAACAGACAAACAGATCTGAGGAAACATCAACAAATGGTCGGGGTGGCGGGGAATCAAACATCATAGTTTCTTTTTGTTGAGATGGCTTAACAGTTTGACATGCTTCACAAGAATCAATAAGGTTTTTTATGTCTGAACTCATTGCAGGCCAATAAACCGTGTTTCTAGCTCTTCTTAAAGTTCTTACAATTCCTTGATGTGCATCGTGTAACCGTTCCATAACAATTTTCCTAGCTTCCTTAGGTATTAATAATTGGCAACCCTTCAATACTAACTGATCTTCTATGCTGAGCTCGTTTCTAATACTCCAGAATGGCTTTAAACAATCTTGGAGATCTTTTTTATTGGAAGGAAATCCATTTTGTATTTGTTGTCGTAGACACTGGTATTCCAAATCTTTAGTTGCTGCTGCTTGTAACTTTTTTAAAGAAGGATCAAAGAAAATGGAATCAGAATTGTTTATATTCTGTATTTGTTCTGCGATCACTGCTTCTACCATGAGCACTGCATCTTCTCCCAATAAGTCACTTTCAGTTGACATGGCTATAGGTGATCGAGAAAGAGCGTCAGGGATAATATTTTCCTTGCCTTTACACCATTTAGCTTGAAAATTAAAATTAGATAATTTTTCTTTTAACCTTTGAATTCTACAATTTTCAATTTTGTCCAAGGTATAATTATTTAATATTGTTATTAGTGGTTTATGATCGGTTATAATTTTAAAATCTGGTAATCCAAGCAGATATAGTTTGCATTTATGTACTGACCAAGTGATAGCCAATAACTCTATTTCTATCATTGCATATCTGGATTCTGAGTCAGACAAAAATCTGGAGCCACATTGAATCTATTTCCATTTATCGTCATGCTTTTGTAAAAGGATATATCCCAGTCCATTTAATCGAGATGCGTCCACATGCAATTCGGTCTCCAGTAAAGGATCATAATGTCCCAAAATTGGTGGTGAAACTAATGCTGATCTAATGTTTTCAAAAGCTTCATCGTGTTTACTCGACCATATAAATTCGTTTCGTTTCTTCATCAAATCTCTTAAAGGTGTTGCATGACAACTGATTTCTGACGAAAAGTTTCCCAGCTGATTTACTATTCCCATAAATGATCTCAGTTCGGTCAAATTTTTAGGTCTTGGAAAATTTCGAATCGCCTGAACTTTTTTAGGATCAGCTTTTATTCCATTTTGACCAACTATGTAACCTACATACGGAACTTCATTTTGGGCAAAAACGAATTTTTCAGGGTTCAGAGTAACTTTATATTTTCGGCAACGCTTTAATAATTCCACGACTTTCACATAATGGTCTTTAAAAGTTTCGTCATGTAGCAAAATATCATCTACTACTTTTTCCATATTTGACATACCAGCAAGTGCTTCATGACCTCGACGACAAAATTCATCGCCCAAACTAACTAATCCCATTGGCGTTCTTAGAAATTGATAACGTCCCCATGGAGTCAAAAATGTCGTTAACTGTTGACTTTCTTCATCCAAACTTAACTGCCAATATCCACTAGTGGCGTCCAATGTTGAAAAATAATTTGATTTTGTGTCAATATTTGAAACAGCTTCCCAAGGTGCTTTAAATGGATGTAACGGTCTCTTTACATATTTGTTTAACATTGTATAATCAACACAAATACGCATTTTTCCATTTGGCTTCTGGACTATCACCAACGGGCTGACAAAATCACTTGGGGTTCCCTCTACTGGCTTGATTATTGATTTCTTTACCATGTCATCAAGTTCTTTTTTAACTCCTTCCCTCCACGCGTACGGGATTTTTCTCGGACATGATATTGCAAAGGGCACAACATCTTCTTTAAGATAAATATGAACGGGTTTCCCATCCATTGATTTGAGATTCGTACTGGTATCAAAAACGTCGGCGTATTTTTCCAATAATTGACTTTTAAGAGTTTTGGCGTTTTCTTCGTTTATTGGAACCTCACTTAACTTTGCAACATTTAATGATATTGGTAAAGGGTCAGGAAAATCTTTGTGAATTATTCCCAAATCTATAAGAACTTTCCTATCAAGTAAAAGTTCTTTAACATTTTTGCATATTACAATTTTTGTTTCACAACATCTTCCTTGAAGTATAATTTTGCAGTTTATTATACCGATTGTTTCTATAGTAGATCTGTTTGCAGCTTGTAATTTTAAATTCGTTGCTTCTAGTGAGATCTCGTGTAATCGCTTTAAAAAATCTTCTCCAGCCACCGAAACTTCAGCACCTGTATCCGGAGTGTCCTTATAAATAAATGAAGATACTTTTGGATGACACTGTACTTCTATTGTGACTGTTACATGACGTGTCTTGTCCCGCCAATTTTTATCAATACTGTCAATTGAGTTTATTGATAAATGTCCAATATTTGAAGTTTCTTGTTCTTCATCAACAACATTTTTTACACTTTTTTTTTTGCATAAACTAGTAAAATGCCCTCGTAATCGGCATTTATTACAAATTATATTCCTCGCTGGACATTCCAGAAGTGATTTATGCCAATTATTGTTGCATCTACGGCACTTTTTGGCAATATTTTCTGGTTGTTTTGGAACCGCCTTTACTTTCGAAAGTTTTATTTGAGAATTTTCTTCTAGAGTTGCAACTTCTTAGGCTTCGCATAATTTAACTAAAGACTCTAAACTTGCATCTTCTGAAAGTAATCTACATTTTTTGCGAACTTCAGGATCGTAAAGAGATTCAATAATGTGGTCTATAAGGCATGTTTCGTAACAACTGACGCACGGATCGGTAAGTTGAAACAATTTTAATTTTTGTCTGTAAAATGATGTGAACAACTCACCAGACTCTTGCTTTCTGGCCATAAATTGACTTCGTCTCATTCTGTAATTTTCCTTTTTCTTAAAATATTTTTCAAGTTCGTTAAGTATAGTTAAAACATTAGTTTTATTAGGATTATTAATTTTTAAAACTAAACGTAGAACATCCACCATATCTTGGTCAAATAATGATAAAAGTATTGCATTAACTTGTGGACTACTAACATTTTGCAAACCTTGAATCAACAGATAGTTTTCGAAATTCCTTCGCCAATCAGTATACTGAGCAAAAGAAATATTTTCCATTAATTTTCCTGGAAGTGGAAAATTACCAGTAACTTTTACAATAGGTTGAATAATCTCATCATTATTATCTTCACGCTCTGGTTGATTATCAGTGTGACGTATAGTTTCAGCCGAATTTTCTTTCGTTGATAACATTTTCTTGATTGCTTCTTGAAGCTGTTGTATCTGCAGATTCATATTGGTCTGGAGATTATTTACCATTTCATGGGTGTTTCTTTCAATTATAACAATAGACTCCTGAGTTTTTTTGTAATGATTTTTCTAGTGAAGTTCGTTCATTAGCTTCATTTGCAGTTTTATTTTGATTTGTTTCTTTCTTTGATTTCTTTGGCGGCATCTTTGTACTTTTTCCCAATATTTCGTAGCTTTTATATTTTATATATATAGTTTATTAGGTTCAAAATCGCGACTGCGCCATGTTATGTTTAATATATTTTTTATTTCTATTTTATCATGACAATGTCACTCTCTCATCAACTACTAGTTATCAACAATAATAATAACAATAACATTACACAAATAGCTATGTAGCGGTAAATGTATTAACAGATTTTTTGAAAGAAATGCAAAATATTGAGTCGCTTCACTTTGGAAGAAGTCTATATACAAGTAATTAAATAAAACTAAGAACGACGTACGGGACAAAAATATTTGTGTGCAGGTTGTTGTTTGTCAATGTAAATAAATGTAATATTTATTATGTGTATTTGTACATTTTTATATGGAGCAAGCTTAATAATTATAAGGATTTGATTTGGCTCGGTTTGGTTATGTTAAATAGATAACTTGGGTGTCAAATTGTTGCCTAAAAAACATGCAAATTTGTGAAATAACAACGAAGACAGTTTTTTCCTGTAAATAAATGTGCAGATTTTTATATTTATCGTGTATGTTTGTAAATGTTTACATTAGGCAAGCGTAGTGAAGGCTTTCGTTTTGTTACATTAAATATATATTTTAGGGCCAAGATTCTAAAATATCTTGTAAATTTGTTAATTAACAAATCAAACAAATGTAAAATATTTGTAAAAAATTTTTGATTTACTATTTGTATTTGTTAATTTTTATATTGACCAACTGGTTTGTTTGATTCTATTAATTGTATATTTTGGATGAAAAATTATTGTCAAATAAGCATGTAAATTTATGAATTAACAACGAAGGCAGGCAGGTTTTTATGTAAATAATTATTGTACATTTTTATATTGACCAACCTTATTTATATGGGTTTGGTTCGGTTTGGTTATACTTGATATGTATTATAAAGCCATGATTTTTTCAAACTAACTTGTGAATTTGGAAAAGAACAACGAACCAAGATGTTGTTACGTAAATAAATGTAGGGATTTTTGGATTTCTTATGTGTATTTGTAAACTTTTATATTGACCAAGGTTAGTTAGGGGCTTAGGTTGATTTGGTTATATTCACTAATAAGTTTTAATGTCAAAATTTTATCATATTAACTTGTAAATTTGTCAAATAAATAGTAAAAGTTTTTCACGTAAGTATATGTGAATATTTTTGGATTTATTTGTTCATTTCACCCTGTAGCTCACCTCCCTTGTTTTTTAAAAGCGTGATTTTTCAAAATCTTTACTGCTATTTAGATATCACCCTGCAGCTTACCTACTGGAAGTAAATAAAATTTAGTAAGTGGTATGATTGCTTAACGTGTTCCTAACTATGTTTTGCTAACAAATGCTCCTAACAACGTTGTTTTTAAAAAAAGTGATTTTTACGAAATTTTATTACTAATTTCGATATCACCCTGTACCTCACTTCCTGGACCTAACGGTGATACAGTCAGTTAATGGTATGATTGTTTAACGTATTCCTAACTATACTTTGCTAACAAAAGCTCCGGACAACATTGCTTTTTAAAAATGTGATTTTTAGAAAACTTACACACACTAATAATTTCTATATCACCATGTAGCTCAATTCCTGGACCTGAAGGTGATAAAATCTGATAATGGTATGATTGTGTAACGTGTTTCAAATAATTTTTTGCTAACGAAAGCTCTTGACAACATTGTTTTTTAAAAATTTGTTACGCTTCTAATTTCGATATCACCCTGTAGGTCTCTCACGTCCTGGATCTAAAAATAATACAATAAGTTCATGATACATTTTTTAATGTATTTCTTACTCGTATTTGCTAACTCAAACTCCTGACAGAGTTGTTTTTTAAAAATGTGATTTTTATTAAGATTTACTACTATTTTCGATATCACCCTGTAACTCACCTCCTGGACCAAAATTTGATCTAATCCGTAAATAGTAGTTTTTTGGGGCTATTTTCAACTTTTTATTGCTAAGTAGAAAATTAGAATTTTTTAACAAATCTATAATATTAGGCACACAAAAAATTTTACATAATTATACAAACATTATTTTTAATTATACAAATTTATAGAAAGTTTGAAATGTATGTTTTAAAGGTTTGTTTCTTGGGTCCCGTTCAATTTATTCATATTTTGAAATCTATCTTCAGGTCGGCTGTACGCAGTTGTCTGCCTATATGTGCAGCTCCCTCTAGGGAGCGTGTCGCAAACTTAAGTTTTCCTTGCACAATGTGACCACGTGGTCGTGGCACCCCTGAAAAATTCCGCCTTCGACTTATTTTCGTCAGGTGGCGACTGTAGGAACTATTCTTAGGGTCACTGCATCCTGAAAGCCTGGCGTCTACCAACGAGCGGATAGTTCACAACTTGCATTCCATTTGCTATTGGTTGACATAGTCAGGCGGGATTTTTAAAATTAAAACTCTCCTATCCTGATTTTGGGAGGTTCAAATCGGTGTTAAACCAAACTGAAACAAATCCTAACCGTGGTCAATTGATGGGAAACGTATCCTAACCGGGGCGTGTCTGGACAGGTTAGGATACGTTGTCGAATAATTTATCAGGGTTAGGTTAACACCGATTTCGACAGGAAAACTTGATAAGGAAGCTAATTAAAAAAAAATTATAATATGTTTAAAAAAAAAACTCATCGGCATATGCATAGATTTAGTTAAATTCAATAGTACATACCTATACCATAACCGAACCGAACCTGCACAAACCACTACACTTTTTAGTCACTTACAACTAGTATATATTCGTATTTTACGCCGAAAGCTGTAAACATAAAGTTTGTTAAATGCTTGACTGGTGGCACCATCTCTTAATGTAATATAATAATAATCTTAAACGACAACGTTCAACATCAAAAAGTCAGCTGACTATTTCGACCAATAGCAAACGGAATGCAAGTTGTGAACTAGCCGCTCATGTCTCCCAGGGGTAGCGACACCAAACATAACCTCATTTACGAAAAACACAAATCTGACACTGTTAGGAGCGTAGCTTTTTTTATGTTTAAAAAAATTAAATGGTTAACAAATGTTACGTAAAGAACTGTCCGTCACATCCGGTATATAAATTTTACTGTCCAAATAAACAAACCTAAAAAAACTAAGTTTTTTATGATTTCAAATTTATTAGGACCCTGTGTTAGGACCCACACAGCGAAGGAAACCAAAAATATAGTTTGCATGTTTTATATATATTCTAAAATATAGAAAACTATTATGTTGGGTTTTGTATCATTTAATAAATTTTTTATGCTCTCTACGGAATAAAGGTATACGTTTAATCCCTTTTTTCATGGGCTAAGGTAGTATTTCTTGTCCCCAGTGATTGAAAGTAATTTCTTTAAACCATAAAGGCAAAATATAGGTTTTTGGATTATTTTATTTTATCATAATACAAAAAACAAAAAGGAATATATACACGATACCGATTATTTTGTTCCAGCTTGCCGTAAGCTTACTGTACCTTGCCGATGGCTTGGTTCCTTTTGATCGTTATTGTGTCCTTAGGCATAGAATATTGCTTCCATATAAACGAAGCATTTAACTTTCCAGACTTCTCCAGGCTGTAAACCAGGAAACTGTGAAATTTTCGAAATTCTGTTTATTGCATCATTTCCATGCCCATCTCAAAGTAAGAATATGCTTTATTTTCCATCTTCGAGAAATGTAATTCGAACTTTTTCTCGGCTAAACTTAATTAGTTTGTTATGAAATAAATAATATTTTTTCCACATTGTTTGTTATGAGGTCACTCATCGTCAAGTAAGCTTTACCTTGCTTGACGATGAGTGACCTTAGTTTGTTAGCATCTGACTGACTTTTGTTTAATGTAATGCCATGACAACTATCACTGCCCACTGTTTTTTTATATACTTGACATGCTAAAACTACAGTACGGTAATTGGTTTAATACCTATTTATTTAGTTTATGATTATTATTATTTTTAGTATATAAAAATAAACCTTGGCATTAAAGTCCCTTTTAGTCACTTAGCAAATTATAGACCGGTCGAACATGAAAATTCCCGCCGTGGTATTAAAAGTAAACACTGCACGCCCCAGGTTTATAATATACCTACTATTATTTTTATTATTGTTAAAAAAATAGCGGGCGGCGAAGAAAAAGTCGAAAATACAAAAAGTCGAAAATACAAAAGTTCGAAAGTACAAAAGGCCGAAAATACAAAAGATTGAAAAACAAAAGGTTCAAACAAAGATCGAAAGTAGCTACACTGTAATGATTGCAAAACAAAGTAGAATTAAGAGACACACAGGTACACACACACACTCATAGAAAACTTTTAAAAAAATCAACATCCAATAAAAACTCAAGGTAGCAACACGACGGGTCGCAGAACTTTGTTCGAAAACATTTTCTTCGAATGGAAATTTTTATGAAAACAATTTCTTCTAATGGAAATTTGTTCGAAAACATTTTTTTTAAACGGAAATTTATTTGAACACCATTTTTTTGAACGGAAATTTGTTCGTAAGTAATAGTTGTTCAAAAACATTTTCTTCGAATAGAAATCATTTTCTTCGAAAGCAAGTTTTTCGATAAAAGACGCTCTAGACCTGGATTTCCAAACCTAACACAATTCATATAATTTGACTACGGCAAGGTCTTTTTAACATATTTTTTCAAAAAAACCCTGACTTCTTTCCCGGGATCGTAAACATTCTGAAAATTTGTCTACTTTCCTCCTTTTGGAAGGCCGAAATTGGTATTTTCCTAAACTTTGTCAATTGATCGCAAACGTATCCGAACCGGTCCAGATACCTCCTGATGTGCTCAATTAAGAAAGGTTAGAGTAACACCGATTTCAACCTTCCAAAATGAGGACCGGAAAGCTAATTTAGGGAAATCATTTTTCGACAATAGGTCTCGGTTGGTTCGGTTTGGTTTCACACCCTCTAGGATCCCGGGAAAGAAGTCAGGGAAGTTTTTGTTTCCAAAAATTGTTAGAAAAAAACCCCATTAGTCGAACTATATGAGTTGTGTTAAGTTTGGCAAGCCAGGTCAAATATTTTTTTTTCGAAAAATTTCTTTTCGAAAAAATGTTTTTGAACAAATTTTTATTTAAAAAAAATATTTTCGAACAAATTTCCGTTCAAAGAAAATGTTTTCGAACACATTTCTGTTCGAAGAAAATGATTTCGACAAATTTCTGTTTGAAGAAAACGTTTTCGAACAATCTTTTGTTCGAAGAATATGTTTTAGAACAATTTTTGGTTTGAAGAAAATGATTTTCGAAGTTTATGCTTTCGAACAATAATATTACGATATTTATATGAAATGTACTATAAAATTATAAATAATTAAGCCGAACCTTACGAAAACTCGAACTGTATTTGGGCATTTTTTGTCTTTTGATAAAATGTAAAATTCGGAATAAAAAGGTACTAAAAAAAACCACAATACCAAAACCACCCAAAAAAATGGGAAAAAACCTTGGAAAATAAATTAAACAGTGCGAAAAATAGCGTATAAACATCGTGATAAAAGTTTCATTTTATCCCTTGATATATTATATACTATTAATAAACTTTTAACATAGAAATGTATTTCTGTCCTGTTTGTTTATTTATTACGTATTATTTTTATACAAAAACAGAAATAATATTTAAAAGAAAATGATTTTTAACAATAAATATACCTACAATAAATATTCATAACCCAAAAACTCAAGGAACATATTTTTTATTTCTTAAGCTGTATAAAAACGAGTTCTTTTTAAGTTTTATTAAAACATTTTTCTTTTCTCAGAATGTATAAAAATGAGTATTTTTCACGAACGTCTATGGAATTTTGAGTACGGTTTTGACACTCGTGTCGCTACCCCTAAAAGACGCTAGGCTTCCAGGATGCAGTGACCCTAGTATTTCTAATTACCCTATCCAAAACCTTATGGGGCAGCCTTCGTGTTAGTTTACGACAGAGACAATTTATTATTTTCTCTCTGGTTTACGAAGGCTGTGTCATGGGCCGTCACTGAAGAACAGCAGTTTCTAAATGGGAGGACCCCCCAGAATAAAAAACTATATACGTGCATAATAAAAGATAAAAAAAGTAAAAAAATAATCACCACTTCAATAATTTGACCAGGATCCTCACTTAGTCAGATTTTTCTGGCAGATTTTAAAGAAATAATTTGACATTCCCTTAAAAATCCGTTCAAATATAACGGTGGCAACAGCGTAGAGCTAATTTTGTAGCGACCCTTCCACGACATGCAGTTAGTCCCTCTTTGTTAATTTTACCGTGAAAAACAAAGAAAGAAAATAAACTTAGCTGACCTCATAAATAAAACGAATAGGACTCATAAATTTGAAAGAAATGTGACGAAATGTGACGAAATCTGACATTTCAGTTTGTGTGGTTAATGGTCTTCTGCTTTGAATTTATTTACAATTTTTAAATTAAAAATTTTCAACAAATTATGGGTTTTTAATTAAAAACAAATATTATATCGTGAAGCTACATCTATCAAAAAGTGGGAAATGGCCTTTTAGGTAAGTTTTTAAGTTTAAAAATTGCCTTTTAAACGAGAAATCTTAAGCGCCAGATTATGTCACATTTTTTCAAATTTCGGCAGATTTTTTGAAATGTAAAGAATTGCCCCCGACGTATCAGAATTAGGGTATCGATGTCATTTACATGAGCTGAATATAAATATTAAAAATACTAAATAAGTGATTATAACAAGAAATCCAAATTGCCGCTAGCGGTCATGCCGCTGGAATTCTAACTATAGATAACGTACCACTAAAGACAGTAAATAACGAAATTGTACATCAAGTTTAGGAAATGTAAACAAGAATTTTAAAAGCAAGAAATGTTTTTTTAAAAATCCAAAAATTTTCCGACAGCAGGGTGATAAAGGCGATAATGTTGTATTACTTAGTGGCGTCCATACAATTTAGGCGGAAAGGCCTAAGGGTATTCTTAAAAACGAGGACGCTAATCAACTAACCAGAATTAGATTGTCAGCCCAACCATGTTGATAAATCAAACAATAATTGGCAAAATGTTGTCAGATAGTTATGTATGTAGGTATGACAACAACCCTTATTATGACATTGGCTTCACAGCCAACAAGCGAATAAAGCGAGAAATTTCGCACGAGATTGAATGCTGTGAATGGGGCGCTAGCGAGAGTAAGCACGTTACTTTATATCGAGTTGTGTACGCTATTTTTCCTACGAACACCGTTGAACTATACTAATTCTTGTAAAAATTGGTTTTTAATTTTGCAAAAATCAAATGAACCTGCTTTTCCGCACATGTGTGGAAAGGGAATTTGCAATACATGTGCCAGAAAAGTATGATGACAGTTAACGTTATCGTATAAGTTTCCATACAGGTGCGGAAAAATTTCTGTACACATTTTCTGAGCAGCGGCGTAGCGTGCTTGCAAGAAAGGGGGGGCCAACAGCTAAAAAGGGCGCCCCTCAAAAATCTTTCGAGACCAAAAAAAAAAAAAGGTCATCATGTCTTTAGTTTCCTTTGCCGCCCTCTCGATTTGCCGTTGGCGGCCCTGCTACTTAATACAGCTTAGGGCACTTCGGTCACCCATGGGGCGCCAGTACACTCAGGGGGGGGGAGGGGCGACGAACCCCCCGCGCCCCCCCACGCTACGCCACTGTTTCTGAGGATGCAAATTTTGTGAATTCCATCTTTTCGTATGTGGTCGTAGGAAAAACTGTTTTTTTTTCTATAGGGCGGGGGTCGGTTCGGTTCGCACAGGAAAAAAGAAAAAAATAAATATTTGCACAGGATAAAACGCTACACAGAAAAAAGCGCACGCGTAGTAAAGCGCACAGTAAAAAAGTGCGCAGAGAGAAAAGCTTACATAGTAAAACAGCGCACAGGGATATCAAACAAGGAAAAATGTTGAAGTATATAAAAATCATAATGAAATAACTTAGTTTAGATTTAGAATGGTACCTACTGTAACAGGTTACGTAATCATTTAATTTTGCTCACAAAAATAAGATTCTATATTTTATGGGCTACAAGGCAAATTTATCGAGATACAGAGCATCAAAGTTGGCGATTTTTGCACATTTTTTGATAATAACGTTTTAAAGGTCTTATAACAAGCTATAATTGGAGATAAAAATATTTAAAAAAAATATTTTCAGGAGAAACTATTTTTTTGGAACAAACTTTTATAATACCATATTAAACGCAATGTTTTTGTTGACATTTTTTGTAAATAAAAATAAGGCTCTGTGAAGACATATTGGTAAAATATTAATATTTAAAAAAAAAATAAGTTTTTAAATTTTTTTAAAGATTTTTATTTTTTATACATTTGTGGTAGTTATTTGGACAGCTTATTTATCCTAAATTACTAATTTTATCAAAAAATTCAATATAACATTTTTGGATCGCAATTATAGCTAATAATTTTTTTTATATTTATTTGATTTTATCAAACTTTATTTTTTCTGTAAAACCTTTTTTCTCCCACTCCTCTTATTTTAAAAATCCTATATTTAAAAAACAGATGAGTGTTGATCGAGCCCCATGTTATATACATTTTTGATCAGAAATAACCTCCTCTATTACCTGCTGCACTTTGGTTTCTAAGTTATGGGACATCCTGCACATATGTAAATTTTGAAAAAATTTTTAAATCTTAAAATTATTTAAAATATTTTTAGAATTTTGAAAATATTCGAAATTTTTTTATTGAACTTCATAAAAACTTTAAACATTATTAAAATATTTAAAACTTAAAGATCTTTTCTTATTGGTGAACTATTTCAATATTTTTGAAAATTTTTGGAAATTTTCGTAGCTATAAATAAATCTTGTTGAGAGCCTCTTATAATTCACGTCAAGCTTCATAATTATCCTAAGAGCATAAATGGGCCATTTGAGTAGTGTTATTGGTAGGTCCTAGGAAAAATTTACACCGTTATATAAAATAAATAAGTGAACTGTATATTTGATCAAACTTACTTATCCGGAGTCTTTATAACATAAAAACATTTCAATTTTTCGTGCAGACACAAATAATGCGGAAACTTGTAAAAAAAACATAAGAAATTTATTGAATGATATTAACGTTGCTTTATAAAGAAGTTGTCCGAAGTTAATTTAATGAATGGCTTGAAACTAAACCATTTTCGCAACTTTACCGTGTAACATTACAATACTTTGACTACGTTTTTTTCAATTTGTTTGAAATTTTGGAGGTTTCCTCTGTGCACTTTTTTCTTTGTGTACTTTTTTTCACAGGTGATTTCTTCTTTGAGTGCTTTTCTGTTAAAGCAAGTAAAAAATATATAATTTTTTTCCGCTTTACCACTACTCTTGTACTTTACATATTTTTTCGGGTTCTGAGGGGATCATTACCCCCTTTACTTCACTGTTGAACCGCCAATGATTAAACATGGTTGAAAAGCCACTTTTATGTTCTGTTTAACGGTGTAATATAATATGGCGGACATAGTAAAAAACAAAGTTGGCTATTACAAAAAAGTAGTTGCATATAGAGAACTGCCAAATATTATATCATTTGTTGAGATATTTCAATTTTCCGAAAAACGGAACGATTAGTTTTTGCTCAATATTTTGAAAATCCCTATAGATATTTTTAATTTTTAGCCAGCATGTGATTTACCTTGAAATAGCGCTACCTTTTCTTGTTTCACCAAAATCGTATCTGGTACCCTTTCCGAAACCCCTATGTTGTTACTTTCACCTGAAACACCCTGTATATCTTAACCCTTTTTCTCTTATTCCAAGTCGCCATGACTCCGTAGATCTGTTTGTGAAAATTACTCTTTTAAAATTTTCCACTAACTCACCTTAAGGAAATAAACGTAAAATTTTTGGTTACTTTTCTTTATATTAAAAGTAAGAAAGTCTCATAAAACGCACCTAAAGAAAATCAAAAATTTTATTGTTGCTTAAGGTTTTAATTAAACTTTGAATGTCCCAGTAAATCTTGCAAGTTAATTTTAAAGTTATAAAACTGAATTATTAAACTTGGAAGGTTTTGTTTGTCTAAAGGTTGGAAAATAACTCGGGTTTTGAAAGTTCTTTTATGGAAATAAAGTAAATTTTTTGGGTGGCAAAATACTGGTAGACAAACCTTTAAAAACTACTTACTTTAATTAAAATAAATATTTGTATGGCAGATCTGATACCTTCCTTGACCATTAGCACCTTTCATTCTTTAAATACCTCAGAAACGTAAGCTTCTACAAAATTTTTGGTAAAAATATAAATTACTTTAAGCAATTGGAACTTTTTGACTGTCATTAAATTATCATTAGTAGTAATTGTGGCCTACTAAAATGCGTAGGGTGACATTTGTGGCAGCTTAAAGACGCTGCTGCCATTTTGTCACACTGTAATTAGAATAATAACAATTTGCCAGCTTGTGACACAACAAAACCACTGAATAATTAAACAAATATCTGGAAGCAGAACTGTATTTTCCAGCTAGGTAAAACATTGATATGCCCGCTAACTTTTATACAGTGGAGAAGGGGGGTTCAGAAATAAGAAAATTTTACGTGCGCCACAGTGTTTTAATATCAATGTTTTACAAAGAAGATCTTGATTAAAATACAGTTCAACCCAAACGTTGTAGCCAAACAATGAAATTCTACCTACATCGGAGGCTTCCAGAGTATTTGTGTAATTAAAAAAAAACCAAAAAAAAATTGACTAATAGACAAAATAAAATTCTACAAGATTGAATTAAGATGACAAAACTAGAAGCACTTTACAGGTAGATGGACTCCTTTAACAGGTCATAGTGTACCTACATCTGAGTCAGTAGTGTGAGACTCGGTTTTATAAATGATTGTTAAAATATAATACACTTCCAAAATCGTTCCATCACAGGGGAGATCTGGACCAAATATCTGCTGTCATCATTCTACGTTGGGTAGAATGAGACAGGTAGCAACCCAGTCCGAGATCTACCCCATGAGGTAGAACAATGTAAGGAAACCGCAAAAAAATATAACCTCATCTCTCTTTTGTCGCTGCAAAGTTGGTTCATTGGGTTCTACAAATAACACAAAGATTTAGTTTATCTTGTATAATTAGATCTGAGAAAAATACCAAATAAGTTAGGGCCAAAATAGCAAGGCACTCCAAATTTCACAGGAGAAATTGTCTTAAATAAATGAAATGAAGGAAAACAAGTCAATTTAGTAAATACGCCGCAAAATTGTGGTCATGACGTCATACCGTTACCTTGCGTTTACAAGCAATGTTGAAATTATACTGTGAAAAATTATATATGAAAAGATTATGTCTAAATTATATTAAAAATTTATATGAAAAGGTTATGTCTAAATTATATTGAAGATTTATGTGAAAGATTATATCTGAAGCTTGCTCCTACCTTGGTCCTTGATTATTTTATGTGTGTTTTATTTTGTAAACCTGGAAGTGGTGTACTCCGCCATTCCTCACTGTTACTCTGGTCCTGGTTCTGCCCGCGCCTCCCCTAATGCCCGCTTAGCACATCACGCTAGGGCAGCACATGGTGGTCAAAATGTTGTTGGTTCCTTGCCCCGAGCGTAAAACCCTTTCCCAGGGTTACAACTGGCTCGTCGATGGAACAGAACCTCGTTCCACCAGCACTACTGTCCCGTCGATGGAATGGACGGTGCACTGCTCTTTCTCGTACAAATGGCGTAGGCCGACTTAAATCCCCCTCAAAAGGGTGCGAGCGTCACTCTAGATTTCGCCTAAACACGACGGACTCACTCTTCACAGTCTCTGGGACAGAACCTGCAGTTTTTGCAGTGCCACTAACCAAAAACAATGGCGATCCCAGAGACCTGTTGCCGACCCAGCCAAAATTCGTTAGCAAAGAGACCAGGCACTTTTGTCGAGAACACAAAAATAATGAAGCCACCGGAAACCGTTCGTAGACTTGGTGGGGACGGTAAAACGCAATACCAACCTAATTTTCCCGGTTAAATTCAAATAAAGGATGCAAACCTATTTATAAAAAACTTTTTCGCCAAAAAATCTCTAACTTCGGTTGCAAGACTGGAAGAAAAAAACCCGCGGTTTTCAAACTAACCAATGAGGAAATACACCAATAGTTCCATACCAGTATATAGGGGCAGCACCGACCAAGGGGACATTGCAAATATGTAAAACGCGCATTGAGGTGTTGTCGGATCTATTTCCAAGGTTGGAATTTTTATAACAAGGACGTCGTGATACCCTCCATACATAGACCGAACATTTGCCTACCGGACCCCTGCCGACATAGCAAGTAGGAGGAAAATAACCAGACGGACTATAAGAAGCTCAGCATTGAAACCATCAACTGTAAAATCAAATACTGGAGATCAGAGCTTGCATCAAACCCAGGAATATTCGAACACTCAACCAATTCCCATATGAGTAAAGCTGTACTAAGTGTAGAATTTCGTTGTATTTTAGTTACAGTTTTAGTCAAAAGTTTCCTTTGCTCTTTATATATGTTTTCTCTAAGATTCATATGGTTTGACGCCATTTTTGTAAAACATTTCTACATTAATAAAGTTGTTTCTAAACTTGAACTTAAAATACACATTGAACTACTGCTCAAACCCGGCCTAAGAGTGTTTAGATGTTAAGTTTGCTCCCCACTAGCTAGCCCTACACAACCCTTCAATCCGACTGAGTTAGTTACTAACTTTATTTAACTATAATTATATATAAATTTATATAATATAAAAATACGATTTTGTTTATTCTTTTAGTCCTGGTTTTTATTCCTCGTTTATCTTCCATTTACGAAAGTGCATAACTCGTATTTATTTTATCTTCTCCTTATCAAATTAATAAAGATATTAAAGTGGGCGGAGCCTCGGTTGTTACTGGTCAAACCGTGGACCTAAATATGTTTTCGTGCTATCACAACTAGCTATGAGGTTCGGATTGTCCCAATATCCTCGAAAATAAACGTAAGGGAATGAAATGTTCTTCCTGTTACTAAAACCATTTGTGATGCGGCAACGCCGCCATTCCCCGGCAGAATCGCTGTTTATTATTATGAACGTCAACGAAAACTATGAAATTTCACAGATAAACAAAACAATCAAAAAGTTTTTATGTGATTTTCCCGAAACCTGTGATCCCGAATTCCAATTACGATGTCCAGATAATGCGATGTGCGTAGTGTCCACAGTAATTCGATGGAAGGTCTCCTCTATAAGGTAACTTTTTGGACACTATATAACCTCCAAACCTAGCTCTATAAAATACCCTTAATTTGTGTACAGAAAGACGAGTCGAAGAGCCTTGATTATTTACCTAAATAAACAAATATGTAACGTTGCCTTAAACGTAAAAATGACACGTTACATAATCCCCCCCCCCCCCAACTTCAAGACGATTAACCTAAAAAGGTTAATCGGAGAGGTCCGCTGCCGACTTAAGGTTTTTGGCATGCCAACTCCCTGGTAGTACTTTACCCGATGGTTCCTGGAGCTCAAATATCCATGGAGAAATTTTATTCCTAATCACATAAGGACCAACGAATTTCGGTGCTAACTTCTTCGAGAAAAACTTCGCAGCATCTGACAACACATAATTCTTCTTCCAAACACGCTGACCCACAACAAAGTTGGGTACCCTTGTACGCAGAGTATACTGAACTACGTTTTTCTCTCCTGCCACCTCTAACTTTCTCTTCACATCAGCATAGAGCTTCCGGAAACCTTCGTTCTTACTTTCAGCTGCAGTTTGTACACCATTCTCTTCAGATAACAAAACTGGGTTGGAGTAATCTCTTCCTGACAGACACATATTCCTACCAAAATTAACAAAGAAAGGAGACATCCTGGTTGTCTCATGAGTTGCAGTACGAATCGCGCAGGCAAGTTTATGTATTTGTTCGTCCCACTTCCTGTGGTTGTCTTTCACATAACAACATAACATGGTTTTTAACGTACTATTCGTCCTTTCTGTTGGATTTGCTCTGGGGTGATAATACGGATTATACTGAATTTTAACCTGATAACTCTCAGCAAAACGCTTAAACTCATTACTTTTGTACTGAGGGCCATTATCACAAAGTATCAAACGGGGTACTCCGAAGACCATAAATACTTGCTCCTCAAGGTGCTGGACAACAGCTTGAGTAGGGGCTGTTCGCATTGGAAAAACTAAGGAAAACTTACTTAAATAGTCCGTAGCGACGAGAATCCAGCAATTACCCTTTGTCGAACGAGGTAAATGGAATATATATCTGTTGAAATAATTTCCCAAGGACGAGTTGGTTTTGGGTGAGATATCATCTGATCAGATACCCCTTGTGTATCACCTTTATGAGCTGCACAGACAAAGCATTTCTTTACAAAAGTTGCCACGTCCTGGCGCATTTTTGGCCAATAATATTTTTCTGCCAGTCTGTGGAAGGTTTTATACACACCCATGTGTCCTGCGGTAGGAGGATCGTGAGCTTCTCCAATAATTTTACGCCTATGATCTTTGGGAACTACCTCTTTCCAATATTCGTTAGATGGTGAGAGTTGAGGGTATTCTTGTTTGACATATTTATACAACTTATTATCAGTGTATCTCCAATTCATAAATTTTAACGGTGATTCTACGACCCTCTTTACCATCTTTTGGTAGCATCGATCTTTAATTAATGTTGAAACGTCTCTGGGCTGCAAAATTGTATCAATCATAGGTACTGCGCGAGACAACATGTCCGGGACAACTAAATCTTTCCCTTTCCGATGGATTACTTCAAAATCATATTGCTGCAGTTTTACAGACCAACGAGCAAGTCTTCCACTGGGCTCTTTCAAGCTATGAAGCCATTTTAAGCTAAAATGATCTGTAATGACCTTAAATGAGATCCCCTCAATATAAGGCCGGAGCTTCTCTATCGCCCAAACCAATGCCAAACATTCTCGCTCGGTGGTCGTGTAAACACGTTCTTGCTTAGTCAAAGATCGACTCAAATAGCATATGACCTTGCCTCCTTCAGGATAAGGTTGCGTTAAACATACTCCTATTCCATATCCTGATGCATCTGTTTGAATGACAAATTCTTTGGTATAATCTGGACATGTAAAAATCGGTGCAGTCACTAAAAGTTCCTTAATCTTAATAAATGCTTTTTCGCAGTCTGGAGTCCAATCGAACTTTTGATTTTTCTTAGTCAGAGCTGTAATTGGAGCTATTATCGCTGAAAATTTCTCTATGAAACGTCTATACCAGGAAATTGTACCTACAACTCTACGAACTTCTCTGACAGTTCTTGGCCTCTGGAGCTCTAACATGGCTTTAATTTTATTAGGGTCAACTCGGATGCCTCGACGGTCCACTACGAAACCTGAATAAGTCATTTCTGGCCTACACAGTTGGCATTTTTCCCAACTTACCGTTATCTTTGCATTCTGCAATCTTCGTAGGACTTCCTCAAGAATTCTAAGATGTTCAGAAAAGCTCTGTGTGACAATTACGAGGTCATCGAGATATACGTACACGTAGGGGTCTAAGTCGTTTCCTATGATGCTATCTATGAGTCTCTGCCAAGTTGCAGGTGCATTATGAAGACCAAACGGTAAACGCTTAAATTGGAAGAGACCTCGTCGACAGATGAATGCTGTTAGTGGCTTCGATGATTCTTCCATTGGTACTTGCCACTAAGCGCTTTTGATATCTAAAGTTGACAAGTACTTAGCATCTTTCAATTTGTCAAGAGTCTCGGATACGAGTGGTAAAGGATAACTATCACGCGCCGTCACTGAGTTCAATTTGCGGTAGTCTACACAGAAACGATATTTCTTTGTGTTTTTCTTTTGTACCATTACCACTGGTGAAGCCCATGAACTACTACTACGTTCTATCACATCCATTTTCAGCATTTCGTCGATTTCGTCATCAATAAGTTTCTGAATGACCGGTGAGACCTTATATGAACGTTGTCTTATCGGTGCTGCATCTGTTGTAATCTTATGCTCTACCCTGTCTGTACATCCTAGTGAGTCACCCATAATAGTCTTATATTTAACGACCAATTCCTCTAGTCGTTCTGATTCATAAGGTGTAAGAGTTGTTTGTTGGTCTGAAGTTTCTAAAGAACAAATCACCTCTTTATTATCGGCAAAGTGCCACTCATTAGTACTTAAGTTCGGTGCTATACCCATCGAAATCGAAAAATCTAATCCCAAAATCAAAGTATGTGGCAACTCAGGAACGACGACGACCTCTATTAACCTAAATTTATCCTGAACTCGCATAGGAAGCTGCACTGTCCCAATACTACTCGTGCTTTGCCCATTTGCCACAATACAACTCGTCTTCTTCGTGGTGTCAAGTGAAAAACCAAACCTCTCGATGATTGACCAACCATGATTCCCTAAAAAGGTACGTGAAGCCCCGAAATCCAACAAACCTAACAACTTATTTCCGAGCACATCCACTTCTAAATAAGGCCTCTCATCTTTACGAGCATGACTTATCACATAATCTAAGACGTACGTTAGCCTATCGGTCGATGATTGTTCAGGCTGACTCGAAGGTCGACCGCCTACGAGCGCCTGGGTCCGTTTCCCTGACGATTACAATTACGACATTCTCTGACTGTTACCCCTGCCTGACCACACGAAAAACAATGCTTACCTCTAGGTAATGCGCACCCGATTGCCATGTGCCCTGTTTGGTTGCATCTGTAACAGACAACGTCCCTGTTCGCCATACCAGACCTAGCACCTTGTGGTGCTTGTCTATCTCTGTCATTTACACTAGCCTGACAACTAGCTGGTTGTTGTCTCTCTCTATCAGCTCTAGCAGCGAAACTGCTCGCTGGCTGCTGCCTATCTCTGTTAAATCTATTATCAGGAATATTCAAATTCTGTTGATTTGATATCCCGGCACCTGATATTTGAATTGCATCAACCCCTGTTGGAAAATCGTCCAAATCGCTCTCTACGTCAACGTAGGCCAAGTCAGGTTCAATAGATTGGTTTCTTCTAGGAGTAAAGTTCTCCTCCTCTAACCCATATCTCTGGTCTATTCTACGACACAAATCTTTTAAATGTGATAGGCTATTGACCTCAGTAACAATCAACCCTTTCTTATAAATGTCCGCTATATTTCTGAAGACGATAGCTAATTTCGCCTCTTCGGAAACAGGACAGCCAAGTCTTTGGAAATATGTGTTCATGACAGCAATATAGGTCCCTATAGACTCTCCAGGGCCTTGTTTACGTTTTTGAATTTCCTTCAATAGCTTCTCGCCATATGAAGAAGGAAGATATTCTGTCATGAACCTTTGTTCCAGCTGTTCCCATGTGTGGACTTCTCTACGAACATCTTTATAAAAAGTATAGGCTGACTTTTCAAAAAGATCAATGCCTGAGTTCAGTAGAACCTTTTTGCTAACTCCTCTAGCCTGACTCAACTCGTCCACTCTCTCAAAAAATGCGGTGACGGAGATCGTACCCCTCTCGCCTGTAAACTTAAGGCTCCACTTATGCGGAGGTACAGGTGCAACATGATATGAAGTACCAGGATCACTTGACATCGGTACTGGCGACGAACATGAAAATGGTCGTGACTGAGCAATTGGTGCAATGCTTCTTTGCAGGGCAGCTAAACTCAAAGGAACGGTAGACGGTTGTTGATACTGAAAAGCTGTTGTACCGTAATTCTCAATCGGTATAGGGAGTGGTGCTTGTACTGGTGTTTGAGTCGGGTTTGTAAGCACTTGCATTTGCAATGGAGCATTGACCGACGGTTGGTTTGTGGGCTGTTGAGCTGTTCTTTGTGTACTCGAGTGCTGTGGTTGCGGGAGTTGAGACTGGCTGGGAATGTTGCCAACATTTATCGAGTGATCTGAGCTTCGACTCGTTGATTGGGTTTCAGATGCTTCATCATCATCTGAGGTCACGCCAACTCTTAATAAATCTGTTGCTTGGCTCTGCAACCTCCCAATCAAACTCAAGGTTTCCGTAACCAGTATGTCTTTTGTTTGACTTTCTTCAAAGTTTGACGGATTCATGTTATTTATCCTGGCTAACACATGTTCCAACCTTACAGCGATTTTCCTAAACTCTCCCCCTTTGCTCGTACCAGAGAACTTCTCTACCAGCGGTACCAGACTATCAAGCTTCTTCATGCAGCTAAAAGCATCCTGGCCAAATTTAAAGGGATACGGAGGGTATCTCATACTTCCATCGGTCCTTTCTCTCTGTCTAATCAGTATGGGCTGTTGCTTCATCTCTTCCACCGAACCAATAGCTATGCCTCTCCATGTTAACTCATAGATTAATTCGTCCTTGACTAAGTACCTTATGTCAGACAATCGACTCAAAGAAATAGCCATGGTGCCTTTTATATTCAAACTTTAAACTTTAATTAAAACTGTTAATTATACCTCCCAATTATAAAACTAAACCACGCAATAACAAACACAAAGTTCACTTTAAATTCACCAGTGAAAATCACTATAAATTTTCTTACAAATGTAGAAAATATAAAACTTAAATACGGGCAGACGCGAACAAAACCGAAAAACACTGGAGCAGTAAGAAAATAAAATTTATTTGCATTTAAAAATGTAAGCATAGTTTATATTAAGTATTTGTACAACCAACTATGACGTCCAACCCTGCAGAGAGAAATAACTACTTAAATCCTAAATTAGAATTAACAAGTAGCCATAAAAAATTTAAAAAAAAAGAGAGACAAGAGTTTTGGCAGTGTTCAGGTCTTATGTTCCACTCCTGCGTGAGTAAAACCAAAAAAAATTAATTGCGCTTATCCTAGCAGAACTGGAATAAAATTAAAGTTAAGTGATGTTTGTTTACCTCAGCAACCGAATAGGTAAATTAATCCCTAAATGGAACGTACAACAGACTACTTATAACAAAAAAAAATCCCAAAGCTGTTGTACACAGTTAAAGCTAGGGTATACTCCTGCTATTGCAGAACGGCTCCACAAATAAACTCCTCAAAAAACCCAAATCGCCGTATACAATGATTTTTCTAAAAAGAAAGAATCAAAACCCACTTTAACCTGCTTACCTATTCTGAGTCTACACGAAACATGCATTGCTTAAGGCCACATCATCCCTTAATATATAAGTGAACGCAATAAACATCGGAACAGATGTTCATGTTATAGAAATCGTAAAATATGCTCAATTAGAAAAAAATCCGCTCGCTGAAATTGCGTTGAAGTAGACTAGTAAGGATGTTGTGTGTAATTAAAAAAAATTTAAAAATTTTTTTAAAAAAATTTACCGATGGTAATAAAAAATTTACACAAATAACGTCTTGGTAGGACTGCAACTCTCTAATAATCGTTAAAATGAAATTCCCAAAATTTTAACTAAATTGATGCATCAACCCATGGTCAAAAAGACCCTAGAATCGTACCGAAAGGTGTCCAAAAAAAAAATTTAAAAAAAAAAAATTTTTTTTTTGCTGTCGACTACAGTAGCCCAATAATAAAAAAAATTAATTAGTGGCTCGTTAAAATTTTCAAAATATTACTCTACCCCAATAGGTGGCTTGGAGTAGGGAGAAAAAAATTAAAACAAATGATGATAGATTGTTAAAACGCGAGGGTTCGAAATGAAATTATATTTTAATAGGGCAAAAAAAATATTTAAATAAACTGGTAAAATCATTGTAGGGCAAGGTACTACTACGCACCAAAAAAAAAATTTTGCAACAAGAAAATCAAGTTTCCTTCCTTAAAAAAAATATTAAAAAAAAATATTTAAAAAAAAATATTTTCAAAAAGAAATTAAAAATGTTTAAGTGGGGTTGCAGCTCCTATTAACGATTTTAAAAGAATAAAAATAAAATTAGCACTAAAAAAATCTTTATAGAGATATGTTATGCAACAGTCTCAGTCCTTTTCCTTTAAAAAACCAGTTGTAGATTTCCTTTCCTCTCCCAAAACTGTGTGAATGTGAAAAGTGAATGAGCTAGAAAAATTAATTTACTATACAAAAAAAAATATTGAAAATTAAATTCACTTAAGAATCATAAAGTACAAAAAATCGTCATTGCAAAAAAAAACCAATCAGTTTAGGAAAAGTAAAAAAAAATATTTATGTTCGAAAACAAACGATGTTAGTATATTTGCTCAAAATTATTACTTAAGGGAATAAGTAACGTTAGCACTAATTTACTGTATCACTATAATAATGTATAGAACCTAAGTTTTAAACTCTGCACTCAACTCAGTAATGAATTCTCTTGTGTGCACTTTAAAAAAACAAATATAAAAACAATTTCAAGGTTCACCTATAAGAACGTTGTAAAACTAAATCTGCCTACTCAAGTGTCTTTACACACAACATCTAATCAAAAAAAAAATTTACTGCTTAATGCATTCTCAGATCCTTATTCCTGGTATTCACGAGATATAAAATTAAGTTGTGCCCTATCCACAACTATTAGTCAAAGCAAAATTACCAAATGTACAAGGGCTAATGAGACCCTATCACCTACAAATGATATTTTGAAATGAAACAGTTGGGAATAATCCTTCGTAACAACCAGACAACAAAAATCAAGAAGCCAAAACTATTACATTAATTTTAAAAGAGCATAATAAAACTCCCGGCCCCAAATAAACTTTTGTTACCTCAACAAAACTCGGCCTAAACCCAAAAAACCTTTTTATTAGACATTTCCCCTATTTCCTAAGTATAATGTCAATAAAACCCAAAAGCTTGTGATTTCCATTCCAATCCCATCTGGACTCTATATATTTTTTCCAACGGTCAAACGCCCACAGGCGAAACAATATCTTATTTCAAAGAAAGGGTGAAGATATTTTGAAGCACCCTGTAAGAATAGGACACTATTATGGAAAATTGTTCAGGTCAGTGTTAACTCACTAATTTCCAACCCAGATATGTCTAGTTCCCTCATGTGCATGTTACTATTTTACTTCCTATCATAACTAACCAGATCACAAAATTTGTCTTTCTCCGCGAATCTGCAAAGTCCTGGAAAATGCGAGATTCAGCCTGTAGGCCAAATTTGGATGTATTTTAATTTAGCGAAAACCGAAGTTGCGAAATCCTAAAAAGATTAGCAGGAAGTCCTCGTTCCTCGATTTCTACACTCCGAACCAAACATTTCTTCCATTTCCACCCAGCTCGCGGGAGGAAAACCCCTAATTATTGCAATACAAAAGGTACTACTATCATATTATGCATAACAAAAAAAAAATATATGCCCTCTTCATTGTTTAGTCGCATCAAAGAAAACCTGTTTTTAAATTTATTCTTAGGTTGAAATCTTTTTTTTTTTTTTTAAATCAATCATCTTAAATTTATTGTTTAACCTGAACACTTTCCCATTTATTCCACAACAGTGTATTTTAATTTAAAAATTTGCTTCATTATTTGAGGTCACCAGTATGAAATTATTTAAAAAAAAAAAATGAAATAAAAAAAAAATTATTTCCCGATTGTCCACAACTTCCAAGTTTTCATCCCTAAATACCTAGGTACTTTCTTAGTCTAACCCCATCCATCGTTATCCAACATAACGCTTTAATTTCAGAAGCAACAAAACGAAGATTAAGCGAAAAAGCTAAGCAAGTAAGTTGGAAGTTGCTTTACAATGGGCGCAGATGACAGGCCCCCTCAAGTACACGCCACTGTCCTGAAATGCAAACTAACTAAAAAAAACTGAAGACTAGCATATCTGCCGTCAAACAACATTTGGCATGAAATTAAAATAATTCCAGATCATACCAGTATCCTCAAAAAACAAAACGTTTTTTACTATAAGACCCAAACACTTAACCAATAAATCTTGTTATTTAAAATTATGATTCGGAAGTAAAAAGATTTATTTATTCCTGCCTGATCAACTAAGACAAAAAAAAATTCACCTTTTGTAACTCAAGAAATTCCTGTTTGGTCCCCAAAAAAAAATATAACCTGTCTGGTCACCCTTTAAAACTACGACCACTATACAAACCGTTTTGACCAAAACAAGAATTCGAGAAGTTATGTTTACAGAAAACAAAAAAAATAATCTTTTTAAGAAAGATTAAATTATTTAAAAAAAAAGGTAAAATTTTTGAAATATTTTTACCAATTACCACCGCCTAGCATTTATATTTAGTTGAAAGTCTCTCTTAAATTCACTGACCAATTTTACGGTCTCAAAATGACATTACTTAAAAAATTACTGAACTTTACAAATGAACTAAAAAAAATCAAAAAAACTTATATCTATATCTGTCTCAGTTAAACATTTCTTTTGTGGTATTATATCTAGTTGGGCTTCAAATTCATCTTCTCTGTATTCAATCCGGAGCAGGCAAAACTTCTCAAGGCTCAAACATAAATGTTTGCTCTCTATTGGCCATGACCAAGCTATGACCTGAACGCAGAAAAAAAATACAGAAAAAAAATAATTGTGAACCAGAAAAACTTTAACTGATAGAAATACCCGTAGGTCATTTTTTAAAAAATGCTCTCCAAAGCCCAACGCCGTATTTTCTACCAAAAAAAAAATTTACCAGTCACAAAACACAACTAGACAACCAAACCAAAGACCTAAAAAACTGTCTTTCAAAAAAAATACCCCAAAAAAAAATGTTAACTGGACCTCTGGCGTTGATCTTCAGCCAATATGTTGCTCTAGGAATTTTAGCCTTGTGTTCCCTAAACTTCCGAGCTAACTATAAGTAGTAGTAGTACCCTCCTCTGACCCGATGTAACTGAGTGACGTAAGATGTTAAATGCCATCAACAGTTACCACCAAAAACAAGAAAGAAAATGGCAAAGCAAAAATAAACTCATTTTCCTTTTCTTTCATTACTAATTAATACTTTCAACTAAACAAAGCTAGCTATATTTACTTTAAAACAACCTAGCCAAGAAAAATTTGTGTGAAACCCTGTAAGAATATTCCAATTTCCAAGTGGTGATATCCCACACAAAATTAAAATCACTAAAAAAAACTTGTTGACCTAAATAAATTGACTTATCACAAGCAGGAAATAATAACATATTAGTAGTAGGCAACCTACAAAAAAATTGTTAGAATAAAAAACACACTATTTCTGTCATATATTTAAAACATGTCTGGAGGTCCATCCACCTATAAATCAACAAAAAAAATTGAAGTAAATTTAAATTGTTGTATTTATTTTTCTTAAAAAAAGTTTAAAAAATTAAAACATGTTTTTCATACAAAAAAACTTTAAAGAATTAAGACATGAGTTGGACTCCGTTCAATAAAAACTCCCATGTTTTTTATCCACTTATTCTTCCTTAATACATAAAAATGAATATTTTATTTTCCAAGAAAAACTTGTGAAGATAAGCTAACAAAAAACTATGAGAATCACTAAAACAACAACGAATTTCAAATCAACGCTTAAATTACCAAAAAAATATTTAAAAAGTGTTATTTCCAAAAACCAATGATCTTGTTTTTTTATTTAAAAAATGATTGGGTGTCAAAAAACACCGACAGCCACTGGAAAAATGTAAAAAAAAATTAAAAAAAAAAATTCAAACTATAAAAAACCAAAAAAATTACATCAGATGTCAAAAAACCTAGCCAAAACTCACGTAGGGCGCCAATTTGTGGCCTATTAAAATGCGTAGGGTGACATTTGTGGCAGCTTAAAGACGCTGCTGCCATTTTGTGACACTGTAATTAGAATAATAACAATTTGCCAGCTTGTGACACAACAAAACCACTGAATAATTAAACAAATATCTGGAAGCAGAACTGTATTTTCAAGCTAGGTAAAACATTGATATGCCCGGTAACTTTTTATACAGTGGAGAAGGGGGGTTCAGAAATAAGAAAATTTTACGTGCGCCACAGTGTTTTAATATCAATGTTTTACAAAGAAGATCTTGATTAAAATACAGTTCAACCCAAACGTTGTAGCCAAGCAATGAAATTCTTCCTACTTCGGAGGCTTCCAGAGTATTTGTGTAATTAAAAAAAAACCAAAAAAAAATTGACTAATAGACAAAATAAAATTCTACAAGATTGAATTAAGATGACAAAACTAGAAGCACTTTACAGGTAGATGGACTCCTTTAACAGGTCATAGTGTACCTACATCTGAGTCAGTAGTGTGAGACTCGATTTTATAAATGATTGTTAAAAAAAAATACACTTCCAAAATCGTCCCATCACAGGGGAGATCTGGACCAAATATCTGCTGTCATCATTCTACGTTGGGTAGAATGGGACAGACAGCAACCCAGTTCGAGATCTACCCCATGAGGTAGAACAATGTAAGTAAACCGCAAAAAAAATATAACCTCATCTCTCTTTTGTCGCTGCAAAGTTGGTTCATTGGGTTCTACAAATAACACAAAGATTTAGTTCATCTTGTATAATTAGATCTGAGAAAAATACCAAATAAGTTAGGGCCAAAATAGCAAGGCACTCCAAATTTCACAGGAGAAATTGTCTTAAATAAATGAAATGAAGGAAAACAAGTCAATTTAGTAAATAAGCCGCAAAATTGTGGTCATGACGTCATACCGTTACCTTGCGTTTACAAGCAATGTTGAAATTATACTGTGAAAAATTATATATGAAAAGATTATGTCTAAATTATATTAAAAATTTATATGAAAAGGTTATGTCTAAATTATATTGAAGATTTATGTGAAAGATTATATCTGAAGCTTGCTCCTACCTTGGTCCTTGATTATTTTATGTGTGTTTTATTTTGCAAACCTGGAAGTGGTGTACTCCGCCATTCCTCACTGTTACTCTGGTCCTGGTTCTGCCCGCGCCTCCCCTAATGCTCGCTTAGCACATCACGCTAGGGCAGCACATGGTGGTCAAAATGTTGTTGGTTCCTTGCCCCGAGCGTAAAACCCTTTCCCAGGGTTACAACTGGCTCGTCGATGGAACAGAACCTCGTTCCACCAGCACAACTGTCCCGTCGATGGAATGGACGGTGCACTGATCTTTCCCGTACAAATGGCGTAGGCCGACTTAAATCCCCCTCAAAAGGGTGCGAGCGTCACTCTAGATTTCGCCTAAACACGACGGACTCACTCTTCACAGTCTCTGGGACAGAACCTGCAGTTTTTGCAGTGCCCCTAACCAAAAACAATGGCGATCCCAGAGACCTGTTGCCGACCCAGCCAAAATTCGTTAGCAAAGAGACCAGGCACTTATGTCGAGAACACAAAAATAATGAAGCCACCGGAAACCGTTCGTAGACTTGGTGGGGACGGTAAAACGCAATACCAACCTAATTTTCCCGGTTAAATTCAAATAAAGGATGCAAACCTATTTATAAAAATCTTTTTCGCCAAAAAATCTCTAACTTCGGTTGCAAGACTGGAAGAAAAAAACCCGCGGTTTTCAAACTAACCAATGAGGAAATACACCAATAGTTCCATACCAGTATATAGGGGCAGCACCGACCAAGGGGACATTGCAAATATGTAAAACGCGCATTGAGGTGTTGTCGGATCTATTTCCACGGTTGGAATTTTTATAACAAGGACGTCGAGATACCCTCCATACATAGACCGAACATTTGCCTACCGGACCCCTGCCGACATAGCAAGTAGGAGGAAAATAACCAGACGGACTATAAGAAGCTCAGCATTGAAACCATCAACTGTAAAATCAATTACTGGAGATCAGAGCTTGCATCAAACCCAGGAATATTCGAACACTCAACCAATTCCCATATGAGTAAAGCTGTACTAAGTGTAGAATTTCGTTGTATTTTAGTTACAATTTTAGTCAAAAGTTTCCTTTGCTCTTTATATATGTTTTCTCTAAGATTTATATGGTTTGACGCCATTTTTGTAAAACATTTCTACATTAATAAAGTTGTTTCTAAACTTGAACTTAAAATACACATTGAACTACTGCTCAAACCCGGCCTAAGAGTGTTCAGATGTTAAGTTTGCTCCCCACTAGCTAGCCCTACACAACCCTTCAATCCGACTGAGTTAGTTATTAACTTTATTTAACTATGATTATATATAAATTTATATAATATAAAAATACGATTTTGTTTATTCTTTTAGTCCTGGTTTTTATTCCTCGTTTATCTTCCATTTACGAAAGTGCATAACTCGTATTTATTTTATCTTCTCCTTATCAAATTAATAAAGATATCAAAGTGGGCGGAGCCTCGGTTGTTACTGGTCAAACCGTGGACCTAAATATGTTTTCGTGCTATCACAACTAGCTATGAGGTTCGGATTGTCCCAATATCCTCGAAAATAAACGTAAGGGAATGAAATGTTCATCTAAATGTTTCCTTCCTGTTACTGAAACCATTTGTGATGCGGCAACGCCGCCATTCCCCAGCAGAATCGTTGTTTATTATTATGAACGTCAACGAAAACTATGAAATTTCACAGATAAACAAAACAATCAAAAAGTTTTTATGTGATTTTCCCGAAACCTGTGATCCCGAATTCCATTTACGATGTCCAGATAATGCGATGTGCGTAGTGTCCACAGTAATTCGATGGAATGTCTCCTCTATAAGGTAACTTTTTGGACACTATATAACCTCCAAACCTAGCTCTATAAAATACCCTTAATTTGTGTACAGAAAGACGAGTCGAAGAGCCTTGATTATTTACCTAAATAAACAAATATGTAACGTTGCCTTAAACGTAAAATGACACGTTACATAATGGATTTTGGCCAAAATCTATACAACTTGTTACAATGTCAAATTCTATTTTTCTAAAAAATCTCAAGTAAAATTAGTCCAGCTCTTTCACTGCTATTCATGGCCGGACAGATGCACACAAACAGACAACAACAAAATACAACAACAAACCGACAGACAGACGTCAGGATGAAATTGCTAAGATAGGTCCAAAGATAAACTGTTATTTACATGTGTTTACACAAATCACAACATCATGCAATTATTCTTATGCACTTGGTTTTAAGAGGTCACTTTAACCCCAGGGATTAAAAAGGTTACTTAAGTCCCTTAAACTAGGGACTAAAACTTACTTGTCAAGACATACCCAGATTTGTAGTATCAACATAATAAGATATCATAACAATTATGAAATTTATATATAGAGTATCGTTAAATGCAACTAGTACCTGATTGTTAAATAACGATCCATTATTTTTCTTGTAAACTAATTTTCCTATAGGCACTAAAGTGCATAAAATAGTATATAAACCGGATTACTAAAGTTCCTTTTCATTTCTCAGCGAATTGCAGCCCTCCTTTCAGTCGGTCAAACTTTTCGCCTTGGGATTTAGAGTATTACTTTAGTCACTAGGTTTATAATGTATTAATTTGTAATGTAATTTATTTCTGAAAAGATTAGCACTGATATTTTTGGATTCTAAAAAAACGTTATGGTAAAGATCTACGGATTTCTTCAAAAGAAAATGGAATTCCAGCTCTATGGTCAAGAAATCTCTGCTGACAGGAGGTGGGCCAATGCGGAACAATTTATGTTGGCAACACTGAAATTCTTTATAAAATTTTCTAGTTTGAAAAACTGATTATAAAACATCTCAAAAAACTTGATCTAATGTTTCCAGCAATGTCTTAAAAAAAGAATGACTAGCCCTTTGGCATGGAAATAACACAAAATCAGTGCCAAATGGAGTTTAGATGTTTTGGTTATTAAAAAACTAACCTAATATTTCCCATTGTGTTTTCATTGTTAGTATTTTGGCTGACCTATTTCTTTCTAATATTTTTTTAATGCTTGTTTCAATTATTTTGTATATAGCCTAACAAAAATATTGTTTGATAGATTACCACTACCATATTTTTAAGGAATTCCAGTCTTGACAATGAAAACTGTCCTGCGATGGTTAACCTTCATCCAGCAGGGATTTTCAGACACAATATTCATGTGGGCTGGCAATCCATTTTCTATCTTAGAAATTCTTGAAAAAGTAATAAAAAAATCAAAAAAGTTTTACAATATTAAAAACTAAAAAAATTCGTCGGTAAATCTGCTATTTTTAGTTTGAATAAATATTTTCCTAATTCCAGCAAAACATATTCGATGTTAAAGTTTGTCGACTGTTACCTATTGGATGACTTTTTATTATATTATAGTCTTGTTCTGGTTTTTGCACAGTGTGCCTGAACGAAGTAGGTTACATAAAAATGGTTCCAAAAACTAATTGCACATTTTGAATATGGGCTCTTTCCTGACTTCAGAGCAATATTCATATAAATCCTAGCTAATCCTCTTCTCGAAATTTTATCAATTTTTTGCCATTTTTCTAGTTAGTCTAGGTGCTGGCTCCTGTCACGTGTGACCTAGTATGTGCGCTCAGTTTGACTGCGGGGTATTGTTAAGCACCCATAGGTGTATAAAAAAAGTTTGGTCACGTGGTCGAACTCATGGTCGTTTGGCCGCCATCTTTGAAAATGACCGCCAAATTGATAAATTTTTTTGTTTAGGTGTATCTCCCTTAAGAGGTTATCTTTATTCCTTTTGTTTTTATAGTTACCAGTAGTTTAATAGTAAATATGATTTTTATAGGCGGCCATATAGGACCTAGTTTCCTTAAGGTTTTGAAGAGTGGTTAATATATACTTTAGACTTTTGGTTTTTGTTATTACTTTTGGGCATTTTAAAAGGGTTTTATAGGACGGCTTAAAGGTAACCTTTAATCCTTTTCTTTTTATAGTTACCCATAGTTGCATATTAAATATTATTTAAATAGGCGGCCATATAAAACATCGTTTCCTTTCAAGTGTTTTAGCAAAAGTAAGTAAATACTTTCGGGTCTTACGTATTAATATTTAAATATTGTAAAAAGTACAAGATATATTAGAATCCGTTTTTAATTACACATCTACCAAAACAATTAAACATCGATTTAATCATCAATAACTTGTCTAAAAAATGAACATGTAAAATATAGCAGACAACTGACACTGACTTTATCGGACATCTCCTAGTAACGTTTGGAGGTTTAAATATGGCTACCATTTTTAAACCAAAATATTATTTATTTCTAACTTTTGTGTGAAAATAGTGTCTTTGTTACAATAAAAAAAGATGACCCATATTGCAAGGTATTTTGAATAATTTATATAAGTATTAAAAACTATTGAATTCACGGGAAAAATAAGTTAAACCTTCAAGCAAAATCTGGACTTGTAGACCCAGGATTGTAGCACTTAGCACTATAGACCCTTTAGTAAATACTGGTATAAGGGTTTTATATAAAGAAGGAAACTCATTAACATTCTGCTTAACCAACAGCTGTGGCCTATTAAAATGCGTTGTATGACATTTGTGGCAGCTTAAAGACGTTGCCGCCATTTTGTGACACTGAAACCCACTGAATAATTAAACAAATATCTGGAAGCAGAACTGTATTTTCCAGCTAGGTAAAACATTGATATGCCCGGTAACTTTTATACAGTGGAGAAGGGGGGGTTCAGAAATAAGAAAATTTTAAGTGCGCCACATTATTTAATACCAATGTTTTACAAAGAAGATCTTAAATAAAATACAGTTCAACCCAAACGTTGCAGCCAAACAATGAAATTCTACTTACTTCCGAGGCTTCCAGAGGATTTGTGTAATTAAGAATAACCAAAAAAAATAAACAGAATAAAATTCTAAAAGATTGAATTCAGATGACAAAACAGAAATACTTTACAGGTAGATGGACTCCTTTAACAGGTCATAGTGTACCTACATCTGAGTCAGTAGCGTAGGACTCAATTATATGAATGATTGTTAAAAAAATATATATATACTTCCAAAATCGTTCCATCATAGGGGAGATCTAGACCAAATATCTGCTGTCATCATTCTACGTTGGGTAGAATGAGACAGACAGCAACCCAGTCCGAGATCCACCCCATGAGGTAAAAATGTGTGACGAAACCGCTAGAAACAAAATATAATCTCATCTCTCTTTTGTCTCCGCAAAGTTGGCTCACTGGATTGTACAAATAACAAAGAAATTTAGTTCATCTTGTATATTTTGATTGTAAAACTTGAGAAAAATACCAAACAAGTCAGGGCCAAAATAGCAAGGCACTTTAAATAGGGCCAAAATAGCAAGGCACTTTAAATTTGACAGTAAAATTATCTTAAATAAGTGAAATGAAGGAAAACAAGTCGATGTAGTAAATATGCCGCAAAACCAGGGTTATGACGTCATACCTTATCTTGCGTTTACAAGAAATGTTGAAATTATACTGTGAAAACTTATATATGAAAAGATTAAGATTAAATTATATTAAAAAAATTTATATATGAGGAAAAAAAATTATAGTTAAGGCTTGCTCCTACCTTGGTCCTTGATTATTTTGTGTATAAATGTGTTTTATTTTGTAAACCTGGATGTGTTGTACCAGACATCTTCTGCTACTCCACCGGTCCCAGTGCTGCCGCGCCTTCCCTGCTGACTAACTAGCACATGGTACTAGTGCAGCACATCGTGGACAAAATGTTGTTGGTTTCTTGCCCGAGCATAAAAAGGTTGTGGGATTCTTGCCCGAGCGTAGAACCCTGTGGAAAATGAAATGTTTCAGTTTCCTGGAATTCGTCAATTTTGCACGAAGTTCCCCTACACAGTAACTTAAATTGAGGACCCCATGTCGACTCAATAAAACAAAGTAGATTTAAACAGATGAACTAAAATAATCCTAACGTACCTTTCCCAGGGTTATAACTGGCCCGTCCGGCTTCCCACCAGCGTCCAGCACCGCTGCCGATGGAATGGACAGGGCTGGGCAGGACACGTGGTTAAAAGAAAAAATGTAAAAACGCCAAAAATTCCCCACGTCTTTTGTCAAAAAAAATACATTTCACACGAAAAATAATTACAATTTGGGAGGCAATTATTATCTTTAAGAGTCCTCAAATAATAAAAAAAAATGAAAAAATAAAATCGAACTTACCAATGCTCTTTCCGTGCAAATGGCGTAGGCCGACTTAAATCCCTCTATGTAGAGGATATGAGCCGTCCACGAGATACGCCTCACGACGGACTCACTCTTTACAGTCTCTGGGACAGAACCTGCAGTTTTTGCAGTGCCACTACACAAAAACAATGGCGATCCCAGAAACTGTTGTCGACCCAGCCAAAATTTGTTAGCAAAGAGACCAGGCAGAACACAAAAACCGAGGTGGCCGGAAACCGTTTTGTAAATTTGGTGGGGAGTGGGGACAGTAAAACGCAATACCAACCAACCAGAAAAACCCGCGATTTTCAAACTAACCAATGAGGTACAGCAATAGTTCTATACAGGTCTATAGGGGGCAGCACCGATCACCTTGAGGTGTTGTCGGATCTATTTCCACGGTTGAAATTTTTATAACAAGGACGTCGAGACACCCTCCATACATTTGACCGAACATTTGCCTACCGGACCCCCACCAACATATCAAGTAGAAGAAGAATAACCCGACGGACTAGAAGAAGCTCAGCATTGAAACCATCAACTGTAAAATCAATTACTGGAGATCAGGGCATGCAGCAAACCCAGGAATATTCGAACAGTCAACCAATTCCCATATGAGTAAAGCTATACTAAGTGTAGAATTTAGTTCTATTTTAGCTACAGTTTCAGTCACAAGTTTCCTTTGCTCTTTATATATGTTTTCTCTAATATTCATATGGTTTGACGCCATTCTTGTAAAACATTTCTACTGTAATAAAGTTGTTTCTGAACCTGAACCCAAAAATACACACTGAACTACTGCTAAGAAGCTCGGCACAAGAGTGTTCAGATGTTAACTCACACGATTTCGTTTATTCTTTTAGTCTTGGTTTTTATCCCTCGTTTATCTCCCATTTACAAAAGTGCATAACTCGTATTTATTTTATCCTTTCCCTACCAAATTAATAAAGATATCAAAGTGGCGGAGCCTCGGTTGTTCCTGGTCGACCCAAATATGTTTTTGTACTATCAAAACTAGTTAATCCGTGAAGGATATGAGGTTCGGATTGTCCCAATATCCTCGAAATAAACGTAAGGGAATGAAATGTTCATCTAAATGTTTCCTTCCTGTTACTGAAACCATTTGTGATGCGGCAACGCCGCCATTCCCCAGCATAACAGCTGTTTAACTTTATGAGGGTCAAGAGAATCACAAAATTCCACAGATAAAAACAAAACAATCAAAATTTTTATGTGATTTTCCCGAAGCCTGTGATCTTAAATTCCAATTACGATGTCCAGATAATGCGATGTGCGTAGTGTCCACAGTAATTCGATGGAATGCCTCCTTTTAAGGTAACTTCCTAGACCCTATATAACCTCCAAACCTAGCTCTATAAAATACCCTTACTTTGTGTACAGAAAGACGAATCAAAGAGCCTTGATTATTTACCTAAATAAACAAATATGTAACGTTGTCTTAAACGTAAAAATGACACGTTACACAGCAGTTGCCAAAATTAAATTACCTCGAGTTGAGTCCTATTCTAATTAACTTTTTGTGCTTTGACAATAAAATTTTAAATTGAGAAAGTCTGCTTACGTATTTTTTTGTTTCAGTCTCACAAAAAATGTTTTAAAACTGGCGGTAACAGATTTTATAACAGACTCTACATTCTGATTTTACGTTTGTCGGTTATGAACTTAAGAAAAAATACTAAAACGATAAAAATATTAAAACGATAATAATAAGGATCACCAAACTATTGATACCAAGTTTGTACAGCAAAAAAAAAAGCGACCAACAATGTGTAAGAGACCTCATTCAAGTTATTTCCAAATTTTGTTCTGGGGAGTATTGGTGAAACGGTAGCCGTAAATAAAAGCACAGGAAAAAAGCAAAAAGGAAATATTCGCACGGGAAAAAAAATCAATCATAAAAAATCATGATGAAATAAATCTTTAGATTTAGAATGGTACCTATTGTTAAAAGTTACTTGATCATTTTAAGTTTGCTCACAAAATTAGGGTAACATACAAGGTGTGTAACTTTAAGGGCCAATGGGGCAACTTTCTCGAGATACAGAGAATCAAAGTTGGAGATTTTTAAATAAAAATACAGGGTGTTTTTTTGTAAATAATTTTTGAAAAAACTAGAAAACTTTAAAAAGCGATGCTCTATTATTTTTTATGTAAGTGTCTTAAAAGCAATCAAAATTTAATTAGTTTGCAAAATTTAATTTTTTTCTATCTTTAATAATAAAAAGTTAACAATGGTCAATCTTTTACTTGTTTTATTTTAACTTAAGATTTAGTTTATTTTCCAACGTTCAGAACAGAATACTTGAAAGGCTTATACCAAAGATTATGCCAATACAATGCTATTTCACTAAAAATATTGTTTTAGACATTTTGACTTAATTTTTAAATTTTTACAATGATTGCTATATTCGTACTATTTTTCTTTGTCTTTATTATATTTTGGGAGTATTTTTTTTTTTGATTGATTGTTTTAGGAAATAATTCTGTTCTAAAGGCATAGCTTAAGTAAATCGTTTACTATAAATAATACAGGGCGTCCGGCGAAAACGTACCACAGACCCTTACGAGTATTTCTAAATGGAATTTGGAGAAAGCCACGGACACGTTGATTTTGTTTGCTAGGGGAAATTTTTTAAAATACTAAAAATTAAATTAGAAAAATAAAAAGCTAAATTTAATTTTTATTTTATCAGTCCATGTTAAAAAGATAGATTTTTAAATGTTTACATTGTTGTAACGATATTTCAGACACCTTCAAAACAAAGTATCACTAGACCTACTTTTCCCATTTGCTGGGGGGGAATCTCTCAGCCCTATACTTTTTTCAATTTTCCTAGCAGATTTTGAGCAATTTCTCCG